>OX451737.1:368469689-369007189 GCA_948472305.1 Vicia faba | reverse complement strand
TTGTTGTTGTTGACATTGTTGTTGTTGTTGTTGTTTATTTGACGAAGTTGTTGTTGTTGTTGTTGTTTATTTGACGTTTTTGTTGTTGTTGATGTTGTTGTTGTTGTTGTTTATTTGACGTTGTTGTTGTTGTTTATTTGACGTTGCTGTTGTTGTTGTTGTTGTTTATTTGACGTTTTTGTTGTTGTTATTGTTGTTGTTTATTTGACGTTCTTGTTGTTATTGTTGTTTATTTTATGTTGTTGTTGTTGTTTATTTGACATTGTTGTTGTTGTTGTTTATTTGATGTTGTTGTTGTTGTTGTTTATTTGACATTGTTGTTGTTGTTGACGTTGTTGTTGTTGTTGTTTATTTGATATTGTTGTTGTTGTTGTTGTTGTTTATTTGACATTGTTGTTGTTGTTGTTGACGTTGTTGGTGTTGTTGTTTATTTGACGTTGTTGTTGTTGTTGTTTATTTGACGTTGTTTTAGTTGTTGTTTATTTGACGTTGTTGTTGTTGTTGTTTATTTGACGTTTTTGTTTTTGACATTGTTGTTGTTGTTGTTTATATGACGTTGTTGTTGTTGTTTATTTGACATAGTTTTTGTTGTTGACGTTGTTGTTGTTGTTGTTGTTTATTTGACGTTATTGTTGTTGATGATGTTGTTGTTGTTGTTTATTTGACGTTGTTGTTATTGTTTATTTGACGTTGTTGTTGTTGTTTATTTGACGTTGTTGTTGTTGTTTATTTGATGTTGTTATTGTTGTTGTTTATTTGACATTGTTGTTGTTGTTGACGTTCTTGTTGTTGTTGTTTATTTGATATTGTTGTTGTTGTTGTTGTTGACGTTGTTGGTGTTGTTGTTTACTTGACGTTGTTGTTATTGTTGTTGTTTATTTGACGTTGTTTTAGTTATTATTTATTTGACGTTGTTGTTATTGTTTATTTGACATTGTTGTTGTTGTTGACGTTGTTGTTGTTGTTGTTGTTGTTGTTGTTGTTGTTTATTTGACGTTGTTGTTGTTGTTGTTTATTTGACGTTATTGTTGTTGTTGACGTTGTTGTTGTTGTTGTTGTTTATTTGACGTTGTTGCTGTTGTTGTTGTTGTTTATTTGACGTTGTTGTTGTTGTTGTTCATTTGACGTTGTTGTTGTTGTTGTTTATTTAACGTTGTTGTTGTTATTGATGTTGTTTATTTGACGTTGTTGTTGTTGTAGTTTATTTAATGTTGTTGTTGTTGTTGTTGTTGTTTATTTGACATTATTGTTGTTGTTGACGTTGTTGTTGTTGTTTATTTGACATTGTTGTTGTTGTTGTTGACGTTGTTGGTGTTGTTGTTTATTTGACGTTGTTGTTGTTGTTGTTGTTGTTTATTTAACGTTGTTTTAGATGTTGTTATTTATTTGACGTTGTTGTTGTTGTTGTTGTTGTTCATTTTAACGTTGTTTTAGATGTTGTTGTTTATTTGACGGTGTTGTTGTTGACGTTGTTGTTGTTGTTGTTTATTTGACGTTGTTATTGTTGTTCCTGTTGTTTATTTGATGTTGTCGTTGTCGTTGTCGTTGTTTATTTGACGTTGTTGTTGTTGTTGTTTATTTGACGTTATTGTTGTTGTTATTTATTTGATGTTGTTGTTGTTGTTTATTTGACGTTGTTATTGTTGTTTATTTGACGTTCTTGTTGTTGTTGTTTATTTGACGTTGTTGTTGTTGTTTATTTGACATTGTTGTTGTTGTTGTTGACGTTGTTGTTGTTGTTTATTTGACATTGTTGTTGTTGTTGGTGGTGGTGTTGTTGTTTATTTGACGTTGTTGTTGTTGTTTATTTGACGTTGTTTTAGTTGTTGTTGTTTATTTGACATTGTTGTTGTTGTTGACGTTGTTGTTGTTGTTTATTTGACATTGTTGTTGTTGTTGTTGACGTTGTTGGTGTTGTTGTTTATTTGACGTTGTTGTTGTTGTTGTTTATTTAACGTTGTTTTAGATGTTGTTATTTATTTGACGTTGTTGTTGTTGTTGTTGTTGTTCATTTTAACGTTGTTTTAGATGTTGTTGTTTATTTGACGGTGTTGTTGTTGACGTTGTTGTTGTTGTTGTTTATTTGACGTTGTTATTGTTGTTCCTGTTGTTTATTTGATGTTGTCGTTGTCGTTGTCGTTGTTTATTTGACGTTGTTGTTGTTGTTTATTTGACGTTATTGTTGTTGTTATTTATTTGATGTTGTTGTTGTTGTTTATTTGACGTTGTTATTGTTGTTTATTTGACGTTGTTGTTGTTGTTGTTTATTTGACGTTGTTGTTGTTGTTTATTTGACATTGTTGTTGTTGTTGTTGACGTTGTTGTTGTTGTTTATTTGACATTGTTGTTGTTGTTGGTGGTGGTGTTGTTGTTTATTTGACGTTGTTGTTGTTGTTTATTTGACGTTGTTTTAGTTGTTGTTGTTTATTTGGCGTTGTTGTTGTTTATTTGACATTGTTGTGGTTGACATTGTTGTTGTTGTTTATTTGACGTAGTTGTTGTTGTTGACGTTGTTGTTATTGTTGCTTATTTGACGTTTTTGTTGTTGTTGTTGTTTATTTGACGTTGTTGTTGTTGTTGTTTATTTGACATTGATGTTGTCATTGTTGTTTTTTATTTGACGTTGTTGTTGTTGTTGTTTATTTGATGTTGTTGTTGTTGTTTATTTGACATTGTTGTTGTTGTTGACGTTGTTGTTGTTGTTTATTTGACATTGTTGTTGTTGTTGTTTATTTGACGTTGTTGTTGTTGTTGTTTATTTGACGTAGTTGTTGTTGTTGACGTTGTAGTTGTTGTTGTTTATTTGACGTTGTTGTTGTTGTTGTTTATTTGACGTTGTTGTTGTTGTTATTGTTGTTGTTTATTTGACGTTGATGTTGTTGTTGTTGTTTATTTGATGTTGTTGTTGTTGTTGTTGTTGTTGTTTATTTGACATTGTTGTTGTTTATTTGACTATGTTGTTGTTGTTGTTTATTTGAAGTTGTTGTTGTTGTTTATTGGACGTTGTTGTTGTTGTATATTTGACGTTGTTGTTGTTGTTGTTGTTTATTTGACGTTGTTGTTGTTGTTGTTTATTTGACGTTGTTATTGTTGTTGTTGACGTTGTTGTTGTTGTTTATTTGACGTTGTTGTTGTTGACATAGTTGTTGTTGTTGTTTATTTCACGTTGTTGATGTTGTTGATGTTGTTGTTTATTTAACGTTGTAGTTATTATTTATTTGACGTTGTTGTTGTTGTTGACATTGTTGTTGTTGTTGTTTATTTTATGTTGTTGTTGTTGTTTATTTGACATTGTTGTTGTTGTTGACGTTGTTGTTGTTGTTGTTTATTTGACATTGTTGTTGTTGTTGTTGACGTTGTTGGTTTTGTTGTTTATTTGACGTTGTTGTTGTTGTTTATTTCACGTTGTTTTAGTTGTTGTTGTTGTTTATTTGACGTTGTTGTTGTTATTGTTGTTGTTGTTGTTGTTTATTTGACGTTGTTGTTGTTGTTGTTTATTTGACGTTGTTGTATTTGTTGTTGTTTACTTGACGTTGTTGTTGTTGTTTATTTGATGTTGTTGTTGTTGTTGTTTATTTGACGTTGTTGTTGTTGTTGTTTATTTGACGTTGTTGTTGTTGTTTATTTGACATTGTTGTTGTTGTTGACGTTGTTGTTGTTGTTTATTTGACATTGTTGTTGTTGTTGTTGGTGGTGGTGGTGTTGTTGTTTATTTGACGTTGTTGTTGTTGTTGTTTATTTGACGTTGTTTTAGTTGTTGTTGTTGTTGTTGTTGTTTATTTGGCGTTGTTGTTGTTTATTTGACATTGTTGTTGTTGTTGGTGGTGGTGGTGGTGTTGTTGTTTATTTGACGGTGTTGTTGTTGTTGTTGTTCTTTATTTGACGTTGTTTTAGTTGTTGTTGTTGTTGTTTATTTGGCGTTGTTGTTGTTTATTTGACATTGTTGTTGTTGACATTGTTGTTGTTGTTGTTGTTTATTTGACGAAGTTGTTGTTGTTGTTGTTGTTTATTTGACGTTTTTGTTGTTGTTGATGTTGTTGTTGTTGTTGTTTATTTGACGTTGTTGTTGTTGTTTATTTGACGTTGTTGTTGTTGTTGTTGTTTATTTGACGTTTTTGTTGTTGTTATTGTTGTTGTTTATTTGACGTTCTTGTTGTTATTGTTGTTTATTTTATGTTGTTGTTGTTGTTTATTTGACATTGTTGTTGTTGTTGTTGTTTATTTGATGTTGTTGTTGTTGTTTATTTGACATTGTTGTTGTTGTTGACGTTGTTGTTGTTGTTGTTTATTTGATATTGTTGTTGTTGTTGTTGTTGTTTATTTGACATTGTTGTTGTTGTTGTTGTTGACGTTGTTGGTGTTGTTGTTTATTTGACGTTGTTGTTGTTGTTGTTTATTTGACGTTGTTTTAGTTGTTGTTGTTTATTTGACGTTGTTGTTGTTGTTGTTTATTTGACGTTTTTGTTTTTGACATTGTTGTTGTTGTTGTTTATATGACGTTGTTGTTGTTGTTTATTTGACATAGTTGTTGTTGTTGACGTTGTTGTTGTTGTTGTTGTTTATTTGACGTTATTGTTGTTGATGATGTTGTTGTTGTTGTTTATTTGACGTTGTTGTTATTGTTTATTTGACGTTGTTGTTGTTGTTGTTTATTTGACGTTGTTGTTGTTGTTTATTTGATGTTGTTATTGTTGTTGTTTATTTGACATTGTTGTTGTTGTTGACGTTGTTGTTGTTGTTGTTTATTTGATATTGTTGTTGTTGTTGTTGTTGACGTTGTTGGTGTTGTTGTTTACTTGACGTTGTTGTTATTGTTGTTGTTTATTTGACGTTGTTTTAGTTATTATTTATTTGACGTTGTTGTTATTGTTTATTTGACATTGTTGTTGTTGTTGACGTTGTTGTTGTTGTTGTTGTTGTTGTTGTTGTTGTTTATTTGACGTTGTTGTTGTTGTTGTTTATTTGACGTTATTGTTGTTGTTGACGTTGTTGTTGTTGTTGTTGTTTATTTGACGTTGTTGCTGTTGTTGTTGTTGTTTATTTGACGTTGTTGTTGTTGTTGTTCATTTGACGTTGTTGTTGTTGTTGTTTATTTAACGTTGTTGTTGTTATTGATGTTGTTTATTTGACGTTGTTGTTGTTGTAGTTTATTTAATGTTGTTGTTGTTGTTGTTGTTGTTGTTTATTTGACATTGTTGTTGTTGTTGACGTTGTTGTTGTTGTTTATTTGACATTGTTGTTGTTGTTGTTGACGTTGTTGGTGTTGTTGTTTATTTGACGTTGTTGTTGTTGTTGTTTATTTAACGTTGTTTTAGATGTTGTTATTTATTTGACGTTGTTGTTGTTGTTGTTGTTGTTCATTTTAACGTTGTTTTAGATGTTGTTGTTTATTTGACGGTGTTGTTGTTGACGTTGTTGTTGTTGTTGTTTATTTGACGTTGTTATTGTTGTTCCTGTTGTTTATTTGATGTTGTCGTTGTCGTTGTCGTTGTTTATTTGACGTTGTTGTTGTTGTTTATTTGACGTTATTGTTGTTGTTATTTATTTGATGTTGTTGTTGTTGTTTATTTGACGTTGTTATTGTTGTTTATTTGACGTTGTTGTTGTTGTTTATTTGACGTTGTTGTTGTTGTTTATTTGACATTGTTGTTGTTGTTGTTGACGTTGTTGTTGTTGTTTATTTGACATTGTTGTTGTTGTTGGTGGTGGTGTTGTTGTTTATTTGACGTTGTTGTTGTTGTTTATTTTACGTTGTTTTAGTTGTTGTTGTTTATTTGACATTGTTGTTGTTGTTGACGTTGTTGTTGTTGTTTATTTGACATTGTTGTTGTTGTTGTTGACGTTGTTGGTGTTGTTGTTTATTTGACGTTGTTGTTGTTGTTGTTTATTTAACGTTGTTTTAGATGTTGTTATTTATTTGACGTTGTTGTTGTTGTTGTTGTTGTTGTTCATTTTAACGTTGTTTTAGATGTTGTTGTTTATTTGACGGTGTTGTTGTTGACGTTGTTGTTGTTGTTGTTGTTTATTTGACGTTGTTATTGTTGTTCCTGTTGTTTATTTGATGTTGTCGTTGTCGTTGTCGTTGTTTATTTGACGTTGTTGTTGTTGTTTATTTGACGTTATTGTTGTTGTTATTTATTTGATGTTGTTGTTGTTGTTTATTTGACGTTGTTATTGTTGTTTATTTGACGTTGTTGTTGTTGTTGTTGTTTATTTGACGTTGTTGTTGTTGTTTATTTGACATTGTTGTTGTTGTTGTTGACGTTGTTGTTGTTGTTTATTTGACATTGTTGTTGTTGTTGGTGGTGGTGTTGTTGTTTATTTGACGTTGTTGTTGTTGTTTATTTGACGTTGTTTTAGTTGTTGTTGTTTATTTGGCGTTGTTGTTGTTTATTTGACATTGTTGTGGTTGACATTGTTGTTGTTGTTTATTTGACGTAGTTGTTGTTGTTGACGTTGTTGTTATTGTTGCTTATTTGACGTTTTTGTTGTTGTTGTTGTTTATTTGACGTTGTTGTTGTTGTTGTTTATTTGACATTGATGTTGTCATTGTTGTTTTTTATTTGACGTTGTTGTTGTTGTTGTTTATTTGATGTTGTTGTTGTTGTTTATTTGACATTGTTGTTGTTGTTGACGTTGTTGTTGTTGTTTATTTGACATTGTTGTTGTTGTTGTTTATTTGACGTTGTTGTTGTTGTTGTTTATTTGACGTAGTTGTTGTTGTTGACGTTGTAGTTGTTGTTGTTTATTTGACGTTGTTGTTGTTGTTTATTTGACGTTGTTGTTGTTGTTATTGTTGTTGTTTATTTGACGTTGATGTTGTTGTTGTTGTTTATTTGATGTTGTTGTTGTTGTTGTTGTTGTTGTTTATTTGACATTGTTGTTGTTTATTTGACTATGTTGTTGTTGTTGTTTATTTGAAGTTGTTGTTGTTGTTTATTGGACGTTGTTGTTGTTGTATATTTGACGTTGTTGTTGTTGTTGTTGTTGTTTATTTGACGTTGTTGTTGTTGTTGTTTATTTGACGTTGTTATTGTTGTTGTTGACGTTGTTGTTGTTGTTTATTTGACGTTGTTGTTGTTGACATAGTTGTTGTTGTTGTTTATTTCACGTTGTTGATGTTGTTGATGTTGTTGTTTATTTAACGTTGTAGTTATTATTTATTTGACGTTGTTGTTGTTGACATTGTTGTTGTTGTTGTTTATTTTATGTTGTTGTTGTTGTTTATTTGACATTGTTGTTGTTGTTGACGTTGTTGTTGTTGTTGTTTATTTGACATTGTTGTTGTTGTTGTTGACGTTGTTGGTTTTGTTGTTTATTTGACGTTGTTGTTGTTGTTTATTTCACGTTGTTTTAGTTGTTGTTGTTGTTTATTTGACGTTGTTGTTGTTATTGTTGTTGTTGTTGTTGTTTATTTGACGTTGTTGTTGTTGTTGTTTATTTGACGTTGTTGTATTTGTTGTTGTTTACTTGACGTTGTTGTTGTTGTTTATTTGATGTTGTTGTTGTTGTTGTTTATTTGACGTTGTTGTTGTTGTTGTTTATTTGACGTTGTTGTTGTTGTTTATTTGACATTGTTGTTGTTGTTGACGTTGTTGTTGTTGTTTATTTGACATTGTTGTTGTTGTTGTTGGTGGTGGTGGTGTTGTTGTTTATTTGACGTTGTTGTTGTTGTTGTTTATTTGACGTTGTTTTAGTTGTTGTTGTTGTTGTTGTTGTTTATTTGGCGTTGTTGTTGTTTATTTGACATTGTTGTTGTTGACATTGTTGTTGTTGTTGTTGTTTATTTGATGTAGTTGTTGTTGTTGTTGTTGTTATTTATTTGACGTTTTTGTTGTTGTTGATGTTGTTGTTGTTGTTGTTGTTTATTTGACGTTGTTGTTGTTGTTTATTTGACGTTGTTGTTGTTGTTGTTTATTTGACGTTGTTGTTGTTGTTATTGTTGTTGTTTATTTTACGTTCTTGTTGTTGTTGTTTATTTGATGTTGTTGTTGTTGTTTATTTGACATTGTTGTTGTTGTTGTTGTTTATTTGATGTTGTTGTTGTTGTTTATTTGACATTGTTGTTGTTGTTGACGTTGTTGTTGTTGTTTATTTGATATTGTTGTTGTTGTTGTTGTTGACGTTGTTGGTGTCGTTGTTTACTTGACGTTGTTGTTATTGTTGTTGTTTATTTGACGTTGTTTTAGTTGTTATTTATTTGACGTTGTTGTTATTGTTTATTTGACATTGTTGTTGTTGTTGACGTTGTTGTTGTTGTTGTTTATTTGACATTGTTGTTGTTGTTGACATTGTTGTTGTTTATTTGACGTTGTTTTAGTTGTTGTTGTTTATTTGACATTGTTGTTGTTGTTTATTCGACGTTGTTGTTGTTGTTTATTTGACGTTGTTGTTGTTGTTTATTTGACTTAGTTGTTGTTGTTGACATTGTTGTTGTTGTTGTTGTTGTTGTTTATTTGACATTTTTTTGTTGTTGATGTTGTTGTTGTTGTTTATTTGACGTTGTTGTTATTGTTTATTTGACGTTGTTGTTGTTGTTTATTTGACGTTGTTGTTGTTGTTGTTGTTGTTGTTATTGCTGTTGTTTATTTGACGTTGTTGTTTATTTGATGTTGTTGTTGTTGTTTATTTGACGTTGGTGTTGTTGTTGTTGTTGTTGTTTATTTGACGTTGTTATTGTTGTTATTTATTTGACGTCGTTGTTGTTGTTATTGTTTATTTGACGTTGTTGTTGTTGTTTATTTGACGTTTTTATTGTTGTTTATTTGACGTTGTTTTTGTTATTTGACATTGTTGTTGTTGTTGTTGTATTTGTTGTTGTTGTTGTTGTTGCTTATTTGACGTTGTTGTTATTGTTGTTGTTTATTTGACGTTGTTGTTGTTGTTGTTTATTTGACGTTGTTGTTGTTGTTGTTGTTTATTTGACGTTGTTGTTGTTGTTGTTGTTTATTTGACGTTATTGTTGTTGTTGACGTTGTTGTTGTTGTTGTTTATTTGACGTTATTGTTGTTGTTGACGTTGTTGTTGTTGTTGTTTATTTAACGTTGTTGTTGTTGTTGTTCATTTGACGTTGTTGTTGTTGTTGTTTATTTAACGTTGTTGTTGTTATTGATGTTGTTTATTTGACGTTGTTGTTGTTGTAGTTTATTTAATGTTGTTGTTGTTGTTGTTTATTTGACATTGTTGTTGTTGTTGACGTTGTTGTTGTTGTTTATTTGACATTGTTGTTGTTGTTGTTGACGTTGTTGGTGTTGTTGTTTATTTGACGTTGTTGTTGTTGTTTATTTAACGTTGTTTTAGATCTTGTTGTTTATTTGACGTTGTTGTTGTTGTTGTTTATTTAACGTTGTTTTAGATGATGTTGTTTATTTGACGGTGTTGTTGTTTATTTGACATTGTTGTTGTTGTTGATGTTGTTGTTGTTGTTTATTAGACATTGTTGTTGTTGTTGTTGACGTTGTTGGTGTTGTTGTTTATTTGACGTTGTTGTTGTTGTTTATTTGACGTTGTTTTAGTTGTTGTTATTTATATGACGTTGTTGTTGTTGTTTATTTGACGTTTTTGTTTTTGACATTGTTGTTGTTGTTGTTTATATGACGTTGTTGTTGTTGTTGTTTATTTGACATAGTTGTTGTTGTTGACGTTGTTGTTGTTGTTGTTTATTTGACGTTTTTGTTGTTGATGATGTTGTTGTTGTTGTTGTTTATTTGAGGTTGTTGTTATTGTTTATTTGACGTTGTTGTTGTTGTTTATTTGACGTTGTTGTTGTTTTTATTGTTGTTGTTTGTTTGACGTTGTTGTTGTTGTTTATTTGATGTTGTTGTTGTTGTTTATTTGACGTTGGTGTTGTTATGGTTTATTTGACGTTGTTGTTGTTGTTATTTATTTTACGTTGTTGTTGTTGTTGTTTATTTGACGTTGTTGTTGTTGTTGTTGTTTATTTGACGTTGTTATTGTTGTTTATTTGACGTTGTTTTTGTTATTTGACGTTGTTGTTGTTGTTGTATTTGTTGTTGTTGTTGTTGCTTATTTGACGTTGTTGTTATTGTTGTTGTTTATTTGATGTTGTTGCTGTTGTTTATTTGACGTTGTTGTTGTTGTTGTTGTTTATTTGATGTTGTTGTTGTTGTTTATTTGACGTTGTTGTTGTTGACGTTGTTGTTGTTGTTGTTGTTGTTGTTGTTGTTGTTTAGTTGACGTTGTTATTGTTGTTCCTGTTGTTTATTTGACGATGTTGTTGTCGTTGTTGTTATTTATTTGACGTTTTTGTTGTTGTTGTTTATTTGACGTTGTTGTTGTTATTTATTTGACGTTGTTGTTGTTGTTTATTTAACGTTGTTGTTGTTGTTTATTTGACGTTGTTGTTGTTGTTGTTTATTTGACGTTGTTGTTGTTGTTTATTTGACATTGTTGTTGTTGTTGTTGTTGTTGTTGTTTATTTGACGTTGTTGTTGTTGTTGTTTATTTGACGTTGTTTTAGTTGTTGTTGTTTATTTGGCGTTGTTGTTGTTTATTTGACATTGTTGTTGTTGACATTGTTGTTGTTGTTGTTTATTTGACGTAGTTGTTGTTGTTGACGTTATTGTTGTTGTTGCTTATTTGACGTTTTTGTTGTTGTTGATGTTGTTGTTGTTGTTTATTTGACGTTGTTGTTGTTATTGTTGTTGTTTATTTGACGTTGTTGTTGTTTATTTGATGTTGTTGTTGTTGTTATTGTTGTTGTTTATTTGACGTTGTTGTTGTTGTTGTTTATTTGATGTTGTTGTTGTTGTTGTTTATTTGACATTGTTGTTGTTTATTTGACGTTGTTGTTGTTGTTTATTTGACGTTGTTGTTGTTGTTGTTTATTGGACGTTGTTGTTGTTGTATATTTGACGGTGTTGTTGTTGTTTATTTGACGTTGTTGTTGTTGTTGTTTATTTGACGTTGTTGTTGTTGTTGTTGACGTTGTTGTTGTTGTTGTTTATTTGACGTTGTTGTTGTTATTGACATAGTTGTTGTTGTTGTTGTTTATTTCACGTTGTTGATGTTGTTGATGTTGTTATTTATTTAACATTGTAGTTGTTGTTTATTTGACGTTGTTGTTGTTGTTGACATTGTTGTTGTTGTTATTTATTTGATGTTGTTGTTGTTGTTTATTTGACATTGTTGTTATTGTTGACGTTGTTGTTGTTGTTTATTTGACATTGTTGTTGTTGTTGTTGTTGACGTTGTTGGTTTTGTTGTTTATTTGACGTTGTTGTTGTTGTTTATTTGACGTTGTTTTAGTTGTTGTTGTTGTTTATTTGACGTTGTTGTTGTTGTTATTGTTGTTGTTGTTGTTTATTTGACGTTGTTGTTGTTGTTTATTTGACGTTGTTGTATTTGTTGTTGTTTATTTGACGTTGTTGTTGTTGTTGTTGTTTATTTGATGTTGTTGTTGTTGTTTATTTGACGTTGTTGTTGTTGTTGTTTATTTGACGTTGTTGTTGTTGTTTATTTGACATTGTTGTTTTTGTTGTTGACGTTGTTGTTGTTGTTGTTTATTTGACATTGTTGTTGTTGTTGTTGTTGGTGGTGGTGTTGTTGTTGTTTATTTGACGTTGTTGTTGTTGTTGTTTATTTGACGTTGTTTTAGTTGTTGTTGTTGTTGTTTATTTGGCGTTGTTGTTGTTTATTTGACATTGTTGTTGTTGACATTGTTGTTGTTGTTGTTGTTTATTTGACGTAGTTGTTGTTGTTGTTGTTGTTTATTTGACGTTTTTGTTGTTGTTGATGTTGTTGTTGTTGTTGTTGTTTATTTGACGTTGTTGTTGTTGTTTATTTAACGTTGTTGTTGTTGTTGTTTATTTGACGTTGTTGTTATTGTTATTGTTGTTGTTTATTTGACGTTCTTGTTGTTGTTGTTGTTTATTTTATGTTGTTGTTGTTGTTGTTTATTTGACATTGTTGTTGTTGTTGTTGTTTATTTGATGTTGTTGTTGTTGTTGTTTATTTGACATTGTTGTTGTTGTTGACGTTGTTGTTGTTGTTGTTTATTTGATATTGTTGTTGTTGTTGTTGACGTTGTTGGTGTTGTTGTTTACTTGACATTGTTGTTATTGTTGTTGTTTATTTGACGTTGTTTTAGTTGTTATTTATTTGACGTTGTTGTTATTGTTTATTTGACATTGTTGTTGTTGTTGACGTTGTTGTTGTTGTTGTTTATTTGACATTGTTGTTGTTGTTGACATTGTTGTTGTTTATTTGACGTTGTTTTAGTTGTTGTTGTTTATTTGACATTGTTGTTATTGTTTATTCGACGTTGTTGTTGTTGTTGTTTATTTGACGTTGTTGTTGTTGTTTATTTGATGTTGTTGTTGTTGTTATTGTTGTTGTTTATTTGACGTTGTTGTTGTTGTTGTTGTTTATTTGATGTTGTTGTTGTTGTTGTTTATTTGACATTGTTGTTGTTTATTTGTCGTTGTTGTTGTTTATTTGACGTTGTTGTTGTTGTTGTTTATTGGACGTTGTTGTTGTTGTATATTTGACGGTGTTGTTGTTGTTGTTTATTTGACGTTGTTGTTGTTGTTGTTGTTTATTTGACGTTGTTGTTGTTGTTGTTGTTGACGTTGTTGTTGTTGTTGTTTATTTGACGTTGTTGTTGTTGTTGACATAGTTGTTGTTGTTGTTGTTTATTTCACGTTGTTGATGTTGTTGATGTTGTTGTTTATTTAACATTGTAGTTGTTGTTTATTTGACGTTGTTGTTGTTGTTGACATTGTTGTTGTTGTTGTTTATTTGATGTTGTTGTTGTTGTTTATTTGACATTGTTGTTGTTGTTGACGTTGTTGTTGTTGTTGTTGACGTTGTTGGTTTTGTTGTTTATTTGACGTTGTTGTTGTTGTTTATTTCACGTTGTTTTAGTTGTTGTTGTTGTTTATTTGACGTTGTTGTTGTTGTTATTGTATTTGTTGTTGTTTATTTGACGTTGTTGTTGTTGTTTATTTGACGTTGTTGTATTTGTTGTTGTTTATTTGACGTTGTTGTTGTTGTTGTTGTTTATTTGATGTTGTTGTTGTTGTTTATTTGACGTTGTTGTTGTTGTTGTTTATTTGACGTTGTTGTTGTTGTTTATTTGACATTGTTGTTGTTGTTGTTGACGTTGTTGTTGTTGTTGTTTATTTGACATTGTTGTTGTTGTTGTTGGTGGTGGTGGTGTTGTTGTTGTTTATTTGACGTTGTTGTTGTTATTGTTGTTGTTTATTTGACGTTCTTGTTGTTATTGTTGTTTATTTTATGTTGTTGTTGTTGTTTATTTGACATTGTTGTTGTTGTTGTTTATTTGATGTTGTTGTTGTTGTTGTTTATTTGACATTGTTGTTGTTGTTGACGTTGTTGTTGTTGTTGTTTATTTGATATTGTTGTTGTTGTTGTTGACGTTGTTGGTGTTGTTGTTTA
Source organism: Vicia faba (assembly GCA_948472305.1). Taxonomy (NCBI): domain Eukaryota; kingdom Viridiplantae; phylum Streptophyta; class Magnoliopsida; order Fabales; family Fabaceae; genus Vicia; species Vicia faba. The sequence goes on along the minus strand of OX451737.1, from coordinate 368,993,770 downwards.
CTTGACGTTGTTGTTATTGTTGTTGTTTATTTGACGTTGTTTTAGTTGTTATTTATTTGACGTTGTTGTTATTGTTTATTTGACATTGTTGTTGTTGTTGACGTTGTTGTTATTGTTGATTATTTGACATTGTTGTTGTTGTTGACATTGTTGTTGTTTATTTGACGTTGTTTTAGTTGTTGTTGTTTATTTGACATTGTTGTTATTGTTTATTCGACGTTGTTGTTGTTGTTGTTTATTTGACGTTGTTGTTGTTGTTTATTTGATGTTGTTGTTGTTATTGTTGTTGTTTATTTGACGTTGTTGTTGTTGTTGTTGTTGTTTATTTGATGTTGTTGTTGTTGTTGTTTATTTGACATTGTTGTTGTTTATTTGACGTTGTTGTTGTTGTTTATTTGACGTTGTTGTTGTTGTTGTTTATTGGACGTTGTTGTTGTTGTATATTTGACGGTGTTGTTGTTGTTGTTTATTTGACGTTGTTGTTGTTGTTGTTTATTTGACGTTGTTGTTGTTGATGTTGTTGACGTTGTTGTTGTTGTTGTTTATTTGACGTTGTTGTTGTTGTTGACATAGTTGTTGTTGTTGTTGTTTATTTCACGTTGTTGATGTTGTTGATGTTGTTGTTTATTTAACATTGTAGTTGTTGTTTATTTGACGTTGTTGTTGTTGTTGACATTGTTGTTGTTGTTGTTTATTTGATGTTGTTGTTGTTGTTTATTTGACATTGTTGTTGTTGTTGACGTTGTTGTTGTTGTTGTTTATTTGACATTGTTGTTGTTGTTGTTGTTGTTGACGTTGTTTTAGTTGTTGTTGTTTATTTGACGTTGTTGTTGTTGTTATTGTTGTTGTTGTTGTTTATTTGACGTTGTTGTTGTTGTTTATTTGACGTTGTTGTATTTGTTGTTGTTTATTTGACGTTGTTGTTGTTGTTGTTTATTTGATGTTGTTGTTGTTGTTTATTTGACGTTGTTGTTGTTGTTGTTTATTTGACGTTGTTGTTGTTGTTTATTTGACATTGTTGTTGTTGTTGTTGACGTTGTTGTTGTTGTTGTTTATTTGACATTGTTGTTGTTGTTGTTGTTGGTGGTGGTGGTGTTGTTGTTTATTTGACGTTGTTGTTGTTGTTGTTGTTGTTTATTTGACGTTGTTTTAGTTGTTGTTGTTGTTGTTGTTTATTTGGCGTTGTTGTTGTTTATTTGACATTGTTGTTGTTGACATTGTTGTTGTTGTTGTTGTTTATTTGACGTAGTTGTTGTTGTTGTTGTTTATTTGACGTTTTTGTTGTTGTTGATGTTGTTGTTGTTGTTGTTGTTTATTTGACGTTGTTGTTGTTGTTTATTTGACGTTGTTGTTGTTGTTGTTGTTTATTTGACGTTTTTGTTGTTGTTATTGTTGTTGTTTATTTGACGTTCTTGTTGTTATTGTTGTTTATTTTATGTTGTTGTTGTTGTTTATTTGACATTGTTGTTGTTGTTGTTGTTTATTTGATGTTGTTGTTGTTGTTGTTGACGTTGTTGGTGTTGTTGTTTACTTGACGTTGTTGTTATTGTTGTTGTTTATTTGACGTTGTTTTAGTTGTTATTTATTTGACGTTGTTGTTATTGTTTATTTGACATTGTTGTTGTTGTTGACGTTGTTGTTGTTGTTGTTTATTTGACATTGTTGTTGTTGTTTATTTGACGTTGTTTTAGTTGTTGTTGTTTATTTGACATTGTTGTTGTTGTTTATTCGACGTTGTTGTTGTTGTTGTTGTTGTTTATTTGACGTTGTTGTTGTTGTTTATTTGACTTAGTTGTTGTTGTTGACATTGTTGTTGTTGTTGTTTATTTGACATTTTTGTTGTTGTTGATGTTGTTGTTGTTGTTGTTTATTTGACGTTGTTGTTATTGTTTATTTGACGTCGTTGTTGTTGTTTATTTGACGTTGTTGTTGTTGTTGTTGTTGTTGTTATTGTTGTTGTTTATTTGACGTTGTTGTTTATTTGATGTTGTTGTTGTTGTTTTTTTGACGTTGGTGTTGTTGTTGTTGTTGTTGTTTATTTGACGTTGTTATTGTTGTTATTTATTTGACGTCGTTGTTGTTGTTATTGTTTATTTGACGTTGTTGTTGTTTATTTGACGTTTTTATTGTTGTTTATTTGACGTTGTTTTTGTTATTTGACATTGTTGTTGTTGTTGTATTTGTTGTTGTTGTTGTTGTTGCTTATTTGACGTGGTTGTTATTGTTGTTGTTTATTTGACGTTGTTGTTGTTGTTTATTTGACGTTGCTAGTGTTGTTGTTGTTGTTTATTTGACGTTGTTGTTGTTGTTGTTGTTTATTTGACGTTATTGTTGTTGTTGACGTTGTTGTTGTTGTTGTTGTTTATTTGACGTTGTTGCTGTTGTTGTTGTTGTTTATTTGACGTTGTTGTTGTTGTTGTTCATTTGACGTTGTTGTTGTTGTTGTTTATTTAACATTGTTGTTGTTATTGATGTTGTTTATTTGACGTTGTTGTTGTTGTAGTTTATTTAATGTTGTTGTTCTTGTTTATTTAACATTGTTGTTGTTGTTGACGTTGTTGTTGTTGTTTATTTGACATTGTTGTTGTTGTTGTTGTTGTTGACGTTGTTGGTGTTGTTGTTTATTTGACGTTGTTGTTGTTGTTGTTTATTTAACGTTATTTTAGATGTTGTTGTTTATTTGACGTTGTTGTTGTTGTTTATTTAACGTTGTTTTAGATGTTGTTGTTTATTTGACGGTGTTGTTGTTTATTTGACATTGTTGATGTTGTTGATGTTGTTGTTGTTGTTGTTTTTTTTTTACATTGTTGTTGTTGTTGTTGACGTTGTTGGTGTTGTTGTTTATTTGACGTTGTTGTTGTTGTTGTTTATTTGACGTTGTTTTAGTTGTTGTTGTTTATTTGACATTGTTGTTGTTGTTTATTTGACGTTTTTGTTTTTGACATTGTTGTTGTTGTTTATATGACGTTGTTGTTGTTGTTTAGTTGACATAGTTGTTGTTGTTGACGTTGTTGTTGTTGTTGTTGTTTATTTGACGTTATTGTTGTTGATGATGTTGTTGTTGTTGTTTATTTGACATAGTTGTTGTTGTTGACGTTGTTGTTGTTGTTGTTGTTTATTTGACGTTATTGTTGTTGATGATGTTGTTGTTGTTGTTTATTTGACGTTGTTGTTATTGTTTATTTGACGTTGTTGTTGTTGTTTATTTGACGTTGTTGTTGTTGTTGTTGTTTATTTGATGTTGTTATTGTTGTTGTTTATTTGACATTGTTGTTGTTGTTGACGTTGTTGTTGTTGTTGTTGTTTATTTGATATTGTTGTTGTTGTTGTTGTTGACGTTGTTGGTGTTGTTGTTTACTTGACGTTGTTGTTATTGTTGTTGTTTATTTGACGTTGTTTTAGTTATTATTTATTTGACGTTGTTGTTATTGTTTATTTGACATTGTTGTTGTTGTTGACGTTGTTGTTGTTGTTGTTATTGTTTATTTGACGTTGTTGTTGTTGTTGTTTATTTGACGTTATTGTTGATGTTGTTGTTGTTGTTGTTGTTTATTTGACGTTGTTGCTGTTGTTGTTGTTGTTTATTTGACGTTGTTGTTGTTGTTGTTCATTTGACGTTGTTGTTATTGTTGTTTATTTAACGTTGTTGTTGTTATTGATGTTGTTTATTTGACGTTGTTGTTGTTGTAGTTTATTTAATGTTGTTGTTGTTGTTGTTTATTTGACATTGTTGTTGTTGTTGACGTTGTTGTTGTTGATTATTTGACATTGTTGTTGTTGTTGTTGACGTTGTTGGTGTTGTTGTTTATTTGACGTTGTTGTTGTTGTTTATTTAACGTTGTTTTAGATGTTGTTATTTATTTGATTGTTGTTGTTGTTGTTGTTCATTTTAACATTGTTTTAGATGTTGTTGTTTATTTGACGGTGTTGTTGTTGACGTTGTTGTTGTTGTTGTTTATTTGACGTTGTTATTGTTGTTCCTGTTGTTTATTTGACATTGTCGTTGTCGTTGTCGTTGTTTATTTGACGTTGTTGTTGTTGTTTATTTGACGTTATTGTTGTTGTTATTTATTTGATGTTGTTGTTGTTGTTTATTTGACGTTGTTATTGTTGTTTATTTGACGTTGTTGTTGTTGTTTATTTGACGTTGTTGTTGTTGTTTATTTGACATTGTTGTTGTTGTTGTTGACGTTGTTGTTGTTGTTTATTTGACATTGTTGTTGTTGTTGGTGGTGGTGTTGTTGTTTATTTGACGTTGTTGTTGTTGTTTATTTGACGTTGTTTTAGTTGTTGTTGTTTATTTGGCGTTGTTGTTGTTTATTTGACATTGTTGTTGTTGACATTGTTGTTGTTGTTTATTTGACGTAGTTGTTGTTGTTGACGTTGTTGTTGTTGTTGCTTATTTGACGTTTTTGTTGTTGTTGTTGTTTATTTGACGTTGTTGTTGTTGTTGTTTATTTGACATTGCTGTTGTCATTGTTGTTTTTTATTTGACGTTGTTGTTGTTGTTGTTTATTTGATGTTGTTGTTGTTGTTTATTTGACATTGTTGTTGTTGTTGACATTGTTGTTGTTGACATTGTTGTTGTTGTTTATTTGACGTTTTTATTGTTGTTTATTTGACGTTGTTTTTGTTATTTGACATTGTTGTTGTTGTTGTATTTGTTGTTGTTGTTGTTGTTGCTTATTTGACGTTGTTGTTATTGTTGTTGTTTATTTGACGTTGTTGTTGTTGTTGTTTATTTGACGTTGTTGTTGTTGTTGTTGTTGTTTATTTGACGTTGTTGTTGTTGTTGTTTATTTGACGTTATTGTGGTTGTTGACGTTGTTGTTGTTGTTGTTTATTTGACGTTGTTGCTGTTGTTGTTGTTGTTTATTTGACGTTGTTGTTGTTGTTGTTGTTCATTTGACGTTGTTGTTGTTGTTGTTTATTTAACGTTGTTGTTGTTATTGATGTTGTTTATTTGACGTTGTTGTTGTTGTAGTTTATTTAATGTTGTTGTTGTTGTTGTTGTTTATTTGACATTGTTGTTGTTGTTGACGTTGTTGTTGTTGTTTATTTGACATTGTTGTTGTTGTTGTTGACGTTGTTGGTGTTGTTGTTTATTTGACGTTGTTGTTGTTGTTGTTTATTTAACGTTGTTTTAGATGTTGTTGTTTATTTGACGTTGTTGTTGTTGTTGTTTATTTTACGTTGTTTTAGATGATGTTGTTTATTTGACGGTGTTGTTGTTTATTTAACATTGTTGTTGTTGTTGATGTTGTTGTTGTTGTTTATTTGACATTGTTGTTGTTGTTGTTGTCGTTGACGTTGTTGGTGTTGTTGTTTATTTGACGTTGTTGTTGTTGTTTATTTGACGTTGTTTTAGTTGTTGTTGTTTATATGACGTTGTTGTTGTTGTTTATTTGACGTTTTTGTTTTTGACATTGTTGTTGTTGTTGTTTATATGACGTTGTTGTTGTTGTTGTTGTTTATTTGACATAGTTGTTGTTGTTGACGTTGTTGTTGTTGTTGTTGTTTATTTGACGTTTTTGTTGTTGATGATGTTGTTGTTGTTGTTGTTTATTTGAGGTTGTTGTTATTGTTTATTTGACGTTGTTGTTGTTGTTTATTTGACATTGTTGTTGTTATTGTTGTTGTTTATTTGACGTTGTTGTTGTTGTTTATTTGATGTTGTTGTTGTTGTTGTTTATTTGACGTTGGTGTTGTTGTGGTTTATTTGACGTTGTTGTTGTTGTTATTTATTTGACGTTGTTGTTGTTGTTGTTTATTTGACATTGTTGTTGTTGTTGTTTATTTCACGTTGTTATTGTTGTTTATTTGACGTTGTTTTTGTTATTTGACGTTGTTGTTGTTGTTGTATTTGTTGTTGTTGTTGTTGCTTATTTGACGTTGTTGTTATTGTTGTTGTTTATTTGACGTTGTTGCTGTTGTTTATTTGACGTTGTTGTTGTTGTTGTTGTTTATTTGATGTTGTTGTTGTTTATTTGACGTTGTTGTTGTTGACGTTGTTGTTGTTGTTGTTGTTGTTGTTTAGTTGACGTTGTTATTGTTGTTCCTGTTGTTTATTTGACGTTGTTGTTGTCGTTGTTGTTATTTATTTGACGTTTTTGTTGTTGTTGTTTATTTGACATTGTTGTTGTTATTTATTTGACGTTGTTGTTGTTGTTTATTTAACGTTGTTGTTGTTGTTTATTTGACGTTGTTGTTGTTGTTGTTTATTTGACATTGTTGTTGTTGTTGTTGTTGGTGTTGTTGTTTATTTGACGTTGTTGTTGTTGTTGTTGTTTATTTGACGTTGTTTTAGTTGTTGTTGTTTATTTGGCGTTGTTGTTGTTTATTTGACATTGTTGTTGTTGACATTGTTGTTGTTGTTGTTTATTTGACGTAGTTGTTGTTGTTGACGTTGTTGTTGTTGTTGTTGCTTATTTGACGTTTTTGTTGTTGTTGATGTTGTTGTTGTTGTTTATTTGACGTTGTTGTTGTTATTGTTGTTGTTTATTTGACGTTGTTGTTGTTGTTTATTTGATGTTGTTGTTGTTATTATTGTTGTTGTTTATTTGACGTTGTTGTTGTTGTTGTTTTTTATTTGATGTTGTTGTTGTTGTTGTTTATTTGACATTGTTGTTGTTTATTTGACGTTGTTGTTGTTGTTTATTTGACGTTGTTGTTGTTGTTTATTGGACGTTGTTGTTGTTGTATATTTGACGGTGTTGTTGTTGTTGTTGTTTATTTGACGTTGTTGTTTTTGTTGTTGACGTTGTTGTTGTTGTTGTTTATTTGACGTTGTTGTTGTTGTTGACATAGTTGTTGTTGTTGTTGTTTATTTCATGTTGTTGATGTTGTTGATGTTGTTGTTTATTTAACATTGTAGTTGTTGTTTATTTGACGTTGTTGTTGTTGTTGACATTGTTGTTGTTGTTGTTGTTTATTTGATGTTGTTGTTGTTGTTTATTTGACATTGTTGTTGTTGTTGACGTTGTTGTTGTTGTTGTTGTTTATTTGACATTGTTGTTGTTGTTGTTGTTGACGTTGTTGGTTTTGTTGTTTATTCGACGTTGTTGTTGTTGTTTATTTGACGTTGTTTTAGTTGTTGTTGTTGTTTATTTGACGTTGTTGTTGTTGTTGTTTATTTGATGTTGTTGTTGTTGTTTATTTGACGTTGTTGTATTTGTTGTTGTTTATTTGACGTTATTGTTGTTGTTGTTTATTTGATGTTGTTGTTGTTGTTTATTTGACGTTGTTGTTGTTGTTGTTGTTTATTTGACGTTGTTTTTGTTGTTTATTTGACATTGTTGTTGTTGTTGACGTTGTTGTTGTTGTTTATTTGACATTGTTGTTGTTGTTGTTGGTGGTGGTGGTGGTGTTGTTGACGTTGTTGTTGTTGTTGTTTATTTGACATTGTTGTTGTTGTTGTTGGTGGTGGTGGTGGTGTTGTTGTTTATTTGACGTTGTTGTTGTTGTTGTTGTTTATTTGACGTTGTTTTAGTTGTTGTTGTTGTTGTTGTTTATTTGGCGTTGTTGTTGTTTATTTGACATTGTTGTTGTTGACATTGTTGTTGTTGTTGTTGTTGTTTATTTGACGTAGTTGTTGTTGTTGTTGTTTATTTGACGTTTTTGTTGTTGTTGATGTTGTTGTTGTTGTTGTTGTTTATTTGACGTTGTTGTTGTTGTTTATTTGACGTTGTTGTTGTTGTTTATTTGACGTTGTTGTTGTTGTTATTGTTGTTGTTTATTTGACGTTCTTGTTGTTGTTGTTGTTTATTTTATGTTGTTGTTGTTGTTGTTTATTTGACATTGTTGTTGTTGTTGTTGTTGTTGTTTATTTGATGTTGTTGTTGTTGTTGTTTATTTGACATTGTTGTTGTTGTTGACGTTGTTGTTGTTGTTGTTTATTTGATATTGTTGTTGTTGTTGTTGACGTTGTTGGTGTTGTTGTTTACTTGACGTTGTTGTTATTGTTGTTGTTTATTTGACGTTGTTTTAGTTGTTATTTATTTGACGTTGTTGTTATTGTTTATTCGACATTGTTGTTGTTGTTGACGTTGTTGTTGTTGTTGTTTATTTGACATTGTTGTTGTTGTTGACATTGATGTTGTTTATTTGACGTTGTTTTAGTTGTTGTTGTTTATTTGACATTGTTGTTATTGTTTATTCGACGTTGTTGTAGTTGTTGTTGTTTATTTGACGTTGTTTTAGTTGTTGTTGTTTATTTGACATTGTTGTTGTTGTTTATTTGACGTTTTTGTTTTTGACATTGTTGTTGTTGTTGTTTATATGACGTTGTTGTTGTTGTTTATTTGACATAGTTGTTGTTGTTGACGTTGTTGTTGTTGTTGTTGTTTATTTGACGTTATTGTTGTTGATGATGTTGTTGTTGTTGTTTATTTGACGTTGTTGTTGTTGTTTATTTGACGTTGTTGTTGTTGTTTATTTGACGTTGTTGTTGTTGTTGTTGTTGTTTATTTGACGTTGTTATTGTTGTTGTTTATTTGACATTGTTGTTGTTGTTGTTGACGTTGTTGTTGTTGTTGTTTATTTGATATTGTTGTTGTTGTTGTTGTTGACGTTGTTGGTGTTGTTGTTTACTTGACGTTGTTGTTATTGTTGTTGTTTATTTGACGTTGTTTTAGTTATTATTTATTTGACGTTGTTGTTATTGTTTATTTGACATTGTTGTTGTTGTTGACGTTGTTGTTGTTGTTGTTGTATTTGACATTGTTGTTGTTGTTGACATTGTTGTTGTGTATTTGACGTTGTTTTAGTTGTTGTTGTTTATTTGACATTGTTGTTGTTTATTCGACGTTGTTGTTATTGTTGTTGTTTATTTGACGTTGTTGTTGTTGTTTATTTGACTTAGTTGTTGTTGTTGACATTGTTGTTGTTGTTGTTGTTTATTTGACATTTTTGTTGTTGTTGATGTTGTTGTTGTTGTTTATTTGACGTTGTTGTTATTGTTTATTTGACGTTGTTGTTGTTGTTGTTTATTTGACGTTGTTGTTGTTGTTATTGTTGTTGTTTATTTTACGTTGTTGTTTATTTGATGTTGTTGTTGTTGTTTATTTGACATTGGTGTTGTTGTTGTTGTTTATTTGACGTTGTTATTGTTGTTATTTATTTGACGTCGTTGTTGTTGTTATTGTTTATTTGACGTTATTGTTGTTGTTGTTTATTTGACGTTTTTATTGTTGTTTATTTGACGTTGTTTTTGTTATTTGACGTTGTTGTTTATTGTTGTTGTTGTTGTATTTATTGTTGTTGTTGTTGTTGTTTATTTGACGTTGTTTTTGTTGTTGTTTTTTATTTGACGTTGTTGTTGCTGTTGTTTATTTGACGTTGTTGTTGTTGTTGTTGTTGTTGTTGTTGTTTATTTGACGTTGTTGTTGTTGTTGTTTATTTGACGTTATTGTTGTTGTTGACGTTGTTGTTGTTGTTGTTTATTTGGCGTTGTTGCTGTTGTTGTTGTTGTTTATTTGACGTTGTTGTTGTTGTTGTTCATTTGACGTTGTTGTTGTTGTTGTTTATTTAACGTTGTTGTTGTTATTGATGTTGTTTATTTGACGTTGTTGTTGTTGTAGTTTATTTAATGTTGTTGTTGTTGTTGTTTATTTGACATTGTTGTTGTTGTTGTTGACGTTGTTGTTGTTTATTTGACATTGTTGTTGCTGTTGTTGTTGTTGACGTTGTTGGTGTTGTTATTTATTTGACGTTGTTGTTGTTGTTGTTGTTTATTTAACGTTGTTTTAGATGTTGTTGTTTATTTGACGTTGTTGTTGTTGTTGTTGTTGTTGTTTATTTAACGTTGTTTTAGATGTTGTTGTTTATTTGACGGTGTTGTTGTTTATTTGACATTGTTGTTGTTGTTGATGTTGTTGTTGTTGTTGTTGTTGTTTATTTGACATTGTTGTTGTTGTTGTTGTTGTTGACGTTGTTGGTGTTGTTGTTTTTTTGACTTTGTTGTTGTTGTTGTTGTTTATTTGACGTTGTTTTAGTTGTTGTTGTTTATTTGACGTTGTTGTTGTTGTTTATTTGACGTTTTTGTTTTTGACATTGTTGTTGTTGTTGTTTATATGACGTTGTTGTTGTTGTTGTTTATTTGACATAGTTGTTGTTGTTGACGTTGTTGTTATTGTTGTTGTTGTTTATTTGACGTTTTTGTTGTTTATGATGTTGTTGTTGTTTATTTGACGTTGTTGTTATTGTTTATTTGACGTTGTTGTTGTTGTTTATTTGACGTTGTTGTTGTTGTTATTGTTGTTGTTTATTTGACGTTGTTGTTGTTGTTTATTTGATGTTGTTGTTGTTGTTGTTTATTTGACGTTGGTGTTGTTGTTGTTTATTTGACGTTGTTGTTGTTGTTGTTATTTATTTGACGTTGTTGTTGTTGTTGTTTATTTGACGTTGTTGTTGTTGTTGTTGTTGTTGTTTATTTGACGTTGTTATTGTTGTTTATTTGACGTTGTTTTTGTTATTTGACGTTGTTGTTGTTGTATTTGTTGTTGTTGTTGTTGCTTATTTGACTTTGTTGTTATTGTTGTTGTTTATTTGACGTTGTTGCTGTTGTTTATTTGACGTTGTTGTTGTTGTTGTTGTTTATTTGATGTTGTTGTTGTTGTTGTTTATTTGACGTTGTTGTTGTTGACGTTGTTGTTGTTGTTGTTGTTTATTTGACGTTGTTACTGTTGTTCTTGTTGTTTATTTGACGTTGTTGTTGTCGTTGTTGTTGTTTATTTGACGTTGTTGTTGTTGTTTATTTGACGTTGTTGTTGTTATTTATTTGACGTTGTTGTTGTTGTTTATTTGACGTTGTTGTTGTTGTTTATTTGACGTTGTTGTTGTTGTTGTTGTTTATTTGACGTTGTTGTTGTTGTTGTTGTTTATTTGACATTGTTGTTGTTGTTGTTGGTGTTGTTGTTTATTTGACGTTGTTGTTGTTGTTGTTTATTTGACGTTGTTTTAGTTGTTGTTGTTTATTTGGCGTTGTTGTTGTTTATTTGACATTGTTGTTGTTGACATTGTTGTTGTTGTTGTTGTTTATTTGACGTAGTTGTTGTTGTTGACGTTGTTGTTGTTGTTGCTTATTTGATGTTTTTGTTGTTGTTGATGTTGTTGTTGTTATTTATTTGACGTTGTTGTTGTTGTTTATTTGACGTTGTTGTTGTTATTGTTGTTGTTTATTTGACGTTGTTGTTGTTGTTGTTTATTTGATGTTGTTGTTGTTGTTGTGTATTTGACATTGTTGTTGTTGTTGACGTTGTTGTTGTTGTTGTTGTTGTTTATTTGACATTGTTGTTGTTGTTGTTTATTTGACGTTGTTGTTGTTGTTTATTTGACGTAGTTGTTGTTGTTGACGTTGTTGTTGTTGTTATTTATTTGACGTTGTTGTTGTTGTTTATTTGACGTTGTTGTTGTTGTTATTGTTGTTGTTTATTTGACGTTGTTGTTGTTGTTGTTTATTTGATGTTGTTGTTGTTGTTTATTTAACATTGTTGTTGTTTATTTGACGTTGTTGTTGTTGTTTATTTAACGTTATTGTTGTTGTTTATTGGACGTTGTTGTTGTTGTTGTTGTATATTTGACGGTGTTGTTGTTGTTGTTTATTTGACGTTGTTGTTGTTGTTGTTGTTGTTTATTTGACGTTGTTGTTGTTGTTGACGTTGTTGTTTATTTGACGTTGTTGTTGTTGTTGACATAGTTGTTATTGTTGTTGTTTATTTCACGTTATTGATGTTGTTGATGTTGTTGTTTATTTAACGTTGTTGTTGTTGTTGTTTATTTGACGTTGTTGTTGTTGTTGACATTGTTGTTGTTGTTTATTTGATGTTGTTGTTGTTTATTTGACATTGATGTTGTTGTTGACGTTGTTGTTGTTTATTTGACATTGTTGTTGTTGTTGTTGTTGTTGTTGTTGACGTTGTTTATTTGACGTTGTTGTTGTTGTTTATTTGACGTTGTTTTAGTTGTTGTTGTTTATTTGACGTTGTTGTTGTTGTTTATTTGACATTGTTGTTGTTGACATTGTTGTTGTTGTTGTTTATTTGACGTAGTTGTTGTTGTTGACGTTGTTGTTGTTGTTGTTTATTTGACGTTTTTGTTGTTGTTGATGTTATTGTTGTTGTTGTTTATTTGACGTTGTGGTTATTGTTGTTTATTTGACGTTGGTGTTGTTGTTTATATGACGTTGTTGTTGTTGTTATTGTTGTTGTTTATTTGACGTTGTTGTTGTTGTTTATTTGATGTTGTTGTTGTTGTTGTTTATTTGACATTGTTGTTGTTGTTGACGTTGTTGTTGTTGTTGTTGTTTATTTGACATTGTTATTGTTGTTGTTGACGTTGTTGGTGTTGTTGTTTATTTGACGTTGTTGTTGTTGTTGTTGTTGTTTATTTGATGTTGTTTTAGTTGTTGTTGTTTATTTGACGTTGTTGTTGTTGTTTATGTGACGTTGTTGTTGTTGTTGTTTATTTGACGTTGTTGTTGTTTACATTGTTGTTGTTGTTGTTGTTGTTTACTTGACGTTGTTTTTGTTGTTGTTGTTTATTTGGCGTTGTTGTTGTTGTTTATTTGACATTGTTGTTGTTGACATTGTTGTTGTTGTTGTTTATTTGACGTAGTTTTTGTTGTTGACGTTGTTGTTGTTGTTGTTGTTTATTTGACGTTTTTGTTGTTCTTGATGTTGTTGTTGTTGTTGTTTATTTGACGTTGTTGTTGTTGTTGTTGTTTATTTGACGTTGTTGTTGTTGTTGTTGTTGTTCATTTGACGTTGTTGTTGTTGTTTATTTGACGTTGTTGTTGTTATTGATGTTGTTTATTTGACGTTGTTGTTGTTGTTGTTGTTTATTTAATGTTGTTGTTGTTGTTTATTTGACATTGTTGTTGTTGTTGACGTTGTTGTTGTTATTTATTTGACATTGTTGTTGTTGTTGTTGTTGACGTTGTTGGTGTTGTTGTTTATTTGACGTTGTTGTTGTTGTTGTTGTTGTTTATTTGACGTTGTTTTAGATGTTGTTGTTTATTTGACGTTGTTGTTGTTGTTTATTTAACGTTGTTTTAGATGTTGTTGTTTATTAGACGGTGTTGTTGTTTATTTGACATTGTTGTTGTTGTTGACGTTGTTGTTGTTGTTGTTTATTTGACATTGTTGTTGTTGTTGTTGTTGTTGTTGTTGACGTTGTTGGTGTTGTTGTTTATTTGACGTTGTTGTTGTTGTTGTTGTTGTTTATTTGACGTTGTTTTAGTTGTTGTTGTTTATTTGACGTTGTTGTTGTTGTTTATTTTACGTTTTTGTTTTTGATATTGTTGTTGTTGTATTTTATATGACGTTGTTGTTGTTGTTGTTGTTTATTTGACATAGTTGTTGTTGTTGACATTGTTGTTGTTGTTGTTGTTTATTTGACGTTTTTGTTGTTGATGATGTTGTTGTTGTTGTTTATTTGACGTTGTTGTTATTGTTTATTTGACGTTGTTGTTGTTGTTGTTGTTTATTTGACGTTGTTGTTGTTGTTATTGTTGTTGTTTATTTGCCGTTGTTGTTGTTGTTTATTTGATGTTGTTGTTGTTGTTTATTTGACGTTGGTGTTGTTGTTGTTTATTTGACGTTGTTGTTGTTATTATTTATTTGACGTTGTTGTTGTTATTGTTTATTTGACATTGTTGTTGTTGTTGTTGTTTATTTGACGTTGTTATTGTTGTTTATTTGACGTTGTTTTTGTTATTTGACGTTGTTGTTGTTGTTGTATTTATTGTTGTTGTTGTTGCTTATTTGACGTTGTTGTTATTGTTGTTGTTTATTTGATGTTGTTGTTGTTGTTTATTTGACGTTGTTGTTGTTGTTGTTTATTTGACGTTGTTGTTGTTGTTGTTGTTGTTGTTGTTGTTTATTTGACGTTGTTGTTGTTTATTTGACGTTGATGTTGTTGTTGTTGTTTATTTGACATTGTTGTTGTTTATTTGACGTTGTTGTTGTTTATTTATTGTTGTTGTTGTTGTTTATTGGACGTTGTTGTTGTTGTTGTATATTTGACAGTGTTGTTGTTGTTGTTTATTTGACGTTGTTGTTGTTGTTTATTTGACGTTGTTGTTGTTTTTGACGTTGTTGTTGTTGTTTATTTGACGTGTTGTTGTTGTTGACATAGTTGTTGTTGTTGTTGTTTATTTCACGTTATTGATGTTGTTGATGTTGTTGTTTATTTAACGTTGTTGTTGTTGTTTATTTGACGTTGTTGTTGTTGTTGACATTGTTGTTGTTGTTGTTGTTTATTTGATGTTGTTGTTGTTTATTTGACATTGTTGTTGTTGTTGACGTTGTTGTTGTTGTTTATTTGACATTGTTGTTGTTGTTGTTGTTGTTGTTGACGTTGTTTATTTGACGTTGTTGTTGTTGTTTATTTGACGTTGTTTTAGTTGTTGTTGTTTATTTGACGTTGTTGTTGTTGTTTATTTGACGTTGTTGTTGTTGACATTGTTGTTGTTGTTGTTTATTTGACGTAGTTGTTGTTGTTGACGTTGTTGTTGTTGTTGTTTATTTGACGTTTTTGTTGTTGTTGATGTTATTGTTGTTGTTGTTTATTTGACGTTGTGGTTATTGTTGTTTATTTGACGTTGGTGTTGTTGTTTATATGACGTTGTTGTTGTTGTTATTGTTGTTGTTTATTTGACGTTGTTGTTGTTGTTTATTTGATGTTGTTGTTGTTGTTGTTTATTTGACATTGTTGTTGTTGTTGACGTTGTTGTTGTTGTTTATTTGACATTGTTATTGTTGTTGTTGACGTTGTTGGTGTTGTTGTTTATTTGACGTTGTAGTTGTTGTTGTTGTTTATTTGATGTTGTTTTAGTTGTTGTTGTTTATTTGACGTTGTTGTTGTTATTTATGTGACGTTGTTGTTGTTGTTTATTTGACGTTGTTGTTGTTTACATTGTTGTTGTTGTTGTTGTTTATTTGACGTTGTTTTTGTTGTTGTTGTTTATTTGGCGTTGTTGTTGTTGTTTATTTGACATTGTTGTTGTTGACATTGTTGTTGTTGTTGTTGTTTATTTGACGTAGTTTTTGTTGTTGACGTTGTTGTTGTTGTTGTTGTTTATTTGACGTTTTTGTTGTTCTTGATGTTGTTGTTGTTGTTGTTGTTTATTTGACGTTGTTGTTGTTGTTGTTTATTTGACGTTGTTGTTGTTGTTGTTGTTCATTTGACGTTGTTGTTGTTGTTGTTTATTTGACGTTGTTGTTGTTATTGATGTTGTTAATTTGACGTTGTTGTTGTTGTTGTTTATTTAATGTTGTTGTTGTTGTTTATTTGACATTGTTGTTGTTGTTGACGTTGTTGTTGTTATTTATTTGACATTGATGTTGTTTTTGTTGTTGACGTTGTTGGTGTTGTTGTTTATTTGACGTTGTTGTTGTTGTTGTTTATTTGACGTTGTTTTAGATGTTGTTGTTTATTTGACGTTGTTGTTGTTGTTTATTTAACGTTGTTTTAGATGTTGTTGTTTATTAGACGGTGTTGTTGTTTATTTGACATTGTTGTTGGTGTTGACGTTGTTGTTGTTGTTGTTTATTTGACATTGTTGTAGTTGTTGTTGTTGTTGACGTTGTTGTTTATTTGACGTTGTTGTTTTTGTTGTTGTTGTTTATTTGACGTTGTTTTAGTTGTTGTTGTTTATTTGACGTTGTTGTTGTTGTTGTTGTTGTTGTTGTTTATTTGACGTTGTTTTAGTTGTTGTTGTTTATTTGACGTTGTTGTTGTTGTTTATTTGACGTTTTTGTTTTTGATATTGTTGTTGTTGTATTTTATATGACGTTGTTGTTGTTGTTGTTGTTTATTTGACATAGTTGTTGTTGTTGACATTGTTATTGTTGTTGACGTTGTTGTTATTGTTTATTTGACGTTGTTGTTATTGTTTATTTGACGTTGTTGTTGTTGTTGTTTATTTGACGTTGTTGTTGTTGTTATTGTTGTTGTTTATTTGCCGTTGTTGTTGTTGTTGTTGTTTATTTGACGTTGTTGTTGTTGTTGTTTATTTGACGTTATTGTTGTTGTTGACGTTGTTGTTGTTGCTGTTTATTTGACGTTGTTGCTGTTGTTGTTGTTGTTTATTTGACGTTGTTGTTGTTGTTGTTGTTCATTTGACGTTGTTGTTGTTGTTGTTTATTTAACGTTGTTGTTGTTATTGATATTGTTTATTTGACGTTGTTGTTGTTGTAGTTTATTTAATGTTGTTGTTGTTGTTGTTGTTGTTTATTTGACATTGTTGTTGTTGTTGACGTTGTTGTTGTTGTTTATTTGACATTGTTGTTGTTGTTGTTGACGTTGTTGGTGTTGTTGTTTATTTGACGTTGTTGTTGTTGTTGTTTATTTAACGTTGTTTTAGATGTTGTTGTTTATTTGACGTTGTTGTTGTTGTTGTTTATTTTACGTTGTTTTAGATGATGTTGTTTATTTGACGGTGTTGTTGTTTATTTAACATTGTTGTTGTTGTTGATGTTGTTGTTGTTGTTTATTTGACATTGTTGTTGTTGTTGTTGACGTTGTTGGTGTTGTTGTTTATTTGACGTTGTTGTTGTTGTTTATTTGACGTTGTTTTAGTTGTTGTTGTTTATATGACGTTGTTGTTGTTGTTTATTTGACGTTTTTGTTTTTGACATTGTTGTTGTTGTTGTTTATATGACGTTGTTGTTGTTGTTGTTGTTTATTTGACATAGTTGTTGTTGTTGACGTTGTTGTTGTTGTTGTTGTTTATTTGACGTTTTTGTTGTTGATGATGTTGTTGTTGTTGTTTATTTGAGGTTGTTGTTATTGTTTATTTGACGTTGTTGTTGTTGTTGTTTATTTGACGTTGTTGTTGTTGTTGTTATTGTTGTTGTTTATTTGACGTTGTTGTTGTTGTTTATTTGATGTTGTTGTTGTTGTTGTTTATTTGACGTTGGTGTTGTTGTGGTTTATTTGACGTTGTTGTTGTTGTTATTTATTTGACGTTGTTGTTGTTGTTGTTTATTTGACATTGTTGTTGTTGTTGTTTATTTCACGTTGTTATTGTTGTTTATTTGACGTTGTTTTTGTTATTTGACGTTGTTGTTGTTGTTGTATTTGTTGTTGTTGTTGTTGCTTATTTGACGTTGTTGTTATTGTTGTTGTTTATTTGACGTTGTTGCTGTTGTTTATTTGACGTTGTTGTTGTTGTTGTTTATTTGATGTTGTTGTTGTTGTTTATTTGACGTTGTTGTTGTTGACGTTGTTGTTGTTGTTGTTGTTGTTGTTTAGTTGACGTTGTTATTGTTGTTCCTGTTGTTTATTTGACGTTGTTGTTGTCGTTGTTGTTATTTATTTGACGTTTTTGTTGTTGTTGTTTATTTGACGTTGTTGTTGTTATTTATTTGACGTTGTTGTTGTTGTTTATTTAACGTTGTTGTTGTTGTTTATTTGACGTTGTTGTTGTTGTTTATTTGACGTTGTTGTTGTTGTTTATTTGACATTGTTGTTGTTGTTGTTGTTGGTGTTGTTGTTTATTTGACGTTGTTGTTGTTGTTGTTTATTTGACGTTGTTTTAGTTGTTGTTGTTTATTTGGCGTTGTTGTTGTTTATTTGACATTGTTGTTGTTGACATTGTTGTTGTTGTTGTTTATTTGACGTAGTTGTTGTTGTTGACGTTGTTGTTGTTGTTGCTTATTTGACGTTTTTGTTGTTGTTGATGTTGTTGTTGTTGTTTATTTGACGTTGTTGTTGTTATTGTTGTTGTTTATTTGACGTTGTTGTTTTTGTTTATTTGATGTTGTTGTTGTTATTATTGTTGTTGTTTATTTGACGTTGTTGTTGTTGTTGTTTTTTATTTGATGTTGTTGTTGTTGTTGTTTATTTGACATTGTTGTTGTTTATTTGACGTTGTTGTTGTTGTTTATTTGACGTTGTTGTTGTTGTTTATTGGACGTTGTTGTTGTTGTATATTTGACGGTGTTGTTGTTGTTGTTGTTTATTTTACGTTGTTGTTGTTGTTGTTGACGTTGTTGTTGTTGTTGTTTATTTGACGTTGTTGTTGTTGTTGACATAGTTGTTGTTGTTGTTGTTTATTTCACGTTGTTGATGTTGTTGATGTTGTTGTTTATTTAACATTGTAGTTGTTGTTTATTTGACGTTGTTGTTGTTGTTGACATTGTTGTTGTTGTTGTTGTTTATTTGATGTTGTTGTTGTTGTTTATTTGACATTGTTGTTGTTGTTGACGTTGTTGTTGTTGTTGTTGTTTATTTGACATTGTTGTTGTTGTTGTTGTTGACGTTGTTGGTTTTGTTGTTTATTTGACGTTGTTGTTGTTGTTTATTTGACGTTGTTTTAGTTATTGTTGTTGTTTATTTGACGTTGTTGTTGTTGTTATTGTTGTTGTTTATTTGACGTTGTTGTTGTTGTTTATTTGACGTTGTTGTATTTGTTGTTGTTTATTTGACGTTATTGTTGTTGTTGTTTATTTGATGTTGTTGTTGTTGTTTATTTGACATTGTTGTTGTTGTTGTTGTTTATTTGACGTTGTTGTTGTTGTTTATTTGACATTGTTGTTGTTGTTGACGTTGTTGTTGTTGTTGTTTATTTGACATTGTTGTTGTTGTTGTTGGTGGTGGTGGTGGTGTTGTTGACGTTGTTGTTGTTGTTGTTTATTTGACATTGTTGTTGTTGGTGGTGGTGGTGGTGGTGGTGTTGTTGTTTATTTGACGTTGTTGTTGTTGTTGTTGTTTATTTGATGTTGTTTTAGTTGTTGTTGTTGTTGTTGTTTATTTGGCGTTGTTGTTGTTGTTTATTTGACATTGTTGTTGTTGACATTGTTGTTGTTGTTGTTGTTGTTTATTTGACGTAGTTGTTGTTGTTGTTGTTGTTGTTTATTTGACGTTTTTGTTGTTGTTGATGTTGTTGTTATTGTTGTTGTTGTTTATTTGAAGTTGTTGTTGTTGTTTATTTGACGTTGTTGTTGTTGTTTATTTGACGTTGTTGTTGTTATTGTTGTTGTTTATTTGACGTTCTTGTTGTTGTTGTTGTTTATTTTATGTTGTTGTTGTTGTTTATTTGACATTGTTATTGTTGTTGTTGTTGTTGTTTATTTGATGTTGTTGTTGTTGTTGTTGTTGTTTATTTGACATTGTTTTTGTTGTTGACGTTGTTGTTGTTGTTGTTTATTTGATATTGTTGTTGTTGTTGTTGACGTTGTTGGTGTTGTTGTTTACTTGACGTTGTTGTTATTGTTGTTGTTTATTTGACGTTGTTGTAGTTGTTATTTATTTGACGTTGTTGTTATTGTTTATTTGACATTGTTGTTGTTGTTGACGTTGTTGTTGTTGTTGTTTATTTGACATTGTTGTTGTTGTTGACATTGATGTTGTTTATTTGACGTTGTTTTAGTTGTTGTTGTTTATTTGACATTGTTGTTATTGTTTATTCGACGTTGTTGTTGTTGTTGTTGTTGTTGTTGTTTATTTGACGTTGTTTTAGTTGTTGTTGTTTATTTGACATTGTTGTTGTTGTTTATTTAACGTTTTTGTTTTTGACATTGTTGTTGTTGTTGTTTATATGACGTTGTTGTTGTTGTTTATTTGACATAGTTGTTGTTGTTGACGTTGTTGTTGTTGTTGTTGTTTATTTGACGTTATTGTTGTTGATGATGTTGTTGTTGTTGGTTATTTGACGTTGTTGTTATTGTTTATTTGACGTTGTTGTTGTTGTTTATTTGACGTTGTTGTTGTTGTTGTTGTTTATTTGATGTTGTTATTGTTGTTGTTTATTTGACATTGTTGTTGTTGTTGTTGACGTTGTTGTTGTTGTTGTTTATTTGATATTGTTGTTGTTGTTGTTGTTGACGTTGTTGGTGTGGTTGTTTACTTGACGTTGTTGTTATTGTTGTTGTTTATTTGACGTTGTTTTAGTTATTATTTATTTGACGTTGTTGTTATTGTTTATTTGACATTGTTGTTGTTGTTGACGTTGTTGTTGTTGTTGTATTTGACATTGTTGTTGTTGTTGACATTGTTGTTGTTTATTTGACGTTGTTTTAGTTGTTGTTGTTTATTTGACATTGTTGTTGTTTATTCGACGTTGTTGTTATTGTTGTTGTTTATTTGACGTTGTTGTTGTTGTTTATTTGACTTAGTTGTTGTTGTTGACATTGTTGTTGTTGTTGTTGTTTATTTGACATTTTTGTTGTTGTTGATGTTGTTGTTGTTGTTTATTTGACGTTGTTGTTATTGTTTATTTGACGTTGTTGTTGTTGTTTATTTGACGTTGTTGTTGTTGTTATTGTTGTTGTTTATTTTACGTTGTTGTTTATTTGATGTTGTTGTTGTTGTTTATTTGACATTGGTGTTGTTGTTGTTGTTTATTTGACGTTGTTATTGTTGTTATTTATTTGACGTCGTTGTTGTTGTTATTGTTTATTTGACGTTATTGTTGTTGTTGTTTATTTGACGTTTTTATTGTTGTTTATTTGACGTTTTTATTGTTGTTTATTTGACGTTGTTTTTGTTATTTGACGTTGTTGTTTATTGTTGTTGTTGTTGTATTTATTGTTGTTGTTGTTGTTGTTTATTTGACGTTGTTTTTGTTGTTGTTTTTTATTTGACGTTGTTGTTGCTGTTGTTTATTTGACGTTGTTGTTGTTGTTGTTGTTGTTTATTTGACGTTGTTGTTGTTGTTGTTTATTTGACGTTATTGTTGTTGTTGACGTTGTTGTTGTTGTTGTTGTTTATTTGGCGTTGTTGCTGTTGTTGTTGTTGTTTATTTGACGTTGTTGTTGTTGTTCATTTGACGTTGTTGTTGTTGTTGTTTATTTAACGTTGTTGTTGTTATTGATGTTGTTTATTTGACGTTGTTGTTGTTGTAGTTTATTTAATGTTGTTGTTGTTGTAGTTTATTTGACATTGTTGTTGTTGTTGACGTTGTTGTTGTTTATTTGACATTGTTGTTGCTGTTGTTGTTGTTGACGTTGTTGGTGTTGTTGTTTATTTGACGTTGTTGTTGTTGTTGTTTATTTAACGTTGTTTTAGATGTTATTGTTTATTTGACGTTGTTGTTGTTGTTGTTGTTGTTTATTTAACGTTGTTTTAGATGTTGTTGTTTATTTGACGGTGTTGTTGTTTATTTGACATTGTTGTTGTTGTTGATGTTGTTGTTGTTGTTGTTGTTGTTTATTTGACATTGTTGTTGTTGTTGTTGTTGACGTTGTTGGTGTTGTTGTTTATTTGACTTTGTTGTTGTTGTTGTTTATTTGACGTTGTTTTAGTTGTTGTTGTTTATTTGACGTTGTTGTTGTTGTTTATTTGACGTTTTTGTTTTTGACATTGTTGTTGTTGTTGTTTATATGACGTTGTTGTTGTTGTTGTTTATTTGACATAGTTGTTGTTGTTGACGTTGTTGTTATTGTTGTTGTTGTTTATTTGACGTTTTTGTTGTTTATGATGTTGTTGTTGTTTATTTGACGTTGTTGTTATTGTTTATTTGACGTTGTTGTTGTTGTTTATTTGACGTTGTTGTTGTTGTTGTTATTGTTGTTGTTTATTTGACGTTGTTGTTGTTGTTTATTTGATGTTGTTGTTGTTGTTGTTTATTTGACGTTGGTGTTGTTGTTGTTTATTTGACGTTGTTGTTGTTGTTGTTATTTATTTGACGTTGTTGTTGTTGTTGTTTATTTGACGTTGTTGTTGTTGTTGTTGTTGTTGTTTATTTGACGTTGTTATTGTTGTTTATTTGACGTTGTTTTTGTTATTTGACGTTGTTGTTGTTGTTGTATTTGTTGTTGTTGTTGTTGCTTATTTGACTTTGTTGTTATTGTTGTTGTTTATTTGACGTTGTTGCTGTTGTTTATTTGACGTTGTTGTTGTTGTTGTTTATTTGATGTTGTTGTTGTTGTTGTTTATTTGACGTTGTTGTTGTTGATGTTGTTGTTGTTGTTGTTGTTTATTTGACGTTGTTACTCTTGTTCTTGTTGTTTATTTGACGTTGTTGTTGTCGTTGTTGTTGTTTATTTGACGTTGTTGTTGTTGTTGTTTATTTGACATTGTTGTTGTTATTTATTTGACGTTGTTGCTGTTGTTTATTTGACGTTGTTGTTGTTGTTTATTTGACGTTGTTGTTGTTGTTGTTTATTTGACGTTGTTGTTGTTGTTGTTGTTTATTTGACATTGTTGTTGTTGTTGTTGGTGTTGTTGTTTATTTGACGTTGTTGTTGTTGTTGTTTATTTGACGTTGTTTTAGTTGTTGTTGTTTATTTGGCGTTGTTGTTGTTTATTTGACATTGTTGTTGTTGACATTGTTGTTGTTGTTGTTGTTTATTTGACGTAGTTGTTGTTGTTGACGTTGTTGTTGTTGTTGCTTATTTGATGTTTTTGTTGTTGTTGATGTTGTTGTTGTTATTTATTTGACGTTGTTGTTGTTGTTTATTTGACGTTGTTGTTGTTATTGTTGTTGTTTATTTGACGTTGTTGTTGTTGTTGTTTATTTGATGTTGTTGTTGTTGTTGTGTATTTGACATTGTTGTTGTTGTTGACGTTGTTGTTGTTGTTGTTGTTTATTTGACATTGTTGTTGTTGTTGTTTATTTGACGTTGTTGTTGTTTATTTGACGTAGTTGTTGTTGTTGACGTTGTTGTTGTTGTTATTTATTTGACGTTGTTGTTGTTGTTTATTTGACGTTGTTGTTGTTGTTATTGTTGTTGTTTATTTGACGTTGTTGTTGTTGTTGTTTATTTGATGTTGTTGTTGTTGTTTATTTAACATTGTTGTTGTTTATTTGACGTTGTTGTTGTTGTTTATTTAACGTTGTTGTTGTTGTTTATTGGACGTTGTTGTTGTTGTTGTTGTATATTTGACGGTGTTGTTGTTGTTGTTTATTTGACGTTGTTGTTGTTGTTGTTGTTGTTTATTTGATGTTGTTGTTGTTGTTGACGTTGTTGTTTATTTGACGTTGTTGTTGTTGTTGACATAGTTGTTATTGTTGTTGTTTATTTCACGTTATTGATGTTGTTGATGTTGTTGTTTATTTAACGTTGTTGTTGTTGTTGTTTATTTGACATTGTTGTTGTTGTTGACATTGTTGTTGTTGTTTATTTGATGTTGTTGTTGTTTATTTGACATTGTTGTTGTTGTTGACGTTGTTGTTGTTTATTTGACATTGTTGTTGTTGTTGTTGTTGTTGTTGACGTTGTTTATTTGACGTTGTTGTTGTTGTTTATTTGACGTTGTTTTAGTTGTTGATGTTTATTTGACGTTGTTGTTGTTGTTTATTTGACGTTGTTGTTGTTGACATTGTTGTTGTTGTTGTTTATTTGACGTAGTTGTTGTTGTTGACGTTGTTGTTGTTGTTGTTTATTTGACGTTTTTGTTGTTGTTGATGTTATTGTTGTTGTTGTTGTTTATTTGACGTTGTGGTTATTGTTGTTTATTTGACGTTGGTGTTGTTGTTTATATGACGTTGTTGTTGTTGTTATTGTTGTTGTTTATTTGACGTTGTTGTTGTTGTTTATTTGATGTTGTTGTTGTTGTTGTTTATTTGACATTGTTGTTGTTGTTGACGTTGTTGTTGTTGTTGTTGTTTATTTGACATTGTTATTGTTGTTGTTGACGTTGTTGGTGTTGTTGTTTATTTGACGTTGTTGTTGTTGTTGTTGTTTATTTGATGTTGATTTAGTTGTTGTTGTTTATTTGACGTTGTTGTTGTTGTTTATGTGACGTTGTTGTTGTTGTTGTTTATTTGACGTTGTTGTTGTTTACATTGTTGTTGTTGTTGTTGTTTACTTGACGTTGTTTTTGTTGTTGTTGTTTATTTGGCGTTGTTGTTGTTGTTGTTTATTTGACATTGTTGTTGTTGACATTGTTGTTGTTGTTGTTTATTTGACGTAGTTTTTGTTGTTGACGTTGTTGTTGTTGTTGTTGTTTATTTGACGTTTTTGTTGTTCTTGATGTTGTTGTTGTTGTTGTTGTTTATTTGACGTTGTTGTTGTTGTTGTTGTTGTTTATTTGACGTTGTTGTTGTTGTTGTTCATTTGACGTTGTTGTTGTTGTTGTTTATTTGACGTTGTTGTTGTTATTTATGTTGTTTATTTGACGTTGTTGTTGTTGTTGTTTATTTAATGTTGTTGTTGTTGTTTATTTGACATTGTTGTTGTAGTTGACGTTGTTGTTGTTATTTATTTGACATTGTTGTTGTTGTTGTTGTTGACGTTGTTGGTGTTGTTGTTTATTTGACGTTGTTGTTGTTGTTGTTGTTTATTTGACGTTGTTTTAGATGTTGTTGTTTATTTGACGTTGTTGTTGTTGTTGTTTATTTAACGTTGTTTTAGATGTTGTTGTTTATTAGACGGTGTTGTTGTTTATTTGACATTGTTGTTGTTGTTGACGTTGTTGTTGTTGTTGTTTATTTGACATTGTTGTTGTTGTTGTTGTTGTTGTTGACGTTGTTGGTGTTGTTGTTTATTTGACGTTGTTTTAGATGTTGTTGTTTATTAGACGTTGTTGTTGTTGTTGTTGTTTATTTGACGTTGTTTTAGTTGTTGTTGTTTATTTGACGTTGTTGTTGTTGTTTATTTGACGTTTTTGTTTTTGATATTGTTGTTGTTGTATTTTATATGACGTTGTTGTTGTTGTTGTTGTTGTTGTTTATTTGACATAGTTGTTGTTGTTGACATTGTTGTTGTTGTTGTTTATTTGACGTTTTTGTTGTTGATGATGTTGTTGTTGTTGTTTATTTGACGTTGTTGTTATTGTTTATTTGACGTTGTTGTTGTTGTTGTTGTTTATTTGACGTTGTTGTTGTTGTTATTGTTGTTGTTTATTTGCCGTTGTTGTTGTTGTTGTTTATTTGATGTTGTTGTTGTTGTTTATTTGACGTTGGTGTTGTTGTTGTTTATTTGACGTTGTTGTTGTTATTATTTATTTGACGTTGTTGTTGTTATTGTTTATTTGACATTGTTGTTGTTGTTGTTGTTTATTTGACGTTGTTATTGTTGTTTATTTGACGTTGTTTTTGTTATTTGACGTTGTTGTTGTTGTTGTTGTATTTATTGTTGTTGTTGTTGCTTATTTGACGTTGTTGTTATTGTTGTTGTTTATTTGATGTTGTTGTTGTTGTTTATTTGACGTTGTTGTTGTTGTTGTTTATTTGACGTTGTTGTTGTTGTTGTTTTTGTTGTTTATTTGACGTTGTTGTTGTTTATTTGACGTTGATGTTGTTGTTGTTGTTTATTTGACATTGTTGTTGTTTATTTGACGTTGTTGTTGTTTATTTAACGTTGTTGTTGTTGTTTATTGGACGTTGTTGTTGTTGTTGTATATTTGACAGTGTTGTTGTTGTTGTTTATTTGACGTTGTTGTTGTTGTTGTTTATTTGACGTTGTTGTTGATTTTGACGTTGTTGTTGTTGTTTATTTGACGTGTTGTTGTTGTTGACATAGTTGTTGTTGTTGTTGTTTATTTCACGTTATTGATGTTGTTGATGTTGTTGTTTATTTAACGTTGTTGTTGTTGTTTATTTGACGTTGTTGTTGTTGTTGACATTGTTGTTGTTGTTGTTGTTTATTTGATGTTGTTGTTGTTTATTTGACATTGTTGTTGTTGTTGACGTTGTTTTTGTTGTTTATTTGACATTGTTGTTGTTGTTGTTGTTGTTGACGTTGTTTATTTGACGTTGTTGTTGTTGTTTATTTGACGTTGTTTTAGTTGTTGTTGTTTATTTGACGTTGTTGTTGTTGTTTATTTGACGTTGTTGTTGTTGACATTGTTGTTATTGTTGTTTATTTGACGTAGTTGTTGTTGTTGACGTTGTTGTTGTTGTTGTTTATTTGACGTTTTTGTTGTTGTTGATGTTATTGTTGTTGTTGTTGTTTATTTGACGTTGTGGTTATTGTTGTTTATTTGACGTTGGTGTTGTTGTTTATATGACGTTGTTGTTGTTGTTATTGTTGTTGTTTATTTGACGTTGTTGTTGTTTATTTGATGTTGTTGTTGTTGTTGTTTATTTGACATTGTTGTTGTTGTTGACGTTGTTGTTGTTGTTTATTTGACATTGTTATTGTTGTTGTTGACGTTGTTGGTGTTGTTGTTTATTTGACGTTGTTGTTGTTGTTGTTTATTTGATGTTGTTTTAGTTGTTGTTGTTTATTTGACGTTGTTGTTGTTGTTTATGTGACGTTGTTGTTGTTGTTTATTTGACGTTGTTGTTGTTTACATTGTTGTTGTTGTTGTTGTTTATTTGACGTTGTTTTTGTTGTTGTTGTTTATTTGGCGTTGTTGTTGTTGTTTATTTGACATTGTTGTTGTTGACATTGTTGTTGTTGTTGTTTATTTGACGTAGTTTTTGTTGTTGACGTTGTTGTTGTTGTTGTTGTTTATTTGACGTTTTTGTTGTTCTTGATGTTGTTGTTGTTGTTGTTGTTTATTTGACGTTGTTGTTGTTGTTGTTTATTTGACGTTGTTGTTGTTGTTGTTGTTCATTTGACGTTGTTGTTGTTGTTGTTTATTTGACGTTGTTGTTGTTATTGATGTTGTTTATTTGACGTTGTTGTTGTTGTTGTTTATTTAATGTTGTTGTTGTTGTTGTTTATTTGACATTGTTGTTGTTGTTGACGTTGTTGTTGTTATTTATTTGACATTGATGTTGTTGTTGTTGTTGACGTTGTTGGTGTTGTTGTTTATTTGACGTTGTTGTTTATTTGACGTTGTTTTAGATGTTGTTGTTTATTTGACGTTGTTGTTGTTGTTTATTTAACGTTGTTTTAGATGTTGTTGTTTATTAGACGGTGTTGTTGTTTATTTGACATTGTTGTTGTTGTTGACGTTGTTGTTGTTGTTGTTTATTTGACATTGTTGTTGTTGTTGTTGTTGTTGTTGACGTTGTTGGTGTTGTTGTTTATTTGACGTTGTTGTTGTTGTTGTTGTTGTTGTTGTTTATTTGACGTTGTTTTAGTTGTTGTTGTTTATTTGACGTTGTTGTTGTTGTTTATTTGACGTTTTTGTTTTTGATATTGTTGTTGTTGTATTTTATATGACGTTGTTGTTGTTGTTGTTGTTGTTTATTTGACATAGTTGTTGTTGTTGACATTGTTGTTGTTGTTGACGTTGTTGTTATTGTTTATTTGACGTTGTTGTTATTGTTTATTTGACGTTGTTGTTGTTGTTGGTTATTTGACGTTGTTGTTGTTGTTATTGTTGTTGTTTATTTGCCGTTGTTGTTGTTGTTGTTGTTTATTTGATGTTGTTGTTGTTGTTTATTTGACGTTGGTGTTGTTGTTGTTTATTTGACGTTGTTGTTGTTATTATTTATATGACGTTGTTGTTGTTATTGTTTATTTGACATTGTTGTTGTTGTTGTTGTTTATTTGACGTTGTTATTGTTGTTTATTTGACGTTGTTTTTGTTATTTGACGTTGTTGTTGTTGTTGTTGTATTTATTGTTGTTGTTGTTGCTTATTTGACGTTGTTGTTATTGTTGTTGTTTATTTGATGTTGTTGTTGTTGTTTATTTGACGTTGTTGTTGTTGTTGTTTATTTGACGTTGTTGTTGTTGTTGTTGTTGTTTATTTGACGTTGTTGTTGTTTATTTGACGTTGATGTTGTTGTTGTTGTTTATTTGACATTGTTGTTGTTTATTTGACGTTGTTGTTGTTTATTTAACGTTGTTGTTGTTGTTTATTGGACGTTGTTGTTGTTGTTGTATATTTGACAGTGTTGTTGTTGTTGTTTATTTGACGTTGTTGTTGTTGTTTATTTGACGTTGTTGTTGTTGTTGACGTTGTTGTTGTTGTTTATTTGACGTGTTGTTGTTGTTGACATAGTTGTTGTTGTTGTTGTTGTTTATTTCACGTTATTGATGTTGTTGATGTTGTTGTTTATTTAACGTTGTTGTTGTTGTTTATTTGACGTTGTTGTTGTTTATTTGACATTGTTGTTGTTGTTGACGTTGTTGTTGTTGTTGTTTATTTGACATTGTTGTTGTTGTTGTTGTTGTTGTTGACGTTGTTGGTTTTGTTGTTTATTTGACGTTGTTGTTGTTGATTATTTGACGTTGTTTTAGTTGTTGTTGTTTATTTGACGTTGTTGTTGTTGTTTATTTGACGTTGTTGTTGTTGACATTGTTGTTGTTGTTGTTTATTTGACGTAGTTGTTGTTGTTGACGTTGTTGTAGTTGTTGTTGTTTATTTGACGTTTTTGTTGTTGTTGATGTTGTTGTTGTTGTTGTTTATTTGACGTTGTGGTTATTGTTGTTTATTTGACGTTGTTGTTGTTGTTGTTTATATGACGTTGTTGTTGTTGTTATTGTTGTTGTTTATTTGACGTTGTTGTTGTTGTTTATTTGATGTTGTTGTTGTTGTTGTTGTTTATTTGACATTGTTGTTGTTGTTGACGTTGTTGTTGTTGTTTATTTGACATTGTTGTTGTTGTTGTTGACGTTGTTGGTGTTGTTGTTTATTTGACGTTGTTGTTGTTGTTGTTTATTTGATGTTGTTTTAGTTGTTGTTGTTTATTTGACGTTGTTGTTGTTGTTTATGTGACGTTGTTGTTGTTGTTTATTTGACGTTGTTGTTGTTTACATTGTTGTTGTTGTTGTTTATTTGACGTTGTTGTTGTTATTTATTTGACATTGTTGTTGTTGACATTGTTGTTGTTGTTGTTTATTTGACGTAGTTTTTGTTGTTGACGTTGTTGTTGTTGTTGTTTATTTGACGTTTTTGTTGTTCTTGATGTTGTTGTTGTTGTTGTTTATTTGACGTTGTTATTGTTGTTTATTTGACGTTGTTGTTGTTGTTGTTGTTGTTCATTTCACGTTGTTGTTATTGTTGTTGTTGTTTATTTGACGTTGTTGTTGTTATTGATGTTGTTTATTTGACGTTGTTGTTGTTGTTGTTTATTTAATGTTGTTGTTGTTTATTTGACATTGTTGTTGTTGTTGACGTTGTTGTTGTTATTTATTTGACATTGTTGTTGTTGTTGTTGTTGACGTTGTTGGTGTTGTTGTTTATTTGACGTTGTTGTTGTTGTTGTTGTTTATTTGACGTTGTTTTAGATGTTGTTGTTTATTTGACGTTGTTGTTGTTGTTTATTTAACGTTTTTTAGATGTTGTTGTTTATTTGATGGTGTTGTTGTTTATTTGACATTGTTGTTGTTGTTGACGTTGTTGTTGTTGTTGTTTATTTGACATTGTTGTTGTTGTTGTTGACGTTGTTGTTGTTCTTTATTTGACGTGTTGTTGTTGTTGACATAGTTGTTGTTGTTGTTGTTTATTTCACGTTATTGATGTTGTTGATGTTGTTGTTTATTTAACGTTGTTGTTGTTTATTTGACGTTGTTGTTGTTGTTGACATTGTTGTTGTTGTTGTTGTTTATTTGATGTTGTTGTTGTTTATTTGACATTGTTGTTGTTGTTGACGTTGTTGTTGTTGTTGTTTATTTGACATTGTTGTTGTTGTTGTTGTTGTTGTTGTTGTTGACGTTGTTGGTTTTGTTGTTTATTTGACGTTGTTGTTGTTGATTATTTGACGTTGTTTTAGTTGTTGTTGTTTATTTGACGTTGTTGTTGTTGTTTATTTGACGTTGTTGTTGTTGACATTGTTGTTGTTGTTGTTTATTTGACGTAGTTGTTGTTGTTGTTGACGTTGTTGTTGTTGTTGTTGTTGTTGTTGTTTATTTGACGTTTTTGTTGTTGTTGATGTTGTTGTTGTTGTTGTTTATTTGACGTTGTGGTTATTGTTGTTTATTTGACGTTGTTGTTGTTGTTGTTTATATGACGTTGTTGTTGTTGTTATTGTTGTTGTTTATTTGACGTTGTTGTTGTTGTTTATTTGATGTTGTTGTTGTTGTTGTTTATTTGACATTGTTGTTGTTGTTGACGTTGTTGTTGTTGTTTATTTGACATTGTTGTTTTTGTTGTTGACGTTGTTGGTGTTGTTGTTTATTTGACGTTGTTGTTGTTGTTGTTGTTTATTTGATGTTGTTTTAGTTGTTGTTGTTTATTTGACGTTGTTGTTGTTGTTTATGTGACGTTGTTGTTGTTGTTTATTTGACGTTGTTGTTGTTTACATTGTTGTTGTTGTTGTTTATTTGACGTTGTTTTTGTTGTTGTTGTTTATTTGGCGTTGTTGTTGTTATTTATTTGACATTGTTGTTGTTGACATTGTTGTTGTTGTTGTTTATTTGACGTAGTTTTTGTTGTTGACGTTGTTGTTGTTGTTGTTTATTTGACGTTTTTGTTGTTCTTGATGTTGTTGTTGTTGTTGTTTATTTGACGTTGTTATTGTTGTTTATTTGACGTTGTTGTTGTTGTTGTTGTTGTTGTTCATTTGACGTTGTTGTTATTGTTGTTGTTGTTTATTTGACGTTGTTGTTGTTATTGATGTTGTTTATTTGACGTTGTTGTTGTTGTTGTTTATTTAATGTTGTTGTTATTTATTTGACATTGTTGTTGTTGTTGACGTTGTTGTTGTTATTTATTTGACATTGTTGTTGTTGTTGTTGTTGACGTTGTTGGTGTTGTTGTTTATTTGACGTTGTTGTTGATGTTGTTTATTTGACGTTGTTTTAGATGTTGTTGTTTATTTGACGTTGTTGTTGTTGTTTATTTAACGTTTTTTAGATGTTGTTGTTTATTTGATGGTGTTGTTGTTTATTTGACATTGTTGTTGTTGTTGAGGTTGTTGTTGTTGTTTATTTGACATTGTTGTTGTTGTTGTTGTTGTTGTTGACGTTGTTGGTGTTGTTGTTTATTTGACGTTGTTTTAGATGTTGTTGTTTATTAGACGTTGTTTTAGTTGTTGTTGTTTATTTGACGTTGTTGTTGTTGTTTATTTGACGTTTTTGTTTTTGATATTGTTGTTGTTGTTGTTTATATGACGTTGTTGTTATTGTTGTTTATTTGACATAGTTGTTGTCGTTGACATTGTTGTTGTTGTTGTTGTTTATTTGACGTTTTTGTTGTTGATGATGTTGTTGTTGTTGTTTATTTGACGTTGTTGTTATTGTTTATTTGACGTTGTTGTTGTTGTTGTTTATTTGACGTTGTTGTTGTTGTTATTGTTGTTGTTTATTTGCCGTTGTTGTTGTTGTTGTTTATTTGATGTTGTTGTTGTTGTTTATTTGACGTTGGTGTTGTTGTTGTTTATTTGACGTTGTTGTTGTTGTTATTATTTATTTGACGTTGTTGTTGTTATTGTTTATTTGACATTGTTGTTGTTGTTGTTTATTTGACGTTGTTGTTGTTGTTGTTTATTTAATGTTGTTGTTGTTGTTTATTTGACATTGTTGTTGTTGTTGACGTTGTTGTTGTTATTTATTTGACATTGTTGTTGTTGTTGTTGTTGACGTTGTTGGTGTTGTTGTTTATTTGACGTTGTTGTTGTTGTTGTTTATTTGACGTTGTTGTTGTTGTTGTTGTTGTTTATTTGACGTTGTTGTTGTTTATTTGACGTTGATGTTGTTGTTGTTGTTTATTTGACATTGTTGTTGTTTATTTGACGTTGTTGTTGTTTATTTAACGTTGTTGTTGTTGTTTATTGGACGTTGTTGTTGTTGTTGTATATTTGACAGTGTTGTTGTTGTTGTTTATTTGACGTTGTTGTTGTTGTTTATTTGACGTTGTTGTTGTTGTTGACGTTGTTGTTGTTGTTTATTTGACGTGTTGTTGTTGTTGACATAGTTGTTGTTGTTGTTGTTTATTTCACGTTATTGATGTTGTTGATGTTGTTGTTTATTTAACGTTGTTGTTGTTGTTTATTTGACGTTGTTGTTGTTGTTGACATTGTTGTTGTTGTTGATGTTTATTTGATGTTGTTGTTGTTTATTTGACATTGTTGTTGTTGTTGACGTTGTTGTTGTTGTTGTTTATTTGACATTGTTGTTGTTGTTGTTGTTGTTGACGTTGTTGGTTTTGTTGTTTATTTGACGTTGTTGTTGTTGATTATTTGACGTTGTTTTAGTTGTTGTTGTTTATTTGACGTTGTTGTTGTTGTTTATTTGACGTTGTTGTTGTTGACATTGTTGTTGTTGTTGTTTATTTGACGTAGTTGTTGTTGTTGACGTTGTTGTTGTTGTTGTTGTTTATTTGACGTTTTTGTTGTTGTTGATGTTGTTGTTGTTGTTGTTTATTTGACGTTGTGGTTATTGTTGTTTATTTGACGTTGTTGTTGTTGTTGTTTATATGACGTTGTTGTTGTTGTTATTGTTGTTGTTTATTTGACGTTGTTGTTGTTGTTTATTTGATGTTGTTGTTGTTGTTGTTTATTTGACATTGTTGTTGTTGTTGACGTTGTTGTTGTTGTTTATTTGACATTGTTGTTGTTGTTGTTGACGTTGTTGGTGTTGTTGTTTATTTGACGTTGTTGTTGTTGTTGTTTATTTGATGTTGTTTTAGTTGTTGTTGTTTATTTGACGTTGTTGTTGTTGTTTATGTGACGTTGTTGTTGTTGTTTATTTGACGTTGTTGTTGTTTACATTGTTGTTGTTGTTGTTTATTTGACGTTGTTGTTGTTATTTATTTGACATTGTTGTTGTTGACATTGTTGTTGTTGTTGTTTATTTGACGTAGTTTTTGTTGTTGACGTTGTTGTTGTTGTTGTTTATTTGACGTTTTTGTTGTTCTTGATGTTGTTGTTGTTGTTTATTTGACGTTGTTATTGTTGTTTATTTGACGTTGTTGTTGTTGTTGTTGTTGTTCATTTCACGTTGTTGTTATTGTTGTTGTTGTTTATTTGACGTTGTTGTTGTTATTGATGTTGTTTATTTGACGTTGTTGTTGTTGTTGTTTATTTAATGTTGTTGTTGTTTATTTGACATTGTTGTTGTTGTTGACGTTGTTGTTGTTATTTATTTGACATTGTTGTTATTGTTGTTGTTGACGTTGTTGGTGTTGTTGTTTATTTGACGTTGTTGTTGTTGTTGTTTATTTGACGTTGTTTTAGATGTTGTTGTTTATTTGACGTTGTTGTTGTTGTTTATTTAACGTTTTTTAGATGTTGTTGTTTATTTGATGGTGTTGTTGTTTATTTGACATTGTTGTTGTTGTTGACGTTGTTGTTGTTGTTGTTTATTTGACATTGTTGTTGTTGTTGTTGACGTTGTTGTTGTTCTTTATTTGACGTGTTGTTGTTGTTGACATAGTTGTTGTTGTTGTTGTTTATTTCACGTTATTGATGTTGTTGATGTTGTTGTTTATTTAACGTTGTTGTTGTTTATTTGACGTTGTTGTTGTTGTTGACATTGTTGTTGTTGTTGTTGTTGTTTATTTGATGTTGTTGTTGTTTATTTGACATTGTTGTTGTTGTTGACGTTGTTGTTGTTGTTGTTTATTTGACATTGTTGTTGTTGTTGTTGTTGTTGTTGTTGACGTTGTTGGTTTTGTTGTTTATTTGACGTTGTTGTTGTTGATTATTTGACGTTGTTTTAGTTGTTGTTGTTTATTTGACGTTGTTGTTGTTGTTTATTTGACGTTGTTGTTGTTGACATTGTTGTTGTTGTTGTTTATTTGACGTAGTTGTTGTTGTTGTTGACGTTGTTGTTGTTGTTGTTGTTGTTTATTTGACGTTTTTGTTGTTGTTGATGTTGTTGTTGTTGTTGTTTATTTGACGTTGTGGTTATTGTTGTTTATTTGACGTTGTTGTTGTTGTTGTTTATATGACGTTGTTGTTGTTGTTATTGTTGTTGTTTATTTGACGTTGTTGTTGTTGTTTATTTGATGTTGTTGTTGTTGTTGTTTATTTGACATTGTTGTTGTTGTTGACGTTGTTGTTGTTGTTTATTTGACATTGTTGTTTTTGTTGTTGACGTTGTTGGTGTTGTTGTTTATTTGACGTTGTTGTTGTTGTTGTTTATTTGATGTTGTTTTAGTTGTTGTTGTTTATTTGACGTTGTTGTTGTTGTTTATGTGACGTTGTTGTTGTTGTTTATTTGACGTTGTTGTTGTTTACATTGTTGTTGTTGTTGTTTATTTGACGTTGTTTTTGTTGTTGTTGTTTATTTGGCGTTGTTGTTGTTATTTATTTGACATTGTTGTTGTTGACATTGTTGTTGTTGTTGTTTATTTGACGTAGTTTTTGTTGTTGACGTTGTTGTTGTTGTTGTTTATTTGACGTTTTTGTTGTTCTTGATGTTGTTGTTGTTGTTGTTTATTTGACGTTGTTATTGTTGTTTATTTGACGTTGTTGTTGTTGTTGTTGTTGTTGTTGTTCATTTGACGTTGTTGTTATTGTTGTTGTTGTTTATTTGACGTTGTTGTTGTTATTGATGTTGTTTATTTGACGTTGTTGTTGTTGTTGTTTATTTAATGTTGTTGTTATTTATTTGACATTGTTGTTGTTGTTGACGTTGTTGTTGTTATTTATTTGACATTGTTGTTGTTGTTGTTGTTGACGTTGTTGGTGTTGTTGTTTATTTGACGTTGTTGTTGTTGTTGTTTATTTGACGTTGTTTTAGATGTTGTTGTTTATTTGACGTTGTTGTTGTTGTTGAGGTTGTTGTTGTTGTTTATTTGACATTGTTGTTGTTGTTGTTGTTGTTGTTGTTGACGTTGTTGGTGTTGTTGTTTATTTGACGTTGTTTTAGATGTTGTTGTTTATTAGACGTTGTTTTAGTTGTTGTTGTTTATTTGACGTTGTTGTTGTTGTTTATTTGACGTTTTTGTTTTTGATATTGTTGTTGTTGTTGTTTATATGACGTTGTTGTTATTGTTGTTTATTTGACATAGTTGTTGTCGTTGACATTGTTGTTGTTGTTGTTGTTTATTTGACGT
Source organism: Vicia faba (assembly GCA_948472305.1). NCBI lineage: Eukaryota > Viridiplantae > Streptophyta > Magnoliopsida > Fabales > Fabaceae > Vicia > Vicia faba. Next base: position 368,959,040 of record OX451737.1, on the reverse strand, counting down.
TTTTGTTGTTGATGATGTTGTTGTTGTTGTTTATTTGACGTTTTTGTTGTTGATGATGTTGTTGTTGTTGTTTATTTGACGTTGTTGTTATTGTTTATTTGACGTTGTTGTTGTTGTTGTTTATTTGACGTTGTTGTTGTTGTTATTGTTGTTGTTTATTTGCCGTTGTTGTTGTTGTTGTTTATTTGATGTTGTTGTTGTTGTTTATTTGACGTTGGTGTTGTTGTTGTTTATTTGACGTTGTTGTTGTTGTTATTATTTATTTGACGTTGTTGTTGTTATTGTTTATTTGACATTGTTGTTGTTGTTGTTTATTTGACGTTGTTGTTGTTGTTGTTTATTTAATGTTGTTGTTGTTGTTTATTTGACATTGTTGTTGTTGTTGACGTTGTTGTTGTTATTTATTTGACATTGTTGTTGTTGTTGTTGACGTTGTTGGTGTTGTTGTTTATTTGACGTTGTTGTTGTTGTTGTTTATTTGACGTTGTTGTTGTTGTTGTTGTTGTTTATTTGACGTTGTTGTTGTTTATTTGACGTTGATGTTGTTGTTGTTGTTTATTTGACATTGTTGTTGTTTATTTGACGTTGTTGTTGTTTATTTAACGTTGTTGTTGTTGTTTATTGGACGTTGTTGTTGTTGTTGTATATTTGACAGTGTTGTTGTTGTTGTTTATTTGACGTTGTTGTTGTTGTTTATTTGACGTTGTTGTTGTTGTTGACGTTGTTGTTGTTGTTTATTTGACGTGTTGTTGTTGTTGACATAGTTGTTGTTGTTGTTGTTTATTTCACGTTATTGATGTTGTTGATGTTGTTGTTTATTTAACGTTGTTGTTGTTGTTTATTTGACGTTGTTGTTGTTGTTGACATTGTTGTTGTTGTTGATGTTTATTTGATGTTGTTGTTGTTTATTTGACATTGTTGTTGTTGTTGACGTTGTTGTTGTTGTTGTTTATTTGACATTGTTGTTGTTGTTGTTGTTGTTGACGTTGTTGGTTTTGTTGTTTATTTGACGTTGTTGTTGTTGATTATTTGACGTTGTTTTAGTTGTTGTTGTTTATTTGACGTTGTTGTTGTTGTTTATTTGACGTTGTTGTTGTTGACATTGTTGTTGTTGTTGTTTATTTGACGTAGTTGTTGTTGTTGACGTTGTTGTTGTTGTTGTTGTTTATTTGACGTTTTTGTTGTTGTTGATGTTGTTGTTGTTGTTGTTTATTTGACGTTGTGGTTATTGTTGTTTATTTGACGTTGTTGTTGTTGTTGTTTATATGACGTTGTTGTTGTTGTTATTGTTGTTGTTTATTTGACGTTGTTGTTGTTGTTGTTGTTTATTTGATGTTGTTGTTGTTGTTGTTTATTTGACATTGTTGTTGTTGTTGACGTTGTTGTTGTTGTTTATTTGACATTGTTGTTGTTGTTGTTGACGTTGTTGGTGTTGTTGTTTATTTGACGTTGTTGTTGTTGTTGTTTATTTGATGTTGTTTTAGTTGTTGTTGTTTATTTGACGTTGTTGTTGTTGTTTATGTGACGTTGTTGTTGTTGTTTATTTGACGTTGTTGTTGTTTACATTGTTGTTGTTGTTGTTTATTTGACGTTGTTGTTGTTATTTATTTGACATTGTTGTTGTTGACATTGTTGTTGTTGTTGTTTATTTGACGTAGTTTTTGTTGTTGACGTTGTTGTTGTTGTTGTTTATTTGACGTTTTTGTTGTTCTTGATGTTGTTGTTGTTGTTGTTGTTTATTTGACGTTGTTATTGTTGTTTATTTGACGTTGTTGTTGTTGTTGTTGTTGTTCATTTCACGTTGTTGTTATTGTTGTTGTTGTTTATTTGACGTTGTTGTTGTTATTGATGTTGTTTATTTGACGTTGTTGTTGTTGTTTATTTAATGTTGTTGTTGTTTATTTGACATTGTTGTTGTTGTTGACGTTGTTGTTGTTATTTATTTGACATTGTTGTTATTGTTGTTGTTGACGTTGTTGGTGTTGTTGTTTATTTTACGTTGTTGTTGTTGTTGTTTATTTGACGTTGTTTTAGATGTTGTTGTTTATTTGACGTTGTTGTTGTTGTTTATTTAAAGTTTTTTAGATGTTGTTGTTTATTTGATGGTGTTGTTGTTTATTTGACATTGTTGTTGTTGTTGACGTTGTTGTTGTTGTTGTTTATTTGACATTGTTGTTGTTGTTGTTGACGTTGTTGTTGTTCTTTATTTGACGTGTTGTTGTTGTTGACATAGTTGTTGTTGTTGTTGTTTATTTCACGTTATTGATGTTGTTGATGTTGTTGTTTATTTAACGTTGTTGTTGTTTATTTGACGTTGTTGTTGTTGTTGACATTGTTGTTGTTGTTTATTTGATGTTGTTGTTGTTTATTTGACATTGTTGTTGTTGTTGACGTTGTTGTTGTTGTTGTTTATTTGACATTGTTGTTGTTGTTGTTGTTGTTGTTGTTGTTGACGTTGTTGGTTTTGTTGTTTATTTGACGTTGTTGTTGTTGATTATTTGACGTTGTTTTAGTTGTTGTTGTTTATTTGACGTTGTTGTTGTTGTTTATTTGACGTTGTTGTTGTTGTTGACATTGTTGTTGTTGTTGTTTATTTGACGTAGTTGTTGTTGTTGTTGACGTTGTTGTTGTTGTTGTTGTTGTTTATTTGACGTTTTTGTTGTTGTTGATGTTGTTGTTGTTGTTGTTTATTTGACGTTGTGGTTATTGTTGTTTATTTGACGTTGTTGTTGTTGTTGTTTATATGACGTTGTTGTTGTTGTTATTGTTGTTGTTTATTTGACGTTGTTGTTGTTGTTTATTTGATGTTGTTGTTGTTGTTGTTTATTTGACATTGTTGTTGTTGTTGACGTTGTTGTTGTTGTTTATTTGACATTGTTGTTTTTGTTGTTGACGTTGTTGGTGTTGTTGTTTATTTGACGTTGTTGTTGTTGTTGTTTATTTGATGTTGTTTTAGTTGTTGTTGTTTATTTGACGTTGTTGTTGTTGTTTATGTGACGTTGTTGTTGTTGTTTATTTGACGTTGTTGTTGTTTACATTGTTGTTGTTGTTGTTTATTTGACGTTGTTTTTGTTGTTGTTGTTTATTTGGCGTTGTTGTTGTTATTTATTTGACATTGTTGTTGTTGACATTGTTGTTGTTGTTGTTTATTTGACGTAGTTTTTGTTGTTGACGTTGTTGTTGTTGTTGTTTATTTGACGTTTTTGTTGTTCTTGATGTTGTTGTTGTTGTTGTTTATTTGACGTTGTTATTGTTGTTTATTTGACGTTGTTGTTGTTGTTGTTGTTGTTGTTCATTTGACGTTGTTGTTATTGTTGTTGTTGTTTATTTGACGTTGTTGTTGTTATTGATGTTGTTTATTTGACGTTGTTGTTGTTGTTGTTTATTTAATGTTGTTGTTATTTATTTGACATTGTTGTTGTTGTTGACGTTGTTGTTGTTATTTATTTGACATTGTTGTTGTTGTTGTTGTTGACGTTGTTGGTGTTGTTGTTTATTTGACGTTGTTGTTGTTGTTATTTATTTGACGTTGTTTTAGATGTTGTTGTTTATTTGACGTTGTTGTTGTTGTTTATTTAACGTTTTTTAGATGTTGTTGTTTATTTGATGGTGTTGTTGTTTATTTGACATTGTTGTTGTTGTTGAGGTTGTTGTTGTTGTTTATTTGACATTGTTGTTGTTGTTGTTGTTGTTGACGTTGTTGGTGTTGTTGTTTATTTGACGTTGTTTTAGATGTTGTTGTTTATTAGACGTTGTTTTAGTTGTTGTTGTTTATTTGACGTTGTTGTTGTTGTTTATTTGACGTTTTTGTTTTTGATATTGTTGTTGTTGTTGTTTATATGACGTTGTTGTTATTGTTGTTTATTTGACATAGTTGTTGTCGTTGACATTGTTGTTGTTGTTGTTGTTTATTTGACGTTTTTGTTGTTGATGATGTTGTTGTTGTTGTTTATTTGACGTTGTTGTTATTGTTTATTTGACGTTGTTGTTGTTGTTGTTTATTTGACGTTGTTGTTGTTGTTATTGTTGTTGTTTATTTGCCGTTGTTGTTGTTGTTGTTTATTTGATGTTGTTGTTGTTGTTTATTTGACGTTGGTGTTGTTGTTGTTTATTTGACGTTGTTGTTGTTGTTATTATTTATTTGACGTTGTTGTTGTTATTGTTTATTTGACATTGTTGTTGTTGTTGTTTATTTGACGTTGTTGTTGTTGTTGTTGTTTATTTGATGTTGTGGTTGTTGTTTATTTGACATTGTTGTTGTTGTTGACGTTGTTGGTGTTGTTGTTTATTTGACGTTGTTGTTGTTGTTGTTTATTTGACGTTGTTTTAGATGTTGTTGTTTATTTAACGTTGTTGTTGTTGTTTATTTAACGTTGTTTTAGATGTTGTTGTTTATTAAATGGTGTTGTTGTTTATTTGACATTGTTGTTGTTGTTGACGTTGTTGTTGTTGTTGTTTATTTGACACTGTTGTTGTTGTTGTTGACGTTGTTGGTGTTGTTGTTTATTTGACGTTGTTGTTGTTGTTGTTTATTTGACGTTGTTTTAGTTGTTGTTGTTTATTTGACGTTGTTGTTGTTGTTTATTTGACGTTTTTGTTTTTGATATTGTTGTTGTTGTTGTTTATATGACGTTGTTGTTGTTGTTGTTGTTTATTTGACATAGTTGTTGTTGTTGACATTGTTGTTGTTGTTGTTTATTTGACGTTTTTGTTGTTGATGATGTTGTTGTTGTTGTTGTTTATTTGACGTTGTTGTTATTGTTTATTTGACGTTGTTGTTGTTGTTGTTTATTTGACGTTGTTGTTGTTGTTATTGTTGTTGTTTATTTGCCGTTGTTGTTGTTGTTGTTGTTTATTTGATGTTGTTGTTGTTGTTTATTTGACGTTGGTGTTGTTGTTGTTTATTTGACGTTGTTGTTGTTGTTATTATTTATTTGACGTTGTTGTTGTTATTGTTTATTTGACATTGTTGTTGTTGTTGTTGTTTATTTGACGTTGTTATTGTTGTTTATTTGACGTTGTTTTTGTTATTTGACGTTGTTGTTGTTGTTGTTGTTGTATTTATTGTTGTTGTTGTTGCTTATTTGACGTTGTTGTTATTGTTGTTGTTTATTTGATGTTGTTGCTGTTGTTTATTTGACATTGTTGTTGTTGTTGTTTATTTGACGTTGTTGTTGTTGTTGTAGTTGTTGTTTATTTGACGTTGTTGTTGTTTATTTGACGTTGATGTTGTTGTTGTTGTTTATTTGACATTGTTGTTGTTTATTTGACGTTGTTGTTGTTGTTTATTTAACGTTGTTGTTGTTGTTTATTGGACGTTGTTGTTGTTGTTGTATATTTGACAGTGTTGTTGTTGTTGTTTATTTGACGTTGTTGTTGTTGTTTATTTGACGTTGTTGTTGTTGTTGACGTTGTTGTTGTTGTTTATTTGACGTGTTGTTGTTGTTGACATAGTTGTTGTTGTTGTTGTTTATTTCACGTTATTGATGTTGTTGATGTTGTTGTTTATTTAACGTTGTTGTTGTTGTTTATTTAACGTTGTTGTTGTTGTTGACATTGTTGTTGTTGTTGTTGTTTATTTGATGTTGTTGTTGTTTATTTGACATTGTTGTTGTTGTTGACGTTGTTGTTGTTGTTGTTTATTTGACATTGTTGTTGTTGTTGTTGTTGTTGTTGACGTTGTTGGTTTTGTTGTTTATTTGACGTTGTTGTTGTTGATTATTTGACGTTGTTTTAGTTGTTGTTGTTTATTTGACGTTGTTGTTGTTGTTTATTTGACGTTGTTGTTGTTGACATTGTTGTTGTTGCTGTTTATTTGACGTAGTTGTTGTTGTTGTTGACGTTGTTGTTGTTGTTGTTTATTTGACATTTTTGTTGTTGTTGATGTTGTTGTTGTTGTTGTTTATTTGACGTTGTGGTTATTGTTGTTTATTTGACGTTGTTGTTGTTGTTGTTTATATGACGTTGTTGTTGTTGTTGTTGTTGTTGTTATTGTTGTTGTTTATTTGACGTTGTTGTTGTTGTTTATTTGATGTTGTTGTTGTTATTGTTTATTTGACATTGTTGTTGTTGTTGACGTTGTTGTTGTTGTTTATTTGACATTGTTGTTGTTGTTGTTGACGTTGTTGGTGTTGTTGTTTATTTGACGTTGTTGTTGTTGTTGTTTATTTGATGTTGTTTTAGTTGTTGTTGTTTATTTGACGTTGTTGTTGTTGTTTATGTGACGTTGTTGTTGTTGTTTATTTGATGTTGTTGTTGTTTACATTGTTGTTGTTGTTGTTTATTTGACGTTGTTTTTGTTGTTGTTGTTTATTTGGCGTTGTTGTTGTTGTTTATTTGACATTGTTGTTGTTGACATTGTTGTTGTTGTTGTTGTTTATTTGACGTAGTTTTTGTTGTTGACGTTGTTGTTGTTGTTGTTGTTGTTTATTTGACGTTTTTGTTGTTCTTGATGTTGTTGTTGTTGTTGTTTATTTGACGTTGTTATTGTTGTTGTTGTTGTTCATTTGACGTTGTTGTTATTGTTGTTGTTGTTTATCTGACGTTGTTGTTGTTATTGATGTTGTTTATTTGACGTTGTTGTTGTTGTTGTTGTTGTTTATTTAATGTTGTTGTTGTTTATTTGACATTGTTGTTGTTGACGTTGTTGTTGTTATTTATTTGACATTGTTGTTGTTGTTGTTGTTGTTGACGTTGTTGGTGTTGTTGTTTATTTGACGTTGTTGTTGTTGTTGTTTATTTGACGTTGTTTTAGATGTTGTTGTTTATTTGACGTTGTTGTTGTTGTTGTTTATTTAACGTTTTTTAGATGTTGTTGTTTATTTGATGGTGTTGTTGTTTATTTGACATTGTTGTTGTTGTTGACGTTGTTGTTGTTGTTGTTTATTTGACATTGTTGTTGTTGTTGTTGACGTTGTTGGTGTTGTTGTTTATTGGACGTTGTTGTTGTTGTTGTTGTTGTATATTTGACAGTGTTGTTGTTGTTGTTTATTTGACGTTGTTGTTGTTGTTTATTTGACGTTGTTGTTGTTGTTGACGTTGTTGTTGTTGTTTATTTGACGTGTTGTTGTTGTTGACATAGTTGTTGTTGTTGTTGTTTATTTCACGTTATTGATGTTGTTGATGTTGTTGTTTATTTAACGTTGTTGTTGTTGTTTATTTGACGTTGTTGTTGTTGTTGACATTGTTGTTGTTGTTGTTGTTTATTTGATGTTGTTGTTGTTTATTTGACATTGTTGTTGTTGTTGACGTTGTTGTTGTTGTTGTTGTTGTTTATTTGACATTGTTGTTGTTGTTGTTGTTGTTGACGTTGTTGGTTTTGTTGTTTATTTGACGTTGTTGTTGTTGATTATTTGACGTTGTTTTAGTTGTTGTTGTTTATTTGACGTTGTTGTTGTTGTTGTTTATTTGACGTTGTTGTTGTTGACATTGTTGTTGTTGTTGTTTATTTGACGTAGTTGTTGTTGTTGTTGACGTTGTTGTTGTGGTTGTTGTTTATTTGACGTTTTTGTTGTTGTTGTTGTTGTTGTTGTTTATTTGACGTTGTGGTTATTGTTGTTTATTTGACGTTGTTATTGTTGTTGTTTATATGACGTTGTTGTTGTTGTTATTGTTGTTGTTTATTTGACGTTGTTGTTGTTGTTTATTTGATGTTGTTGTTGTTGTTGTTTATTTGACATTGTTATTGTTGTTGACGTTGTTGTTGTTGTTTATTTGACATTGTTGTTGTTGTTGTTGACGTTGTTGGTGTTGTTGTTTATTTGACGTTGTTGTTGTTGTTGTTTATTTGATGTTGTTTTAGTTGTTGTTGTTTATTTGACGTTGTTGTTGTTGTTTTTGTGACGTTGTTGTTGTTGTTTATTTGACGTTGTTGTTGTTTACATTGTTGTTGTTGTTGTTTATTTGACGTTGTTTTTGTTGTTGTTGTTTATTTGGCGTTGTTGTTGTTGTTGTTTATTTGACATTGTTGTTGTTGACATTGTTGTTGTTGTTGTTGTTTATTTGACGTAGTTTTTGTTGTTGACGTTGTTGTTGTTGTTGTTGTTTATTTGACGTCTTTGTTGTTCTTGATGTTGTTGTTGTTGTTTATTTGACGTTGTTATTGTTGTTTATTTGACGTTGTTGTTGTTGTTGTTGTTGTTGTTGTTGTTGTTCATTTGACGTTGTTGTTATTGTTGTTGTTGTTTATTTGACGTTGTTGTTGTTATTGATGTTGTTTATTTGACGTTATTGTTGTTGTTGTTGTTGTTTATTTAATGTTGTTGTTGTTTATTTGACATTGTTGTTGTTGTTGACGTTGTTGTTGTTATTTATTTGACATTGTTGTTGTTGTTGTTGTTGACGTTGTTGGTGTTGTTGTTTATTTGACGTTGTTGTTGTTGTTGTTTATTTGACGTTGTTTTAGATGTTGTTGTTTATTTGACGTTGTTGTTGTTGTTTATTTAACGTTTTTTAGATGTTGTTGTTTATTTTATGTTGTTGTTGTTGTTGTTTATTTGACATTGTTGTTGTTGTTGACGTTGTTGTTGTTGTTGTTGTTGTTTATTTGACATTGTTGTTGTTGTTGACGTTGTTGGTGTTGTTGTTTATTTGACGTTGTTGTTGTTGTTGTTGTTTATTTGACGTTGTTTTAGTTGTTGTTGTTTATTTGACGTTGTTGTTGTTGTTTATTTGACGTTTTTGTTTTTGATATTGTTGTTGTTGTTGTTGTTTATATGACGTTGTTGTTGTTGTTGTTTATTTGACATAGTTGTTGTTGTTGACATTGTTGTTGTTGTTGTTGTTTATTTGACGTTTTTGTTGTTGATGATGTTGTTGTTGTTGTTTATTTGACGTTGTTGTTATTGTTTATTTGACGTTGTTGTTGTTGTTTATTTGACGTTGTTGTTGTTGTTATTGTTGTTGTTTATTTGCCGTTGTTGTTGTTGTTGTTTATTTGACGTTGTTGTTGTTGTTTATTTGACGTTGGTGTTGTTGTTGTTTATTTGACGTTGTTGTTGTTGTTATTATTTATTTGACGTTGTTGTTGTTATTGTTTATTTGACATTGTTGTTGTTGTTGTTTATTTGACGTTGTTATTGTTGTTTATTTGACGTTGTTTTTGTTATTTGACGTTGTTGTTGTTGTTGTTGTATTTGTTGTTGTTGTTGTTGCTTATTTGACGTTGTTGTTATTGTTGTTGTTTATTTGATGTTGTTGTTGTTGTTTATTTGACGTTGTTGTTGTTGTTTATTTGACGTAGTTGTTGTTGTTGACGTTGTTGTTGTTGTTATTTATTTGACGTTGTTGTTGTTGTTGTTTATTTGACATTGTTGTTGTTGTTATTGTTGTTGTTTATTTGATGTTGTTGTTGTTGTTGTTGTTTATTTGATGTTGTTGTTGTTGTTTATTTGACATGGTTGTTGTTTATTTGACGTTGTTGTTGTTGTTATTGTTGTTGTTTATTTGCCGTTGTTGTTGTTTATTTGATGTTGTTGTTGTTGTTGTTTATTTGACGTTGTTGTTGTTGTTGTTTATTTGACGTTGTTGTTGTTGTTATTATTTATTTGACGTTGTTGTTGTTATTGTTTATTTGACATTGTTGTTGTTGTTGTTGTTTATTTGACGTTGTTATTGTTGTTTATTTGACGTTGTTTTTGTTATTTGACGTTGTTGTTGTTGTTGTTGTTGTATTTATTGTTGTTGTTGTTGCTTATTTGACGTTGTTGTTATTGTTGTTGTTTATTTGATGTTGTTGCTGTTGTTTATTTGACGTTGTTGTTGTTGTTGTTTATTTGACGTTGTTGTTGTTGTTGTTGTTGTTTATTTGACGTTGTTGTTGTTTATTTGACGTTGATGTTGTTGTTGTTGTTTATTTGACATTGTTGTGGTTTATTTGACGTTGTTGTTGTTGTTTATTTAACGTTGTTGTTGTTGTTTATTGGACGTTGTTGTTGTTGTTGTATATTTGACAGTGTTGTTGTTGTTGTTTATTTGACGTTGTTGTTGTTGTTTATTTGACGTTGTTGTTGTTGTTGACGTTGTTGTTGTTGTTTATTTGACGTGTTGTTGTTGTTGTTGACATAGTTGTTGTTGTTGTTGTTTATTTCACGTTATTGATGTTGTTGATGTTGTTGTTTATTTAACGTTGTTGTTGTTGTTTATTTGACGTTGTTGTTGTTGTTGACATTGTTGTTGTTGTTGTTGTTTATTTGTTGTTGTTGTTGTTTATTTGACATTGTTGTTGTTGTTGACGTTGTTGTTGTTGTTGTTTATTTGACATTGTTGTTGTTGTTGTTGTTGTTGACGTTGATGGTTTTGTTGTTTATTTGACGTTGTTGTTGTTGATTATTTGACGTTGTTTTAGTTGTTGTTGTTTATTTGACGTTGTTGTTGTTGTTTATTTGACGTTGTTGTTGTTGACATTGTTGTTGTTGTTGTTTATTTGACGTAGTTGTTGTTGTTGTTGACGTTGTTGTTGTTGTTGTTTATTTAACGTTTTTGTTGTTGTTGATGTTGTTGTTGTTGTTGTTTATTTGACGTTGTGGTTATTGTTGTTTATTTGACGTTGTTGTTGTTGTTGTTTATATGACGTTGTTGTTGTTGTTGTTATTGTTGTTGTTTATTTGACGTTGTTGTTGTTGTTTATTTGATGTTGTTGTTGTTGTTTATTTGACATTGTTGTTGTTGTTGACGTTGTTGTTGTTGTTTATTTGACATTGTTGTTGTTGTTGTTGACGTTGTTCGTGTTGTTGTTTATTTGACGTTGTTGTTGTTGTTGTTTATTTGATGTTGTTTTAGTTGTTGTTGTTTATTTGACGTTGTTGTTGTTGTTTATGTGACGTTGTTGTTGTTGTTTATTTGACGTTGTTGTTGTTTACATTGTTGTTGTTGTTGTTTATTTGACGTTGTTTTTGTTGTTGTTGTTTATTTGGCGTTGTTGTTGTTGTTTATTTGACATTGTTGTTGTTGACATTGTTGTTGTTGTTGTTGTTTATTTGACGTAGTTTTTGTTGTTGACGTTGTTGTTGTTGTTGTTGTTTATTTGACGTTTTTTATGTTCTTGATGTTGTTGTTGTTGTTGTTTATTTGACGTTGTTATTGTTGTTTATTTGACGTTGTTGTTGTTGTTGTTGTTGTTCATTTGACGTTGTTGTTATTATTGTTGTTGTTTATTTGACGTTGTTGTTGTTATTGATGTTGTTTATTTGACGTTGTTGTTGTTGTTGTTGTTGTTTATTTAATGTTGTTGTTGTTTATTTGACATTGTTGTTGTTGACGTTGTTGTTGTTATTTATTTGACATTGTTGTTGTTGTTGTTGTTGTTGACGTTGTTGGTGTTGTTGTTTATTTGACGTTGTTGTTGTTGTTGTTTATTTGACGTTGTTTTAGATGTTGTTGTTTATTTGACGTTGTTGTTGTTGTTGTTTATTTAACGTTTTTTAGATGTTGTTGTTTATTTGATGGTGTTGTTGTTTATTTGACATTGTTGTTGTTGTTGACGTTGTTGTTGTTGTTGTTTATTTGACATTGTTGTTGTTGTTGTTGACGTTGTTGGTGTTGTTGTTTATTGGACGTTGTTGTTGTTGTTGTTGTATATTTGACAGTGTTGTTGTTGTTGTTTATTTGACGTTGTTGTTGTTGTTTATTTGACGTTGTTGTTGTTGTTGACGTTGTTGTTGTTGTTTATTTGACGTGTTGTTGTTGTTGACATAGTTGTTGTTGTTGTTGTTTATTTCACGTTATTGATGTTGTTGATGTTGTTGTTTATTTAACGTTGTTGTTGTTGTTTATTTGACGTTGTTGTTGTTGTTGACATTGTTGTTGTTATTGTTGTTTATTTGATGTTGTTGTTGTTTATTTGACATTGTTGTTGTTGTTGACGTTGTTGTTGTTGTTGTTGTTTATTTGACATTGTTGTTGTTGTTGTTGTTGTTGTTGTTGACGTTGTTGGTTTTGTTGTTTATTTGACGTTGTTGTTGTTGATTATTTGACGTTGTTTTAGTTGTTGTTGTTTATTTGACATTGTTGTTGTTGTTTATTTGACGTTGTTGTTGTTGACATTGTTGTTGTTGTTGTTTATTTGACGTAGTTGTTGTTGTTGTTGACGTTGTTGTTGTTGTTGTTGTTTATTTAACGTTTTTGTTGTTGTTGATGTTGTTGTTGTTGTTGTTTATTTGACGTTGTGGTTATTGTTGTTTATTTGACGTTGTTGTTGTTGTTGTTTATATGACGTTGTTGTTGTTGTTATTGTTGTTGTTTATTTGACGTTGTTGTTGTTGTTTATTTGATGTTGTTGTTGTTGTTGTTTATTTGACATTGTTGTTGTTGTTGACGTTGTTGTTGTTGTTTATTTGACATTGTTGTTGTTGTTGTTGACGTTGTTGGTGTTGTTGTTTATTTGACGTTGTTGTTGTTGTTGTTGTTTATTTGATGTTGTATTAGTTGTTGTTGTTTATTTGACGTTGTTGTTATTGTTTTTGTGACGTTGTTGTTGTTGTTTATTTGACGTTGTTGTTGTTTACATTGTTGTTGTTGTTGTTTATTTGACGTTGTTTTTGTTGTTGTTGTTTATTTGGCGTTGTTGTTGTTGTTTATTTGACATTGTTGTTGTTGACATTGTTGTTGTTGTCGTTGTTGTTTATTCGACGTAGTTTTTGTTGTTGACGTTGTTGTTGTTGTTTATTTGACGTTTTTGTTGTTCTTGATGTTGTTGTTGTTGTTGTTGTTGTTGTTCATTTGACGTTGTTGTTATTGTTGTTGTTGTTTATTTGACGTTGTTGTTGTTATTAATGTTGTTTATTTGACGTTATTGTTGTTGTTGTTGTTGTTTATTTAATGTTGTTGTTATTTATTTGACATTGTTGTTGTTGTTGACGTTGTTGTTGTTATTTATTTGACATTGTTGTTGTTGTTGTTGACGTTGTTGGTGTTGTTGTTTATTTGACGTTGTTGTTGTTGTTGTTGTTTATTTGACGTTGTTTTAGATGTTGTTGTTTATTTGATGTTGTTGTTGTTGTTTATTTAACGTTTTTTAGATGTTGTTGTTTATTTGATGTTGTTGTTGTTGTTGTTTATTTGACATTGTTGTTGTTGTTGACGTTGTTGTTGTTGTTGTTTATTTGACATTGTTGTTGTTGTTGTTGTTGACGTTGTTGGTGTTGTTGTTTATTTGACGTTGTTGTTGTTGTTGTTGTTGTTTATTTGACGTTGTTTTAGTTGTTGTTGTTTATTTGACGTTGTTGTTGTTGTTTATTTGACGTTTTTGTTTTTGATATTGTTGTTGTTGTTGTTTATATGACGTTGTTGTTGTTGTTGTTTATTTGACATAGTTGTTGTTGTTGACATTGTTGTTGTTGTTGTTTATTTGACGTTTTTGTTGTTGATGATGTTGTTGTTGTTGTTTATTTGACGTTGTTGTTATTGTTTATTTGACGTTGTTGTTGTTGTTTATTTGACGTTATTGTTGTTGTTATTGTTGTTGTTTATTTGCCGTTGTTGTTGTTGTTGTTTATTTGATGTTGTTGTTGTTGTTTATTTGACGTTGGTGTTGTTGTTGTTTATTTGACGTTGTTGTTGTTGTTATTATTTATTTGACGTTGTTGTTGTTATTGTTTATTTGACATTGTTGTTGTTGTTGTTTATTTGACGTTGTTATTGTTGTTTATTTGACGTTGTTTTTGTTATTTGACGTTGTTGTTGTTGTTGTATTTGTTGTTGTTGTTGTTGTATTTGATGTTGTTGTTGTTGTTTATTTGACGTTGTTGTTGTTGTTGACATAGTTGTTGTTGTTGTTGTTTATTTCACGTTATTGATGTTGTTGATGTTGTTGTTTATTTAACGTTGTTGTTGTTGTTTATTTGACGTTGTTGTTGTTGTTGACATTGTTGTTGTTGTTGTTGTTTATTTGATGTTGTTGTTGTTTATTTGACATTGTTGTTGTTGTTGACGTTGTTGTTGTTGTTGTTTATTTGACATTGTTGTTGTTGTTGTTGTTGTTGACGTTGTTGGTTTTGTTGTTTATTTGACGTTGTTGTTGTTGATTATTTGACGTTGTTTTAGTTGTTGTTGTTTATTTGACGTTGTTGTTGTTGTTTATTTGACGTTGTTGTTGTTGACATTGTTGTTGTTGCTGTTTATTTGACGTAGTTGTTGTTGTTGTTGACGTTGTTGTTGTTGTTGTTTATTTGACATTTTTGTTGTTGTTGATGTTGTTGTTGTTGTTGTTTATTTGACGTTGTGGTTATTGTTGTTTATTTGACGTTGTTGTTGTTGTTGTTTATATGACGTTGTTGTTGTTGTTGTTGTTGTTGTTATTGTTGTTGTTTATTTGACGTTGTTGTTGTTGTTTATTTGATGTTGTTGTTGTTATTGTTTATTTGACATTGTTGTTGTTGTTGACGTTGTTGTTGTTGTTTATTTGACATTGTTGTTGTTGTTGTTGACGTTGTTGGTGTTGTTGTTTATTTGACGTTGTTGTTGTTGTTGTTTATTTGATGTTGTTTTAGTTGTTGTTGTTTATTTGACGTTGTTGTTGTTGTTTATGTGACGTTGTTGTTGTTGTTTATTTGATGTTGTTGTTGTTTACATTGTTGTTGTTGTTGTTTATTTGACGTTGTTTTTGTTGTTGTTGTTTATTTGGCGTTGTTGTTGTTGTTTATTTGACATTGTTGTTGTTGACATTGTTGTTGTTGTTGTTGTTTATTTGACGTAGTTTTTGTTGTTGACGTTGTTGTTGTTGTTGTTGTTGTTTATTTGACGTTTTTGTTGTTCTTGATGTTGTTGTTGTTGTTGTTTATTTGACGTTGTTATTGTTGTTGTTGTTGTTCATTTGACGTTGTTGTTATTGTTGTTGTTGTTTATCTGACGTTGTTGTTGTTATTGATGTTGTTTATTTGACGTTGTTGTTGTTGTTGTTGTTGTTTATTTAATGTTGTTGTTGTTTATTTGACATTGTTGTTGTTGACGTTGTTGTTGTTATTTATTTGACATTGTTGTTGTTGTTGTTGTTGTTGACGTTGTTGGTGTTGTTGTTTATTTGACGTTGTTGTTGTTGTTGTTGTTTATTTGACGTTGTTTTAGATGTTGTTGTTTATTTGACGTTGTTGTTGTTGTTGTTTATTTAACGTTTTTTAGATGTTGTTGTTTATTTGATGGTGTTGTTGTTTATTTGACATTGTTGTTGTTGTTGACGTTGTTGTTGTTGTTGTTTATTTGACATTGTTGTTGTTGTTGTTGACGTTGTTGGTGTTGTTGTTTATTGGACGTTGTTGTTGTTGTTGTTGTTGTATATTTGACAGTGTTGTTGTTGTTGTTTATTTGACGTTGTTGTTGTTGTTTATTTGACGTTGTTGTTGTTGTTGACGTTGTTGTTGTTGTTGACGTTGTTGTTGTTGTTTATTTGACGTGTTGTTGTTGTTGACATAGTTGTTGTTGTTGTTGTTTATTTCACGTTATTGATGTTGTTGATGTTGTTGTTTATTTAACGTTGTTGTTGTTGTTTATTTGACGTTGTTGTTGTTGTTGACATTGTTGTTGTTGTTGTTGTTTATTTGATGTTGTTGTTGTTTATTTGACATTGTTGTTGTTGTTGACGTTGTTGTTGTTGTTGTTGTTTATTTGACATTGTTGTTGTTGTTGTTGTTGTTGACGTTGTTGGTTTTGTTGTTTATTTGACGTTGTTGTTGTTGATTATTTGACGTTGTTTTAGTTGTTGTTGTTTATTTGACGTTGTTGTTGTTGTTGTTTATTTGACGTTGTTGTTGTTGACATTGTTGTTGTTGTTGTTTATTTGACGTAGTTGTTGTTGTTGTTGACGTTGTTGTTGTTGTTGTTGTTTATTTGACGTTTTTGTTGTTGTTGTTGTTGTTGTTGTTGTTTATTTGACGTTGTGGTTATTGTTGTTTATTTGACGTTGTTATTGTTGTTGTTTATATGACGTTGTTGTTGTTGTTATTGTTGTTGTTTATTTGACGTTGTTGTTGTTGTTTATTTGATGTTGTTGTTGTTGTTGTTTATTTGACATTGTTATTGTTGTTGACGTTGTTGTTGTTGTTTATTTGACATTGTTGTTGTTGTTGTTGACGTTGTTGTTGTTGTTGTTTATTTGACGTTGTTGTTGTTGTTGTTTATTTGATGTTGTTTTAGTTGTTGTTGTTTATTTGACGTTGTTGTTGTTGTTTTTGTGACGTTGTTGTTGTTGTTTATTTGACGTTGTTGTTGTTTACATTGTTGTTGTTGTTGTTTATTTGACGTTGTTTTTGTTGTTGTTGTTTATTTGGCGTTGTTGTTGTTGTTGTTTATTTGACATTGTTGTTGTTGACATTGTTGTTGTTGTTGTTGTTTATTTGACGTAGTTTTTGTTGTTGACGTTGTTGTTGTTGTTGTTGTTTATTTGACGTCTTTGTTGTTCTTGATGTTGTTGTTGTTGTTTATTTGACGTTGTTATTGTTGTTTATTTGACGTTGTTGTTGTTGTTGTTGTTGTTGTTGTTGTTCATTTGACGTTGTTGTTATTGTTGTTGTTGTTTATTTGACGTTGTTGTTGTTATTGATGTTGTTTATTTGACGTTATTGTTGTTGTTGTTGTTGTTTATTTAATGTTGTTGTTGTTTATTTGACATTGTTGTTGTTGTTGACGTTGTTGTTGTTATTTATTTGACATTGTTGTTGTTGTTGTTGTTGACGTTGTTGGTGTTGTTGTTTATTTGACGTTGTTGTTGTTGTTGTTTATTTGACGTTGTTTTAGATGTTGTTGTTTATTTGACGTTGTTGTTGTTGTTTATTTAACGTTTTTTAGATGTTGTTGTTTATTTTATGTTGTTGTTGTTGTTGTTTATTTGACATTGTTGTTGTTGTTGACGTTGTTGTTGTTGTTGTTGTTTATTTGACATTGTTGTTGTTGTTGACGTTGTTGGTGTTGTTGTTTATTTGACGTTGTTGTTGTTGTTGTTTATTTGACGTTGTTTTAGTTGTTGTTGTTTATTTGACGTTGTTGTTGTTGTTTATTTGACGTTTTTGTTTTTGATATTGTTGTTGTTGTTGTTGTTTATATGACGTTGTTGTTGTTGTTGTTTATTTGACATAGTTGTTGTTGTTGACATTGTTGTTGTTGTTGTTGTTTATTTGACGTTTTTGTTGTTGATGATGTTGTTGTTGTTGTTTATTTGACGTTGTTGTTATTGTTTATTTGACGTTGTTGTTGTTGTTTATTTGACGTTGTTGTTGTTGTTATTGTTGTTGTTTATTTGCCGTTGTTGTTGTTGTTGTTTATTTGATGTTGTTGTTGTTGTTTATTTGACGTTGGTGTTGTTGTTGTTTATTTGACGTTGTTGTTGTTGTTATTATTTATTTGACGTTGTTGTTGTTATTGTTTATTTGACATTGTTGTTGTTGTTGTTTATTTGACGTTGTTATTGTTGTTTATTTGACGTTGTTTTTGTTATTTGACGTTGTTGTTGTTGTTGTTGTATTTGTTGTTGTTGTTGTTGCTTATTTGACGTTGTTGTTATTGTTGTTGTTTATTTGATGTTGTTGTTGTTGTTTATTTGACGTTGTTGTTGTTGTTTATTTGACGTAGTTGTTGTTGTTGACGTTGTTGTTGTTGTTATTTATTTGACGTTGTTGTTGTTGTTGTTTATTTGACATTGTTGTTGTTGTTATTGTTGTTGTTTATTTGACGTTGTTGTTGTTGTTGTTGTTTATTTGATGTTGTTGTTGTTGTTTATTTGACATTGTTGTTGTTTATTTGACGTTGTTGTTGTTGTTATTGTTGTTGTTTATTTGCCGTTGTTGTTGTTGTTGTTTATTTGATGTTGTTGTTGTTGTTGTTGTTTATTTGACGTTGTTGTTGTTGTTGTTTATTTGACGTTGTTGTTGTTGTTATTATTTATTTGACGTTGTTGTTGTTATTGTTTATTTGACATTGTTGTTGTTGTTGTTGTTTATTTGACGTTGTTATTGTTGTTTATTTGACGTTGTTTTTGTTATTTGACGTTGTTGTTGTTGTTGTTGTTGTATTTATTGTTGTTGTTGTTGCTTATTTGACGTTGTTGTTATTGTTGTTGTTTATTTGATGTTGTTGCTGTTGTTTATTTGACGTTGTTGTTGTTGTTGTTTATTTGACGTTGTTGTTGTTGTTGTTGTTGTTTATTTGACGTTGTTGTTGTTTATTTGACGTTGATGTTGTTGTTGTTGTTTATTTGACATTGTTGTGGTTTATTTGACGTTGTTGTTGTTGTTTATTTAACGTTGTTGTTGTTGTTTATTGGACGTTGTTGTTGTTGTTGTATATTTGACAGTGTTGTTGTTGTTGTTTATTTGACGTTGTTGTTGTTGTTTATTTGACGTTGTTGTTGTTGTTGACGTTGTTGTTGTTGTTTATTTGACGTGTTGTTGTTGTTGTTGACATAGTTGTTGTTGTTGTTGTTTATTTCACGTTATTGATGTTGTTGATGTTGTTGTTTATTTAACGTTGTTGTTGTTGTTTATTTGACGTTGTTGTTGTTGTTGACATTGTTGTTGTTGTTGTTGTTTATTTGTTGTTGTTGTTGTTTATTTGACATTGTTGTTGTTGTTGACGTTGTTGTTGTTGTTGTTTATTTGACATTGTTGTTGTTGTTGTTGTTGTTGTTGTTGACGTTGATGGTTTTGTTGTTTATTTGACGTTGTTGTTGTTGATTATTTGACGTTGTTTTAGTTGTTGTTGTTTATTTGACGTTGTTGTTGTTGTTTATTTGACGTTGTTGTTGTTGACATTGTTGTTGTTGTTGTTTATTTGACGTAGTTGTTGTTGTTGTTGACGTTGTTGTTGTTGTTGTTTATTTAACGTTTTTGTTGTTGTTGATGTTGTTGTTGTTGTTGTTTATTTGACGTTGTGGTTATTGTTGTTTATTTGACGTTGTTGTTGTTGTTGTTTATATGACGTTGTTGTTGTTGTTGTTATTGTTGTTGTTTATTTGACGTTGTTGTTGTTGTTTATTTGATGTTGTTGTTGTTGTTTATTTGACATTGTTGTTGTTGTTGACGTTGTTGTTGTTGTTTATTTGACATTGTTGTTGTTGTTGTTGACGTTGTTCGTGTTGTTGTTTATTTGACGTTGTTGTTGTTGTTGTTTATTTGATGTTGTTTTAGTTGTTGTTGTTTATTTGACGTTGTTGTTGTTGTTTATGTGACGTTGTTGTTGTTGTTTATTTGACGTTGTTGTTGTTTACATTGTTGTTGTTGTTGTTGTTTATTTGACGTTGTTTTTGTTGTTGTTGTTTATTTGGCGTTGTTGTTGTTGTTTATTTGACATTGTTGTTGTTGACATTGTTGTTGTTGTTGTTGTTTATTTGACGTAGTTTTTGTTGTTGACGTTGTTGTTGTTGTTGTTGTTTATTTGACGTTTTTTATGTTCTTGATGTTGTTGTTGTTGTTGTTTATTTGACGTTGTTATTGTTGTTTATTTGACGTTGTTGTTGTTGTTGTTGTTCATTTGACGTTGTTGTTATTGTTGTTGTTGTTTATTTGACGTTGTTGTTGTTATTGATGTTGTTTATTTGACGTTGTTGTTGTTGTTGTTGTTGTTTATTTAATGTTGTTGTTGTTTATTTGACATTGTTGTTGTTGACGTTGTTGTTGTTATTTATTTGACATTGTTGTTGTTGTTGTTGTTGACGTTGTTGGTGTTGTTGTTTATTTGACGTTGTTGTTGTTGTTGTTTATTTGACGTTGTTTTAGATGTTGTTGTTTATTTGACGTTGTTGTTGTTGTTGTTTATTTAACGTTTTTTAGATGTTGTTGTTTATTTGATGGTGTTGTTGTTTATTTGACATTGTTGTTGTTGTTGACGTTGTTGTTGTTGTTGTTTATTTGACATTGTTGTTGTTGTTGTTGACGTTGTTGGTGTTGTTGTTTATTGGACGTTGTTGTTGTTGTTGTTGTATATTTGACAGTGTTGTTGTTGTTGTTTATTTGACGTTGTTGTTGTTGTTTATTTGACGTTGTTGTTGTTGTTGACGTTGTTGTTGTTGTTTATTTGACGTGTTGTTGTTGTTGACATAGTTGTTGTTGTTGTTGTTTATTTCACGTTATTGATGTTGTTGATGTTGTTGTTTATTTAACGTTGTTGTTGTTGTTTATTTGACGTTGTTGTTGTTGTTGACATTGTTGTTGTTATTGTTGTTTATTTGATGTTGTTGTTGTTTATTTGACATTGTTGTTGTTGTTGACGTTGTTGTTGTTGTTGTTGTTTATTTGACATTGTTGTTGTTGTTGTTGTTGACGTTGTTGGTTTTGTTGTTTATTTGACGTTGTTGTTGTTGATTATTTGACGTTGTTTTAGTTGTTGTTGTTTATTTGACGTTGTTGTTGTTGTTTATTTGACGTTGTTGTTGTTGACATTGTTGTTGTTGTTGTTTATTTGACGTAGTTGTTGTTGTTGTTGACGTTGTTGTTGTTGTTGTTGTTTATTTAACGTTTTTGTTGTTGTTGATGTTGTTGTTGTTGTTGTTTATTTGACGTTGTGGTTATTGTTGTTTATTTGACGTTGTTGTTGTTGTTGTTTATATGACGTTGTTGTTGTTGTTATTGTTGTTGTTTATTTGACGTTGTTGTTGTTGTTTATTTGATGTTGTTGTTGTTGTTGTTTATTTGACATTGTTGTTGTTGTTGACGTTGTTGTTGTTGTTTATTTGACATTGTTGTTGTTGTTGTTGACGTTGTTGGTGTTGTTGTTTATTTGACGTTGTTGTTGTTGTTGTTGTTTATTTGATGTTGTATTAGTTGTTGTTGTTTATTTGACGTTGTTGTTATTGTTTTTGTGACGTTGTTGTTGTTGTTTATTTGACGTTGTTGTTGTTTACATTGTTGTTGTTGTTGTTTATTTGACGTTGTTTTTGTTGTTGTTGTTTATTTGGCGTTGTTGTTGTTGTTTATTTGACATTGTTGTTGTTGACATTGTTGTTGTTGTCGTTGTTGTTTATTCGACGTAGTTTTTGTTGTTGACGTTGTTGTTGTTGTTTATTTGACGTTTTTGTTGTTCTTGATGTTGTTGTTGTTGTTGTTGTTGTTGTTCATTTGACGTTGTTGTTATTGTTGTTGTTGTTTATTTGACGTTGTTGTTGTTATTAATGTTGTTTATTTGACGTTATTGTTGTTGTTGTTGTTGTTTATTTAATGTTGTTGTTATTTATTTGACATTGTTGTTGTTGTTGACGTTGTTGTTGTTATTTATTTGACATTGTTGTTGTTGTTGTTGACGTTGTTGGTGTTGTTGTTTATTTGACGTTGTTGTTGTTGTTGTTGTTTATTTGACGTTGTTTTAGATGTTGTTGTTTATTTGACGTTGTTGTTGTTGTTTATTTAACGTTTTTTAGATGTTGTTGTTTATTTGATGTTGTTGTTGTTGTTGTTTATTTGACATTGTTGTTGTTGTTGACGTTGTTGTTGTTGTTGTTTATTTGACATTGTTGTTGTTGTTGTTGACGTTGTTGGTGTTGTTGTTTATTTGACGTTGTTGTTGTTGTTGTTGTTGTTTATTTGACGTTGTTTTAGTTGTTGTTGTTTATTTGACGTTGTTGTTGTTGTTTATTTGACGTTTTTGTTTTTGATATTGTTGTTGTTGTTGTTTATATGACGTTGTTGTTGTTGTTGTTTATTTGACATAGTTGTTGTTATTGAGATTGTTGTTGTTGTTGTTTATTTGACGTTTTTGTTGTTGATGATGTTGTTGTTGTTGTTTATTTGACGTTGTTGTTATTGTTTATTTGACGTTGTTGTTGTTGTTTATTTGACGTTATTGTTGTTGTTATTGTTGTTGTTTATTTGCCGTTGTTGTTGTTGTTGTTTATTTGATGTTGTTGTTGTTGCTTATTTGACGTTGGTGTTGTTGTTGTTTATTTGACGTTGTTGTTGTTGTTATTATTTATTTGACGTTGTTGTTGTTATTGTTTATTTGACATTGTTGTTGTTGTTGTTTATTTGACGTTGTTATTGTTGTTTATTTGACGTTGTTTTTGTTATTTGACGTTGTTGTTGTTGTTGTTGTATTTGTTGTTGTTGTTGTTGTATTTGATGTTGTTGTTGTTGTTTATTTGACGTTGTTGTTGTTGTTTATTTGACGTAGTTGTTGTTGTTGACGTTGTTGTTGTTGTTATTTATTTGACGTTGTTGTTGTTGTTGTTGTTTATTTGACATTGTTGTTGTTGTTATTGTTGTTATTTATTTGACGTTGTTGTTGTTGTTGTTTATTTGATGTTGTTGTTGTTGTTTATTTGACATTGTTGTTGTTTATTTGACGTTGTTGTTGTTGTTTATTTAACGTTGTTGTTGTTGTTTATTTGACGTTGTTGTTGTTGTTGACGTTGTTGTTGTTGTTGTTGTTTATTTGACGTTGTTGTTGTTGTTGTTGACATAGTTGTTGTTGTTGTTGTTGTTTATTTCACGTTATTGATGTTGTTGATGTTGTTGTTTATTTAACGTTGTTGTTGTTGTTTATTTGACGTTGTTGTTGTTGTTGACATTGTTGTTGTTGTTGTTGTTTATTTGATGTTGTTGTTGTTTATTTGACATTGTTGTTGTTGTTGTTGTTTATTTGACATTGTTGTTGTTGTTGTTGTTATTGTTGACGTTGTTTATTTGACGTTGTTGTTGTTGTTGTTTATTTGACGTTGTTTTAGTTGTTGTTGTTTATTTGACGTTGTTGTTGTTGTTGTTTATTTGACGTTGTTGTTGTTGACATTGTTGTTGTTGTTGTTTATTTGACGTAGTTGTTGTTGTTGACGTTGTTGTTGTTGTTGTTTATTTGACGTCTTTGTTGTTGCTGATGTTGTTGTTGTTGTTGTTTATTTGACGTTGTGGTTATTGTTGTTTATTTGACGTTGTTGTTGTTGTTGTTTATATGACGTTGTTGTTGTTGTTATTGTTGTTGTTTATTTGACGTTGTTGTTGTTTATTTGATGTTGTTGTTGTTGTTGTTTATTTGGCATTGTTGTTGTTGTTGACGTTGTTGTTGTTGTTTATTTGACATTGTTGTTGTTGTTGACGTTGTTGGTGTTGTTGTTTATTTGACGTTGTTGTTGTTGTTTATTTAATGTTGTTTTAGTTGTTGTTGTTTATTTGACGTTGTTGTTGTTGTTTATGTGACGTTGTTGTTGTTGTTTATTTGATGTTGTTGTTGTTTACATTGTTGTTGTTGTTGTTGTTTATTTGACGTTGTTTTTGTTGTTGTTGTTTATTTGGCGTTGTTGTTGTTGTTTATTTGACATTGTTGTTGTTGACATTGTTGTTGTTGTTGTTTATTTGACGTAGTTTTTGTTGTTGAAGTTGTTGTTGTTGTTGTTGTTGTTTATTTGACGTTTTTGTTGTTCTTGATGTTGTTGTTGTTGTTTATTTGACGTTGTTGTTGTTGTTGTTGTTGTTGTTTATTTGACGTTGTTGTTGTTGTTGTTGTTGTTCATTTGACGTTGTTGTTGTTGTTGTTTATTTGACGTTGTTGTTGTTATTGATGTTGTTTATTTGACGTTGTTGTTGTTGTTTATTTAATGTTGTTGTTGTTGTTTATTTGACATTGTTGTTGTTGTTGTTATTTATTTGACATTGTTGTTGTTGTTGTTGTTGACGTTGTTGGTGTTGTTGTTTATTTGACGTTGTTGTTGTTATTGTTTATTTGACGTTGTTTTAGATGTTGTTGTTTATTTGACGTTGTTGTTGTTTATTTAACGTTGTTTTAGATGTTGTTGTTTATTTGACGGTGTTGTTGTTTATTTGACATTGTTGTTGTTGTTGACGTTGTTGTTGTTGTTGTTTATTGACGTTGTTGTTGTTGTTGTTGTTTATTTGACGTTGTTTTAGTTGTTGTTGTTTATTTGACGTTGTTGTTGTTGTTTATTTGACGTTTTTGTTTTTGATATTGTTGTTGTTGTTGTTTATATGACGTTGTTGTTGTTGTTGGTTATTTGACATAGTCGTTGTTGTTGACATTGTTGTTGTTGTTGTTGTTTATTTGACGTTTTTGTTGTTGATGATGATGTTGTTGTTGTTTAGTTGACGTTGTTGTTATTTTTTATTTGACGTTGTTGTTGTTGTTGTTTATTTGACGTTGTTGTTGTTGTTATTGTTGTTGTTTATTTGCCGTTGTTGTTGTTGTTTATTTGATGTTGTTGTTGTTGTTTATTTGACGTTAGTGTTGTTGTTGTTTATTTGACGTTGTTGTTGTTGTTATTATTTATTTGACGTTGTTGTTGTTATTGTTTATTTGACATTGTTGTTGTTGTTGTTTATTTGACGTTGTTATTGTTGTTTATTTGACGTTGTTTTTGTTATTTGATGTTGTTGTTGTTGTTGTATTTGTTGTTGTTGTTGTTGCTTATTTGACGTTGTTGTTATTGTTGTTGTTTATTTGATGTTGTTGCTGTTGTTTATTTGACGTTGTTGTTGTTGTTGTTTATTTGACGTAGTTGTTGTTGTTGACGTTGTTGTTGTTGTTATTTATTTGACGTTGTTGTTGTTGTTGTTTATTTGATGTTGTTGTTGTTGTTATTGTTGTTGTTTATTTGACGTTGTTGTTGTTGTTTATTTGATGTTGTTGTTGTTGTTTATTTGACATTGTTGTTGTTTATTTGACGTTGTTGTTGTTGTTTATTTAACGTTGTTGTTGTTGTTGTTTATTGGACGTTGTTGTTGTTGTTGTTGTATATTTGACGGTGTTGTTGTTGTTGTTTATTTGACGTTGTTGTTGTTGTTGTTTATTTGACGTTGTTGTTGTTGTTGTTGACGTTGTTGTTGTTGTTGTTGTTGTTTATTTGACGTTGTTGTTGTTGTTGACATAGTTGTTGTTGTTGTTGTTGTTTATTTCACGTTATTGATGTTGTTGATGTTGTTGTTTATTTAACATTGTTGTTGTTGTTTATTTGACGTTGTTGTTGTTGTTGACATTGTTGTTGTTGTTGTTTATTTGATGTTGTTGTTGTTTATTTGACATTGTTGTTGTTGTTGACGTTGTTGTTGTTGTTGTTTATTTGACATTGTTGTTGTTGTTGTTATTGTTGACGTTGTTTATTTGACGTTGTTGTTGTTGTTGTTTATTTGACGTTGTTTTAGTTGTTGTTGTTTATTTGACGTTGTTGTTGTTGTTTATTTGACGTTTTTGTTTTTGATATTGTTGTTGTTGTTGTTTATATGACGTTGTTGTTGTTGTTGGTTATTTGACATAGTCGTTGTTGTTGACATTGTTGTTGTTGTTGTTGTTGTTTATTTGACGTTTTTGTTGTTGATGATGATGTTGTTGTTGTTTAGTTGACGTTGTTGTTATTTTTTATTTGACGTTGTTGTTGTTGTTGTTTATTTGACGTTGTTGTTGTTGTTATTGTTGTTGTTTATTTGCCGTTGTTGTTGTTGTTGTTTATTTGATGTTGTTGTTGTTGTTTATTTGACGTTAGTGTTGTTGTTGTTTATTTGACGTTGTTGTTGTTGTTATTATTTATTTGACGTTGTTGTTGTTATTGTTTATTTGACATTGTTGTTGTTGTTGTTTATTTGACGTTGTTATTGTTGTTTATTTGACGTTGTTTTTGTTATTTGATGTTGTTGTTGTTGTTGTATTTGTTGTTGTTGTTGTTGCTTATTTGACGTTGTTGTTATTGTTGTTGTTTATTTGATGTTGTTGCTGTTGTTTATTTGACGTTGTTGTTGTTGTTGTTTATTTGACGTAGTTGTTGTTGTTGACGTTGTTGTTGTTGTTATTTATTTGACGTTGTTGTTGTTGTTGTTTATTTGATGTTGTTGTTGTTGTTATTGTTGTTGTTTATTTGACGTTGTTGTTGTTGTTTATTTGATGTTGTTGTTGTTGTTTATTTGACATTGTTGTTGTTTATTTGACGTTGTTGTTGTTGTTTATTTAACGTTGTTGTTGTTGTTGTTTATTGGACGTTGTTGTTGTTGTTGTTGTTGTATATTTGACGGTGTTGTTGTTGTTGTTTATTTGACGTTGTTGTTGTTGTTGTTTATTTGACGTTGTTGTTGTTGTTGTTGACGTTGTTGTTGTTGTTGTTGTTGTTTATTTGACGTTGTTGTTGTTGTTGACATAGTTGTTGTTGTTGTTGTTGTTTATTTCACGTTATTGATGTTGTTGATGTTGTTGTTTATTTAACATTGTTGTTGTTGTTTATTTGACGTTGTTGTTATTGTTGACATTGTTGTTGTTGTTGTTTATTTGATGTTGTTGTTGTTTATTTGACATTGTTGTTGTTGTTGACGTTGTTGTTGTTGTTGTTTATTTGACATTGTTGTTGTTGTTGTTATTGTTGACGTTGTTTATTTGACGTTGTTGTTGTTGTTGTTTATTTGACGTTGTTTTAGTTGTTGTTGTTTATTTGACGTTGTTGTTGTTGTTTATTTGACGTTGTTGTTGTTGACATTGTTGTTGTTGTTGTTTATATGACGTAGTTGTTGTTGTTGTTGTTGTTGTTGTTGTTGTTGTTGTTTATTTGACGTTTTTGTTGTTGTTGATGTTGCTGTTGTTGTTGTTTATTTGACGTTGTGGTTATTGTTGTTTATTTGACGTTGTTGTTGTTGTTTATATGACGTTGTTGTTGTTGTTATTGTTGTTGTTTATTTGACGTTGTTGTTGTTGTTTATTTGATGTTGTTGTTGTTGTTGTTTATTTGACATTGTTGTTGTTGTTGACGTTGTTGTTGTTGTTTATTTGACATTGTTGTTGTTGTTGTTGACGTTGTTGGTGTTGTTGTTTATTTGATGTTGTTTTAGTTGTTGTTGTTTATATGACGTTGTTGTTGTTGTTTATGTGACGTTGTTGTTGTTGTTTATTTGATGTTGTTATTGTTTACATTGTTGTTGTTGTTTATTTGACGTTGTTTTTGTTGTTGTTGTTTATTTGGCGTTGTTGTTGTTGTTGTTTATTTGACATTGTTGTTGTTGACATTGTTGTTGTTGTTGTTTATTTGACGTAGTTTTTGTTGTTGACGTTGTTGTTGTTGTTGTTGTTGTTTATTTGACGTTTTTGTTGTTCTTGATGTTGTTGTTGTTGTTTATTTGACGTTGTTGTTGTTGTTGTTTATTTGACGTTGTTGTTGTTCATTTGACGTTGTTGTTGTTGTTGTTGTTTATTTGACGTTGTTGTTGTTATTGATGTTGTTTATTTGACGTTGTTGTTGTTGTTGTTTATTTAATGTTATTGTTGTTGTTTATTTGACATTGTTGTTGTTGTTGACGTTGTTGTTGTTATTTATTTGACATTGTTGTTGTTGTTGTTGACGTTGTTGGTGTTGTTGTTTATTTGACGTTGTTGTTGTTGTTGTTTATTTGACGTTGTTTAAGATGTTGTTGTTTATTTGACGTTGTTGTTGTTGTTTATTTAACGTTGTTTTAGATGTTGTTGTTTATTTGACAGTGTTGTTGTTTATTTGACATTGTTGTTGTTGTAGACGTTGTTGTTGTTGTTGTTTATTTGACATTGTTGTTGTTGTTGTTGTTGACGTTGTTGGTGTTGTTGTTTATTTGACGTTGTTGTTGTTGTTGTTGTTTATTTGACGTTGTTTTAGTTGTTGTTGTTTATTTGACGTTGTTGTTGTTGTTTATTTGACGTTTTTGTTTTTGATATTGTTGTTGTTGTTGTTTATATGACGTTGTTGTTGTTGTTGTTTATTTGACATAGTTGTTGTTGTTGACATTGTTGTTGTTGTTGTTTATTTGACGTTTTTGTTGTTGATGATGTTGTTGTTGTTTATTTGACGTTGTTGTTATGTGTTATTTGACGTTGTTGTTGTTGTTTATTTGACGTTGTTGTTGTTGTTATTGTTGTTGTTTATTTGCCGTTGTTGTTGTTGTTGTTTATTTGATGTTGTTGTTGTTGTTTATTTGACGTTGGTGTTGTTGTTGTTTATTTGACGTTGTTGTTGTTGTTATGATTTATTTGACATTGTTGTTGTTATTGTTTATTTGACATTGTTGTTGTTGTTGTTGTTTATTTGACGTTGTTATTGTTGTTTATTTGACGTTGTTTTTGTTATTTGATGTTGTTGTTGTTGTTGTATTTGTTGTTGTTGTTGTTGCTTATTTGACGTTGTTGTTATTGTTGTTGTTTATTTGATGTTGTTGCTGTTGTTTATTTGACGTTGTTGTTGTTGTTGTTGTTGTTTATTTGACGTTGTTGTTGTTGTTGTTGTTTATTTGACGTTGTTGTTGTTTATTTGATGTTGATGTTGTTGTTGTTGTTTATTTGACATTGTTGTTGTTTATTTGACGTTGTTGTTGTTGTTTATTTAACGTTGTTGTTGTTGTTTATTGGACGTTGTTGTTGTTGTATATTTGACGGTGTTGTTGTTGTTGTTTATTTGACGTTGTTGTTGTTGTTGTTGTTTATTTGACGTTGTTGTTGTTGTTGACGTTGTTGTTGTTGTTGTTGTTTATTTGACGTTGTTGTTGTTGTTGACATAGTTGTTATTGTTGTTGTTGTTTATTTCACGTTATTGATGTTGTTGATGTTGTTGTTTATTTAACGTTGTTGTAGTTGTTTATTTGACGTTGTTGTTGTTGTTGACATTGTTGTTGTTGTTGTTGTTTATTTGATGTTGTTGTTGTTTATTTGACATTGTTGTTGTTGTTGACGTTGTTGTTGTGGTTGTTTATTTGACATTGTTGTTGTTGTTGTTGTTAACGTTGTTGGTTTTGTTGTTTATTTGACGTTGTTGTTGTTGTTGTTTATTTGACGTTGTTTTAGTTGTTATTGTTTATTTGACGTTGTTGTTGTTGTTTATTTGATGTTGTTGTTGTTGACATTGTTGTTGTTGTTGTTTATTTGACGTAGTTGTTGTTGTTGACGTTGTTGTTGTTGTTGTTGTTTATTTGACGTTTTTGTTGTTGTTGTTGTTGTTGTTTATTTGACGTTGTGGTTATTGTTGTTTATTTGACGTTGTTGTTGTTGTTGTTTATATGACGTTGTTGTTGTTATTATTGTTGTTGTTTATTTGACGTTGTTGTTGTTGTTTATTTGATGTTGTTGTTGTTGTTGTTTATTTGACATTGTTGTTATTGACGTTGTTGTTGTTGTTTATTTGACATTGTTGTTGTTGTTGTTGACGTTGTTGGTGTTGTTGTTTATTTGACGTTGTTGTTGTTGTTGTTGTTTATTTGATGTTGTTTTAGTTGTTATTATTTATTTGACGTTGTTGTTGTTGTTTATGTGACGTTGTTGTTGTTGTTTATTTGACGTTGTTGTTGTTTACATTGTTGTTGTTGTTGTTTATTTGACGTTGTTTTTGTTGTTGTTGTTTATTTGCCGTTGTTGTTGTTGTTTATTTGACATTGTTGTTGTTGACATTGTTGTTGTTGTTGTTTATTTGACGTAGTTTTTGTTGTTGACGTTGTTGTTGTTGTTGTTGTTTATTTGACGTTTATGTTGTTCTTGATGTTGTTGTTGTTGTTTATTTGACGTTGTTGTTGTTGTTGTTGTTTATTTGACGTTGTTGTTGTTGTTGTTGTTGTTGTTCATTTGACGTTGTTGTTGTTGTTGTTTATTTGACGTTGTTGTTGTTATTGATGTTGTTTATTTGACGTTGTTGTTGTTGTTTATTTAATGTTGTTGTTGTTGTTTATTTGACATTGTTGTTGTTGTTGTTGTTATTTATTTGACATTGTTGTTGTTGTTGTTGTTGACGTTGTTGGTGTTGTTGTTTATTTGACGTTGTTGTTGTTATTGTTTATTTGACGTTGTTTTAGATGTTGTTGTTTATTTGACGTTGTTGTTGTTTATTTAACGTTGTTTTAGATGTTGTTGTTTATTTGACGGTGTTGTTGTTTATTTGACATTGTTGTTGTTGTTGACGTTGTTGTTGTTGTTGTTTATTTGACGTTGTTGTTGTTGTTGTTGTTGTTTATTTGACGTTGTTTTAGTTGTTGTTGTTTATTTGACGTTGTTGTTGTTGTTTATTTGACGTTTTTGTTTTTGATATTGTTGTTGTTGTTGTTGTTGTTTATATGACGTTGTTGTTGTTGTTGGTTATTTGACATAGTCGTTGTTGTTGACATTGTTGTTGTTGTTGTTGTTTATTTGACGTTTTTGTTGTTGATGATGATGTTGTTGTTGTTTATTTGACGTTGTTGTTATTGTTTATTTGACGTTGTTGTTGTTGTTGTTTATTTGACGTTGTTGTTGTTGTTGTTATTGTTGTTGTTTATTTGCCGTTGTTGTTGTTGTTGTTTATTTGATGTTGTTGTTGTTGTTTATTTGACGTTAGTGTTGTTGTTGTTTATTTGACGTTGTTGTTGTTGTTATTATTTATTTGACGTTGTTGTTGTTATTGTTTATTTGACATTGTTGTTGTTGTTGTTGTTTATTTGACGTTGTTATTGTTGTTTATTTGACGTTGTTTTTGTTATTTGATGTTGTTGTTGTTGTTGTATTTGTTGTTGTTGTTGTTGCTTATTTGACGTTGTTGTTATTGTTGTTGTTTATTTGATGTTGTTGCTGTTGTTTATTTGACGTTGTTGTTGTTGTTGTTTATTTGACGTAGTTGTTGTTGTTGACGTTGTTGTTGTTGTTATTTATTTGACGTTGTTGTTGTTGTTGTTGTTGTTTATTTGATGTTGTTGTTGTTGTTATTGTTGTTGTTTATTTGACGTTGTTGTTGTTGTTTATTTGATGTTGTTGTTGTTGTTTATTTGACATTGTTGTTGTTTATTTGACGTTGTTGTTGTTGTTTATTTAACGTTGTTGTTGTTGTTGTTTATTGGACGTTGTTGTTGTTGTTGTTGTATATTTGACGGTGTTGTTGTTGTTGTTTATTTGACGTTGTTGTTGTTGTTGTTTATTTGACGTTGTTGTTGTTGTTGTTGATGTTGTTGTTGTTGTTGTTGTTTATTTGACGTTGTTGTTGTTGTTGACATAGTTGTTGTTGTTGTTGTTTATTTCACGTTATTGATGTTGTTGATGTTGTTGTTTATTTAACATTGTTGTTGTTGTTTATTTGACGTTGTTGTTGTTGTTGACATTGTTGTTGTTGTTGTTTATTTGATGTTGTTGTTGTTTATTAGACATTGTTGTTGTTGTTGACGTTGTTGTTGTTGTTGTTTATTTGACATTGTTGTTGTTGTTGTTATTGTTGACGTTGTTTATTTGATGTTGTTGTTGTTGTTGTTTATTTGACGTTGTTTTAGTTGTTGTTGTTTATTTGACGTTGTTGTTGTTGTTTATTTGACATTGTTGTTGTTGACATTGTTGTTGTTGTTGTTTATATGACGTAGTTGTTGTTGTTGTTGTTGTTGTTGATGTTGATGTTGTTGTTGTTTATTTGACGTTGTGGTTATTGTTGTTTATTTGACGTTGTTGTTGTTGTTTATATGACGTTGTTGTTGTTGTTATTGTTGTTGTTTATTTGACGTTGTTGTTTTTGTTTATTTGATGTTGTTGTTGTTGTTGTTTATTTGACATTGTTGTTGTTGTTGACGTTGTTGTTGTTGTTTATTTGACATTGTTGTTGTTGTTGTTGACGTTGTTGGTGTTGTTGTTTATTTGACATTGTTGTTGTTGTTGTTTATTTGATGTTGTTTTAGTTGTTGTTGTTTATATGACGTTGTTGTTGTTGTTTATGTGACGTTGTTGTTGTTGTTTATTTGACGTTGTTATTGTTTACATTGCTGTTGTTGTTTATTTGACGTTGTTTTTGTTGTTGTTGTTTATTTGGCGTTGTTGTTGTTGTTGTTTATTTGACATTGTTGTTGTTGTTGTTTATTTGACGTAGTTTTTGTTGTTGACGTTGTTGTTGTTGTTGTTGTTTATTTGACGTTTTTGTTGTTCTTGATGTTGTTGTTGTTGTTGTTTATTTGACGTTGTTGTTGTTGTTGTTGTTTATTTGACGTTGTTGTTGTTCATTTGACGTTGTTGTTGTTGTTGTTTATTTGACGTTGTTGTTGTTATTGATGTTGTTTATTTGACGTTGTTGTTGTTGTTGTTTATTTAATGTTATTGTTGTTGTTTATTTGACATTGTTGTTGTTGTTGACGTTGTTGTTGTTATTTATTTGACATTGTTGTTGTTGTTGTTGACGTTGTTGGTGTTGTTGTTTATTTGACGTTGTTGTTGTTGTTGTTTATTTGACGTTGTTTAAGATGTTGTTGTTTATTTGACGTTGTTGTTGTTGTTTATTTAACATTGTTTTAGATGTTGTTGTTTATTTGACAGTGTTGTTGTTAATTTGACATTGTTGTTGTTGTAGACGTTGTTGTTGTTGTTGTTTATTTGACATTGTTGTTGTTGTTGTTGACGTTGTTGGTGTTGTTGTTTATTTGACGTTGTTGTTGTTGTTGTTGTTTATTTGACGTTGTTTTAGTTGTTGTTGTTTATTTGACGTTGTTGTTGTTGTTTATTTGACGTTTTTGTTTTTGATATTGTTGTTGTTGTTGTTTATATGACGTTGTTGTTGTTGTTGTTTATTTGACATAGTTGTTGTTGTTGACATTGTTGTTGTTGTTGTTTATTTGACGTTTTTGTTGTTGATGATGTTGTTGTTGTTTATTTGACGTTGTTGTTATGTGTTATTTGACGTTGTTGTTGTTGTTTATTTGACGTTGTTGTTGTTGTTATTGTTGTTGTTTATTTGCCGTTGTTGTTGTTGTTGTTGTTTATTTGATGTTGTTGTTGTTGTTTATTTGACGTTGGTGTTGTTGTTGTTTATTTGACGTTGTTGTTGTTGTTATGATTTATTTGACATTGTTGTTGTTATTGTTTATTTGACATTGTTGTTGTTGTTGTTTATTTGACGTTGTTATTGTTGTTTATTTGACGTTGTTTTTGTTATTTGATGTTGTTGTTGTTGTATTTGTTGTTGTTGTTGTTGCTTATTTGACGTTGTTGTTATTGTTGTTGTTTATTTGATGTTGTTGCTGTTGTTTATTTGACGTTGTTGTTGTTGTTGTTGTTTATTTGACGTTGTTGTTGTTGTTGTTGTTGTTTATTTGACGTTGTTGTTGTTTATTTGATGTTGATGTTGTTGTTGTTGTTTATTTGACATTGTTGTTGTTTATTTGACGTTGTTGTTGTTGTTTATTTAACGTTGTTGTTGTTGTTTATTGGACGTTGTTGTTGTATATTTGACGGTGTTGTTGTTGTTGTTGTTTATTTGACGTTGTTGTTGTTGTTGTTTATTTGACGTTGTTGTTGTTGTTGACGTTGTTGTTGTTGTTGTTGTTGTTTATTTGACGTTGTTGTTGTTGTTGACATAGTTGTTGTTGTTGTTGTTGTTGTTTATTTCACGTTATTGATGTTGTTGATGTTGTTGTTTATTTAACGTTGTTGTAGTTGTTTATTTGACGTTGTTGTTGTTGTTGACATTGTTGTTGTTGTTGTTGTTTATTTGATGTTGTTGTTGTTTATTTGACATTGTTGTTGTTGTTGACGTTGTTGTTGTGGTTGTTTATTTGACATTGTTGTTGTTGTTGTTGTTAACGTTGTTGGTTTTGTTGTTTATTTGACGTTGTTGTTGTTGTTTATTTGACGTTGTTTTAGTTTTTATTGTTTATTTGACGTTGTTGTTGTTGTTTATTTGATGTTGTTGTTGTTGACATTGTTGTTGTTGTTGTTGTTTATTTGACGTAGTTGTTGTTGTTGACGTTGTTGTTGTTGTTGTTGTTGTTGTTTATTTGACGTTTTTGTTGTTGTTGATGTTGTTGTTGTTGTTGTTTATTTGACGTTGTGGTTATTGTTGTTTATTTGACGTTGTTGTTGTTGTTGTTTATATGACGTTGTTGTTGTTATTATTGTTGTTGTTTATTTGACGTTGTTGTTGTTGTTTATTTGATGTTGTTGTTGTTGTTGTTGTTCATTTGACATTGTTGTTGTTGACGTTGTTGTTGTTGTTTATTTGACATTGTTGTTGTTGTTGTTGACGTTGTTGGTGTTGTTGTTTATTTGACGTTGTTGTTGTTGTTGTTGTTTATTTGATGTTGTTTTAGTTGTTGTTGTTTATTTGACGTTGTTGTTGTTGTTTATGTGACGTTGTTGTTGTTGTTTATTTGACGTTGTTGTTGTTTACATTGTTGTTGTTGTTGTTTATTTGACGTTGTTTTTGTTGTTGTTGTTTATTTGCCGTTGTTGTTGTTGTTTATTTGACATTGTTGTTGTTGACATTGTTGTTGTTGTTGTTTATTTGACGTAGTTTTTGTTGTTGACGTTGTTGTTGTTGTTGTTGTTTATTTGACGTTTTTGTTGTTCTTGATGTTGTTGTTGTTGTTTATTTGACGTTGTGGTTATTGTTGTTTATTTGACGTTGTTGTCGTTGTTGTTTATATGACGTTGTTGTTGTTGTTGTTATTGTTGTTGTTTATTTGACGTTGTTGTTGTTGTTTATTTGATGTTGTTGTTGTTGTTGTTTATTTGACATTGTTGTTGTTGACGTTGTTGTTGTTGTTTATTTGACATTGTTATTGTTGTTGTTGACGTTGTTGGTGTTGTTGTTTATTTGACGTTGTTGTTGTTGTTTATTTGATGTTGTTTTAGTTGTTGTTGTTTATTTGACGTTGTTGTTGTTGTTTATGTGACGTTGTTGTTGTTGTTTATTTGACGTTGTTGTTGTTTACATTGTTGTTGTTGTTGTTTATTTGACGTTGTTTTTGTTGTTGTTGTTTATTTGCCGTTGTTGTTGTTTATTTAACGTTGTTTTAGATGTTGTTGTTTATTTGACGGTGTTGTTGTTTATTTGACATTGTTGTTGTTGTTGACGTTGTTGTTGTTGTTGTTTATTTGACGTTGTTGTTGTTGTTGTTGTTGTTTATTTGACGTTGTTTTAGTTGTTGTTGTTTATTTGACGTTGTTGTTGTTGTTTATTTGACGTTTTTGTTTTTGATATTGTTGTTGTTGTTGTTGTTGTTTATATGACGTTGTTGTTGTTGTTGGTTATTTGACATAGTCGTTGTTGTTGACATTGTTGTTGTTGTTGTTGTTTATTTGACGTTTTTGTTGTTGATGATGATGTTGTTGTTGTTTATTTGACGTTGTTGTTATTGTTTATTTGACGTTGTTGTTGTTGTTGTTTATTTGACGTTGTTGTTGTTGTTGTTATTGTTGTTGTTTATTTGTCGTTGTTGTTGTTGTTGTTTATTTGATGTTGTTGTTGTTGTTTATTTGACGTTAGTGTTGTTGTTGTTTATTTGACGTTGTTGTTGTTGTTATTATTTATTTGACGTTGTTGTTGTTATTGTTTATTTGACATTGTTGTTGTTGTTGTTGTTTATTTGACGTTGTTATTGTTGTTTATTTGACGTTGTTTTTGTTATTTGATGTTGTTGTTGTTGTTGTATTTGTTGTTGTTGTTGTTGCTTATTTGACGTTGTTGTTATTGTTGTTGTTTATTTGATGTTGTTGCTGTTGTTTATTTGACGTTGTTGTTGTTGTTGTTTATTTGACGTAGTTGTTGTTGTTGACGTTGTTGTTGTTGTTATTTATTTGACGTTGTTGTTGTTGTTGTTGTTGTTTATTTGATGTTGTTGTTGTTGTTATTGTTGTTGTTTATTTGACGTTGTTGTTGTTGTTTATTTGATGTTGTTGTTGTTGTTTATTTGACATTGTTGTTGTTTATTTGACGTTGTTGTTGTTGTTTATTTAACGTTGTTGTTGTTGTTGTTTATTGGACGTTGTTGTTGTTGTTGTTGTATATTTGACGGTGTTGTTGTTGTTGTTTATTTGACGTTGTTGTTGTTGTTGTTTATTTGACGTTGTTGTTGTTGTTGTTGATGTTGTTGTTGTTGTTGTTGTTTATTTGACGTTGTTGTTGTTGTTGACATAGTTGTTGTTGTTGTTGTTTATTTCACGTTATTGAT
The DNA here is from genome assembly GCA_948472305.1 of Vicia faba. Taxonomy (NCBI): domain Eukaryota; kingdom Viridiplantae; phylum Streptophyta; class Magnoliopsida; order Fabales; family Fabaceae; genus Vicia; species Vicia faba. Next base: position 368,923,254 of record OX451737.1, on the reverse strand, counting down.
GTTGTTGATGTTGTTGTTTATTTAACATTGTTGTTGTTGTTTATTTGACGTTGTTGTTGTTGTTGACATTGTTGTTGTTGTTGTTTATTTGATGTTGTTGTTGTTTATTAGACATTGTTGTTGTTGTTGACGTTGTTGTTGTTGTTGTTTATTTGACATTGTTGTTGTTGTTGTTATTGTTGACGTTGTTTATTTGATGTTGTTGTTGTTGTTGTTTATTTGACGTTGTTTTAGTTGTTGTTGTTTATTTGACGTTGTTGTTGTTGTTTATTTGACATTGTTGTTGTTGACATTGTTGTTGTTGTTGTTTATATGACGTAGTTGTTGTTGTTGTTGTTGTTGTTGATGTTGATGTTGTTGTTGTTTATTTGACGTTGTGGTTATTGTTGTTTATTTGACGTTGTTGTTGTTGTTTATATGACGTTGTTGTTGTTGTTATTGTTGTTGTTTATTTGACGTTGTTGTTTTTGTTTATTTGATGTTGTTGTTGTTGTTGTTTATTTGACATTGTTGTTGTTGTTGACGTTGTTGTTGTTGTTTATTTGACATTGTTGTTGTTGTTGTTGACGTTGTTGGTGTTGTTGTTTATTTGACATTGTTGTTGTTGTTGTTTATTTGATGTTGTTTTAGTTGTTGTTGTTTATATGACGTTGTTGTTGTTGTTTATGTGACGTTGTTGTTGTTGTTTATTTGACGTTGTTATTGTTTACATTGCTGTTGTTGTTTATTTGACGTTGTTTTTGTTGTTGTTGTTTATTTGGCGTTGTTGTTGTTGTTGTTTATTTGACATTGTTGTTGTTGTTGTTTATTTGACGTAGTTTTTGTTGTTGACGTTGTTGTTGTTGTTGTTGTTTATTTGACGTTTTTGTTGTTCTTGATGTTGTTGTTGTTGTTGTTTATTTGACGTTGTTGTTGTTGTTGTTGTTTATTTGACGTTGTTGTTGTTCATTTGACGTTGTTGTTGTTGTTGTTTATTTGACGTTGTTGTTGTTATTGATGTTGTTTATTTGACGTTGTTGTTGTTGTTGTTTATTTAATGTTATTGTTGTTGTTTATTTGACATTGTTGTTGTTGTTGACGTTGTTGTTGTTATTTATTTGACATTGTTGTTGTTGTTGTTGACGTTGTTGGTGTTGTTGTTTATTTGACGTTGTTGTTGTTGTTGTTTATTTGACGTTGTTTAAGATGTTGTTGTTTATTTGACGTTGTTGTTGTTGTTTATTTAACATTGTTTTAGATGTTGTTGTTTATTTGACAGTGTTGTTGTTAATTTGACATTGTTGTTGTTGTAGACGTTGTTGTTGTTGTTGTTTATTTGACATTGTTGTTGTTGTTGTTGACGTTGTTGGTGTTGTTGTTTATTTGACGTTGTTGTTGTTGTTGTTGTTTATTTGACGTTGTTTTAGTTGTTGTTGTTTATTTGACGTTGTTGTTGTTGTTTATTTGACGTTTTTGTTTTTGATATTGTTGTTGTTGTTGTTTATATGACGTTGTTGTTGTTGTTGTTTATTTGACATAGTTGTTGTTGTTGACATTGTTGTTGTTGTTGTTTATTTGACGTTTTTGTTGTTGATGATGTTGTTGTTGTTTATTTGACGTTGTTGTTATGTGTTATTTGACGTTGTTGTTGTTGTTTATTTGACGTTGTTGTTGTTGTTATTGTTGTTGTTTATTTGCCGTTGTTGTTGTTGTTGTTGTTTATTTGATGTTGTTGTTGTTGTTTATTTGACGTTGGTGTTGTTGTTGTTTATTTGACGTTGTTGTTGTTGTTATGATTTATTTGACATTGTTGTTGTTATTGTTTATTTGACATTGTTGTTGTTGTTGTTTATTTGACGTTGTTATTGTTGTTTATTTGACGTTGTTTTTGTTATTTGATGTTGTTGTTGTTGTATTTGTTGTTGTTGTTGTTGCTTATTTGACGTTGTTGTTATTGTTGTTGTTTATTTGATGTTGTTGCTGTTGTTTATTTGACGTTGTTGTTGTTGTTGTTGTTTATTTGACGTTGTTGTTGTTGTTGTTGTTGTTTATTTGACGTTGTTGTTGTTTATTTGATGTTGATGTTGTTGTTGTTGTTTATTTGACATTGTTGTTGTTTATTTGACGTTGTTGTTGTTGTTTATTTAACGTTGTTGTTGTTGTTTATTGGACGTTGTTGTTGTATATTTGACGGTGTTGTTGTTGTTGTTGTTTATTTGACGTTGTTGTTGTTGTTGTTTATTTGACGTTGTTGTTGTTGTTGACGTTGTTGTTGTTGTTGTTGTTGTTTATTTGACGTTGTTGTTGTTGTTGACATAGTTGTTGTTGTTGTTGTTGTTGTTTATTTCACGTTATTGATGTTGTTGATGTTGTTGTTTATTTAACGTTGTTGTAGTTGTTTATTTGACGTTGTTGTTGTTGTTGACATTGTTGTTGTTGTTGTTGTTTATTTGATGTTGTTGTTGTTTATTTGACATTGTTGTTGTTGTTGACGTTGTTGTTGTGGTTGTTTATTTGACATTGTTGTTGTTGTTGTTGTTAACGTTGTTGGTTTTGTTGTTTATTTGACGTTGTTGTTGTTGTTTATTTGACGTTGTTTTAGTTTTTATTGTTTATTTGACGTTGTTGTTGTTGTTTATTTGATGTTGTTGTTGTTGACATTGTTGTTGTTGTTGTTGTTTATTTGACGTAGTTGTTGTTGTTGACGTTGTTGTTGTTGTTGTTGTTGTTGTTTATTTGACGTTTTTGTTGTTGTTGATGTTGTTGTTGTTGTTGTTTATTTGACGTTGTGGTTATTGTTGTTTATTTGACGTTGTTGTTGTTGTTGTTTATATGACGTTGTTGTTGTTATTATTGTTGTTGTTTATTTGACGTTGTTGTTGTTGTTTATTTGATGTTGTTGTTGTTGTTGTTGTTCATTTGACATTGTTGTTGTTGACGTTGTTGTTGTTGTTTATTTGACATTGTTGTTGTTGTTGTTGACGTTGTTGGTGTTGTTGTTTATTTGACGTTGTTGTTGTTGTTGTTGTTTATTTGATGTTGTTTTAGTTGTTGTTGTTTATTTGACGTTGTTGTTGTTGTTTATGTGACGTTGTTGTTGTTGTTTATTTGACGTTGTTGTTGTTTACATTGTTGTTGTTGTTGTTTATTTGACGTTGTTTTTGTTGTTGTTGTTTATTTGCCGTTGTTGTTGTTGTTTATTTGACATTGTTGTTGTTGACATTGTTGTTGTTGTTGTTTATTTGACGTAGTTTTTGTTGTTGACGTTGTTGTTGTTGTTGTTGTTTATTTGACGTTTTTGTTGTTCTTGATGTTGTTGTTGTTGTTTATTTGACGTTGTGGTTATTGTTGTTTATTTGACGTTGTTGTCGTTGTTGTTTATATGACGTTGTTGTTGTTGTTGTTATTGTTGTTGTTTATTTGACGTTGTTGTTGTTGTTTATTTGATGTTGTTGTTGTTGTTGTTTATTTGACATTGTTGTTGTTGACGTTGTTGTTGTTGTTTATTTGACATTGTTATTGTTGTTGTTGACGTTGTTGGTGTTGTTGTTTATTTGACGTTGTTGTTGTTGTTTATTTGATGTTGTTTTAGTTGTTGTTGTTTATTTGACGTTGTTGTTGTTGTTTATGTGACGTTGTTGTTGTTGTTTATTTGACGTTGTTGTTGTTTACATTGTTGTTGTTGTTGTTTATTTGACGTTGTTTTTGTTGTTGTTGTTTATTTGCCGTTGTTGTTGTTGTTTATTTGACATTGTTGTTGTTGACATTGTTGTTGTTGTTGTTTATTTGACGTAGTTTTTGTTGTTGACGTTGTTGTTGTTGTTGTTGTTGTTGTTTATTTGACGTTTTTGTTGTTCTTGATGTTGTTGTTGTTGTTGTTTATTTGACGTTGTTGTTGTTGTTGTTTATTTGACGTTGTTGTTGTTGTTCATTTGACGTTGTTGTTGTTGTTTATTTGACGTAGTTTTTGTTGTTGACGTTGTTGTTGTTGTTGTTGTTGTTGTTGTTTATTTGACGTTTATGTTGTTCTTGATGTTGTTGTTGTTGTTTATTTGACGTTGTTGTTGTTGTTGTTGTTTATTTGACGTTGTTGTTGTTGTTGTTGTTGTTGTTCATTTGACGTTGTTGTTGTTGTTGTTTATTTGACGTTGTTGTTGTTATTGATGTTGTTTATTTGACGTTGTTGTTGTTGTTTATTTAATGTTGTTGTTGTTGTTTATTTGACATTGTTGTTGTTGTTGTTGTTATTTATTTGACATTGTTGTTGTTGTTGTTGTTGACGTTGTTGGTGTTGTTGTTTATTTGACGTTGTTGTTGTTATTGTTTATTTGACGTTGTTTTAGATGTTGTTGTTTATTTGACGTTGTTGTTGTTTATTTAACGTTGTTTTAGATGTTGTTGTTTATTTGACGGTGTTGTTGTTTATTTGACATTGTTGTTGTTGTTGACGTTGTTGTTGTTGTTGTTTATTTGACGTTGTTGTTGTTGTTGTTGTTTATTTGACGTTGTTTTAGTTGTTGTTGTTTATTTGACGTTGTTGTTGTTGTTTATTTGACGTTTTTGTTTTTGATATTGTTGTTGTTGTTGTTGTTTATATGACGTTGTTGTTGTTGTTGGTTATTTGACATAGTCGTTGTTGTTGACATTGTTGTTGTTGTTGTTGTTGTTTATTTGACGTTTTTGTTGTTGATGATGATGTTGTTGTTGTTTATTTGACGTTGTTGTTATTGTTTATTTGACGTTGTTGTTGTTGTTGTTTATTTGACGTTGTTGTTGTTGTTGTTGTTGTTATTGTTGTTGTTTATTTGCCGTTGTTGTTGTTGTTGTTTATTTGATGTTGTTGTTGTTGTTTATTTGACGTTAGTGTTGTTGTTGTTTATTTGACGTTGTTGTTGTTGTTATTATTTATTTGACGTTGTTGTTGTTATTGTTTATTTGACATTGTTGTTGTTGTTGTTGTTTATTTGACGTTGTTATTGTTGTTTATTTGACGTTGTTTTTGTTATTTGATGTTGTTGTTGTTGTTGTATTTGTTGTTGTTGTTGTTGCTTATTTGACGTTGTTGTTATTGTTGTTGTTTATTTGATGTTGTTGCTGTTGTTTATTTGACGTTGTTGTTGTTGTTGTTTATTTGACGTAGTTGTTGTTGTTGACGTTGTTGTTGTTGTTATTTATTTGACGTTGTTGTTGTTGTTGTTGTTGTTTATTTGATGTTGTTGTTGTTGTTATTGTTGTTGTTTATTTGACGTTGTTGTTGTTGTTTATTTGATGTTGTTGTTGTTGTTTATTTGACATTGTTGTTGTTTATTTGACGTTGTTGTTGTTGTTTATTTAACGTTGTTGTTGTTGTTGTTTATTGGACGTTGTTGTTGTTGTTGTATATTTGACGGTGTTGTTGTTGTTGTTTATTTGACGTTGTTGTTGTTGTTGTTTATTTGACGTTGTTGTTGTTGTTGTTGATGTTGTTGTTGTTGTTGTTGTTTATTTGACGTTGTTGTTGTTGTTGACATAGTTGTTGTTGTTGTTGTTTATTTCACGTTATTGATGTTGTTGATGTTGTTGTTTATTTAACATTGTTGTTGTTGTTTATTTGACGTTGTTGTTGTTGTTGACATTGTTGTTGTTGTTGTTTATTTGATGTTGTTGTTGTTTATTAGACATTGTTGTTGTTGTTGACGTTGTTGTTGTTGTTGTTTATTTGACATTGTTGTTGTTGTTGTTATTGTTGACGTTGTTTATTTGATGTTGTTGTTGTTGTTGTTTATTTGACGTTGTTTTAGTTGTTGTTGTTTATTTGACGTTGTTGTTGTTGTTTATTTGACATTGTTGTTGTTGACATTGTTGTTGTTGTTGTTTATATGACGTAGTTGTTGTTGTTGTTGTTGTTGTTGTTGATGTTGATGTTGTTGTTGTTTATTTGACGTTGTGGTTATTGTTGTTTATTTGACGTTGTTGTTGTTGTTTATATGACGTTGTTGTTGTTGTTATTGTTGTTGTTTATTTGACGTTGTTGTTGTTGTTTATTTGATGTTGTTGTTGTTGTTGTTTATTTGACATTGTTGTTGTTGTTGACGTTGTTGTTGTTGTTTATTTGACATTGTTGTTGTTGTTGTTGACGTTGTTGGTGTTGTTGTTTATTTGACATTGTTGTTGTTGTTGTTTATTTGATGTTGTTTTAGTTGTTGTTGTTTATATGACGTTGTTGTTGTTGTTTATGTGACGTTGTTGTTGTTGTTTATTTGACGTTGTTATTGTTTACATTGCTGTTGTTGTTTATTTGACGTTGTTTTTGTTGTTGTTGTTTATTTGGCGTTGTTGTTGTTGTTGTTTATTTGACATTGTTGTTGTTGTTGTTTATTTGACGTAGTTTTTGTTGTTGACGTTGTTGTTGTTGTTGTTGTTGTTTATTTGACGTTTTTGTTGTTCTTGATGTTGTTGTTGTTGTTGTTTATTTGACGTTGTTGTTGTTGTTGTTGTTTATTTGACGTTGTTGTTGTTCATTTGACGTTGTTGTTGTTGTTGTTTATTTGACGTTGTTGTTGTTATTGATGTTGTTTATTTGACGTTGTTGTTGTTGTTGTTTATTTAATGTTATTGTTGTTGTTTATTTGACATTGTTGTTGTTGTTGACGTTGTTGTTGTTATTTATTTGACATTGTTGTTGTTGTTGTTGACGTTGTTGGTGTTGTTGTTTATTTGACGTTGTTGTTGTTGTTGTTTATTTGACGTTGTTTAAGATGTTGTTGTTTATTTGACGTTGTTGTTGTTGTTTATTTAACGTTGTTTTAGATGTTGTTGTTTATTTGACAGTGTTGTTGTTAATTTGACATTGTTGTTGTTGTAGACGTTGTTGTTGTTGTTGTTTATTTGACATTGTTGTTGTTGTTGTTGACGTTGTTGGTGTTGTTGTTTATTTGACGTTGTTGTTGTTGTTGTTGTTTATTTGACGTTGTTTTAGTTGTTGTTGTTTATTTGACGTTGTTGTTGTTGTTTATTTGACGTTTTTGTTTTTGATATTGTTGTTGTTGTTGTTTATATGACGTTGTTGTTGTTGTTGTTTATTTGACATAGTTGTTGTTGTTGACATTGTTGTTGTTGTTGTTTATTTGACGTTTTTGTTGTTGATGATGTTGTTGTTGTTTATTTGACGTTGTTGTTATGTGTTATTTGACGTTGTTGTCGTTGTTTATTTGACGTTGTTGTTGTTGTTATTGTTGTTGTTTATTTGCCGTTGTTGTTGCTGTTGTTTATTTGATGTTGTTGTTGTTGTTTATTTGACGTTGGTGTTGTTGTTGTTTATTTGACGTTGTTGTTGTTGTTATGATTTATTTGACATTGTTGTTGTTATTGTTTATTTGACATTGTTGTTGTTGTTGTTTATTTGACGTTGTTATTGTTGTTTATTTGACGTTGTTTTTGTTATTTGATGTTGTTGTTGTTGTATTTGTTGTTGTTGTTGTTGCTTATTTGACGTTGTTGTTATTGTTGTTGTTTATTTGATGTTGTTGCTGTTGTTTATTTGACGTTGTTGTTGTTGTTGTTTATTTGACGTTGTTGTTGTTGTTGTTGTTGTTTATTTGACGTTGTTGTTGTTTATTTGATGTTGATGTTGTTGTTGTTGTTTATTTGACATTGTTGTTGTTTATTTGACGTTGTTGTTGTTGTTTATTTAACGTTGTTGTTGTTGTTTATTGGACGTTGTTGTTGTATATTTGACGGTGTTGTTGTTGTTGTTGTTTATTTGACGTTGTTGTTGTTGTTGTTTATTTGACGTTGTTGTTGTTGTTGACGTTGTTGTTGTTGTTGTTGTTGTTTATTTGACGTTGTTGTTGTTGTTGACATAGTTGTTGTTGTTGTTGTTGTTGTTTATTTCACGTTATTGATGTTGTTGATGTTGTTGTTTATTTAACGTTGTTGTAGTTGTTTATTTGACGTTGTTGTTGTTGTTGACATTGTTGTTGTTGTTGTTGTTTATTTGATGTTGTTGTTGTTTATTTGACATTGTTGTTGTTGTTGACGTTGTTGTTGTGGTTGTTTATTTGACATTGTTGTTGTTGTTGTTGTTGTTAACGTTGTTGGTTTTGTTGTTTATTTGACGTTGTTGTTGTTGTTTATTTGACATTGTTTTAGTTTTTATTGTTTATTTGACGTTGTTGTTGTTGTTTATTTGATGTTGTTGTTGTTGACATTGTTGTTGTTGTTGTTTATTTGACGTAGTTGTTGTTGTTGACGTTGTTGTTGTTGTTGTTGTTGTTTATTTGACGTTTTTGTTGTTGTTGATGTTGTTGTTGTTGTTGTTTATTTGACGTTGTGGTTATTGTTGTTTATTTGACGTTGTTGTTGTTGTTGTTTATATGACGTTGTTGTTGTTATTATTGTTGTTGTTTATTTGACGTTGTTGTTGTTGTTTATTTGATGTTGTTGTTGTTGTTTTTGTTTATTTGACATTGTTGTTGTTGACGTTGTTGTTGTTGTTTATTTGACATTGTTGTTGTTGTTGTTGACGTTGTTGGTGTTGTTGTTTATTTGACGTTGTTGTTGTTGTTGTTGTTGTTTATTTGATGTTGTTTTAGTTGTTGTTGTTTATTTGACGTTGTTGTTGTTGTTTATGTGACGTTGTTGTTGTTGTTTATTTGACGTTGTTGTTGTTTACATTGTTGTTGTTGTTGTTTATTTGACGTTGTTTTTGTTGTTGTTGTTTATTTGCCGTTGTTGTTGTTGTTGTTGACGTTGTTGGTGTTGTTGTTTATTTGACATTGTTGTTGTTGTTGTTTATTTGATGTTGTTTTAGTTGTTGTTGTTTATATGACGTTGTTGTTGTTGTTTATGTGACGTTGTTGTTGTTGTTTATTTGACGTTGTTATTGTTTACATTGCTGTTGTTGTTTATTTGACGTTGTTTTTGTTGTTGTTGTTTATTTGGCGTTGTTGTTGTTGTTGTTTATTTGACATTGTTGTTGTTGTTGTTTATTTGACGTAGTTTTTGTTGTTGACGTTGTTGTTGTTGTTGTTGTTGTTTATTTGACGTTTTTGTTGTTCTTGATGTTGTTGTTGTTGTTGTTTATTTGACGTTGTTGTTGTTGTTGTTGTTTATTTGACGTTGTTGTTGTTCATTTGACGTTGTTGTTGTTGTTGTTTATTTGACGTTGTTGTTGTTATTGATGTTGTTTATTTGACGTTGTTGTTGTTGTTGTTTATTTAATGTTATTGTTGTTGTTTATTTGACATTGTTGTTGTTGTTGACGTTGTTGTTGTTATTTATTTGACATTGTTGTTGTTGTTGTTGACGTTGTTGGTGTTGTTGTTTATTTGACGTTGTTGTTGTTGTTGTTTATTTGACGTTGTTTAAGATGTTGTTGTTTATTTGACGTTGTTGTTGTTGTTTATTTAACGTTGTTTTAGATGTTGTTGTTTATTTGACAGTGTTGTTGTTAATTTGACATTGTTGTTGTTGTAGACGTTGTTGTTGTTGTTGTTTATTTGACATTGTTGTTGTTGTTGTTGACGTTGTTGGTGTTGTTGTTTATTTGACGTTGTTGTTGTTGTTGTTGTTTATTTGACGTTGTTTTAGTTGTTGTTGTTTATTTGACGTTGTTGTTGTTGTTTATTTGACGTTTTTGTTTTTGATATTGTTGTTGTTGTTGTTTATATGACGTTGTTGTTGTTGTTGTTTATTTGACATAGTTGTTGTTGTTGACATTGTTGTTGTTGTTGTTTATTTGACGTTTTTGTTGTTGATGATGTTGTTGTTGTTTATTTGACGTTGTTGTTATGTGTTATTTGACGTTGTTGTCGTTGTTTATTTGACGTTGTTGTTGTTGTTATTGTTGTTGTTTATTTGCCGTTGTTGTTGCTGTTGTTTATTTGATGTTGTTGTTGTTGTTTATTTGACGTTGGTGTTGTTGTTGTTTATTTGACGTTGTTGTTGTTGTTATGATTTATTTGACATTGTTGTTGTTATTGTTTATTTGACATTGTTGTTGTTGTTGTTTATTTGACGTTGTTATTGTTGTTTATTTGACGTTGTTTTTGTTATTTGATGTTGTTGTTGTTGTATTTGTTGTTGTTGTTGTTGCTTATTTGACGTTGTTGTTATTGTTGTTGTTTATTTGATGTTGTTGCTGTTGTTTATTTGACGTTGTTGTTGTTGTTGTTTATTTGACGTTGTTGTTGTTGTTGTTGTTGTTTATTTGACGTTGTTGTTGTTTATTTGATGTTGATGTTGTTGTTGTTGTTTATTTGACATTGTTGTTGTTTATTTGACGTTGTTGTTGTTGTTTATTTAACGTTGTTGTTGTTGTTTATTGGACGTTGTTGTTGTATATTTGACGGTGTTGTTGTTGTTGTTGTTTATTTGACGTTGTTGTTGTTGTTGTTTATTTGACGTTGTTGTTGTTGTTGACGTTGTTGTTGTTGTTGTTGTTGTTTATTTGACGTTGTTGTTGTTGTTGACATAGTTGTTGTTGTTGTTGTTGTTGTTTATTTCACGTTATTGATGTTGTTGATGTTGTTGTTTATTTAACGTTGTTGTAGTTGTTTATTTGACGTTGTTGTTGTTGTTGACATTGTTGTTGTTGTTGTTGTTTATTTGATGTTGTTGTTGTTTATTTGACATTGTTGTTGTTGTTGACGTTGTTGTTGTGGTTGTTTATTTGACATTGTTGTTGTTGTTGTTGTTGTTAACGTTGTTGGTTTTGTTGTTTATTTGACGTTGTTGTTGTTGTTTATTTGACATTGTTTTAGTTTTTATTGTTTATTTGACGTTGTTGTTGTTGTTTATTTGATGTTGTTGTTGTTGACATTGTTGTTGTTGTTGTTTATTTGACGTAGTTGTTGTTGTTGACGTTGTTGTTGTTGTTGTTGTTGTTTATTTGACGTTTTTGTTGTTGTTGATGTTGTTGTTGTTGTTGTTTATTTGACGTTGTGGTTATTGTTGTTTATTTGACGTTGTTGTTGTTGTTGTTTATATGACGTTGTTGTTGTTATTATTGTTGTTGTTTATTTGACGTTGTTGTTGTTGTTTATTTGATGTTGTTGTTGTTGTTTTTGTTTATTTGACATTGTTGTTGTTGACGTTGTTGTTGTTGTTTATTTGACATTGTTGTTGTTGTTGTTGACGTTGTTGGTGTTGTTGTTTATTTGACGTTGTTGTTGTTGTTGTTGTTGTTTATTTGATGTTGTTTTAGTTGTTGTTGTTTATTTGACGTTGTTGTTGTTGTTTATGTGACGTTGTTGTTGTTGTTTATTTGACGTTGTTGTTGTTTACATTGTTGTTGTTGTTGTTTATTTGACGTTGTTTTTGTTGTTGTTGTTTATTTGCCGTTGTTGTTGTTGTTTATTTGACATTGTTGTTGTTGACATTGTTGTTGTTGTTGTTTATTTGACGTAGTTTTTGTTGTTGACGTTGTTGTTGTTGTTGTTGTTTATTTGACGTTTTTGTTGTTCTTGATGTTGTTGTTGTTGTTGTTTATTTGACGTTGTGGTTATTGTTGTTTATTTGACGTTGTTGTCGTTGTTGTTTATATGACGTTGTTGTTGTTGTTGTTGTTATTGTTGTTGTTTATTTGACGTTGTTGTTGTTGTTTATTTGATGTTGTTGTTGTTGTTGTTTATTTGACATTGTTGTTGTTGACGTTGTTGTTGTTGTTTATTTGACATTGTTATTGTTGTTGTTGACGTTGTTGGTGTTGTTGTTTATTTGACGTTGTTGTTGTTGTTTATTTGATGTTGTTTTAGTTGTTGTTGTTTATTTGACGTTGTTGTTGTTGTTTATGTGACGTTGTTGTTGTTGTTTATTTGACGTTGTTGTTGTTTACATTGTTGTTGTTGTTGTTTATTTGACGTTGTTTTTGTTGTTGTTGTTTATTTGCCGTTGTTGTTGTTGTTTATTTGACATTGTTGTTGTTGACATTGTTGTTGTTGTTGTTTATTTGACGTAGTTTTTGTTGTTGACGTTGTTGTTGTTGTTGTTGTTGTTTATTTGACGTTTTTGTTGTTCTTGATGTTGTTGTTGTTGTTGTTTATTTGACGTTGTTGTTGTTGTTGTTTATTTGACGTTGTTGTTGTTGTTGTTGTTGTTCATTTGACGTTGTTGTTGTTGTTTATTTGACGTTGTTGTTGTTGTTTATTTGACGTTGTTGTTGTTGTTGTTTATTTAATGTTGTTGTTGTTGTTTATTTGACATTGTTGTTGTTGTTGACGTTGTTGTTGTTATTTATTTGACATTGTTGTTGTTGTTGTTGAAGTTGTTGGTGTTGTTGTTTATTTGACGTTGTTGTTGTTGTTGTTGTTGTTTATTTGACGTTGATTTAGATGTTGTTGTTTATTTGAAGTTGTTGTTGTTGTTTATTTAACATTTTTTAGATGTTGTTGTTTATTTGATGGTGTCGTTGTTTATTTGACATTGTTGTTGTTGTTGACGTTGTTGTTGTTGTTGTTTATTTGACATTGTTGTTGTTGTTGTTGACGTTGTTGTTGTTGTTGTTGTTTATTTGACGTTGTTGTTGTTGTTGTTTATTTGACGTTGTTTTAGTTGTTGTTGTTTATTTGACGTTGTTGTTGTTGTTTATTTGACGTTTTTGTTTTTGATATTGTTGTTGTTGTTGTTTATATGACGTTGTTGTTGTTGTTGTTGTTTATTTGACATAGTTGTTGTTGTTGACATTGTTGTTGTTGTTGTTGTTTATTTGACGTTTTTGTTGTTGATGATGTTGTTGTTGTTGTTTATTTGACGTTGTTGTTATTGTTTATTTGACGTTGTTGTTGTTGTTGTTTATTTGACGTTGTTGTTGTTGTTATTGTTGTTGTTTATTTGCCGTTGTTGTTGTTGTTGTTGTTTATTTGATGTTGTTGTTGTTGTTTATTTGACGTTAGTGTTGTTGTTGTTTATTTGACGTTGTTGTTGTTGTTATTATTTATTTGACGTTGTTGTTGTTATTGTTTATTTGACATTGTTGTTGTTGTTGTTGTTTATTTGACGTTGTTATTGTTGTTTATTTGACGTTGTTTTTGTTATTTGACGTTGTTGTTGTTGTTGTTGTATTTGTTGTTGTTGTTGCTTATTTGACGTTGTTGTTATTGTTGTTGTTTATTTGATGTTGTTGCTGTTGTTTATTTGACGTTGTTGTTGTTGTTGTTTATTTGACGTTGTTGTTGTTGTTGTTGTTTATTTGACGTTGTTGTTGTTGTTGACGTTGTTGTTGTTGTTGTTGTTTATTTGACGTTGTTGTTGTTGTTGACATAGTTGTTATTGTTGTTGTTGTTTATTTCACGTTATTGATGTTGTTGATGTTGTTGTTTATTTAACGTTGTTGTAGTTGTTTATTTGACGTTGTTGTTGTTGTTGACATTGTTGTTGTTGTTGTTGTTTATTTGATGTTGTTGTTGTTTATTTGACATTGTTGTTGTTGTTGACGTTGTTGTTGTGGTTGTTTATTTGACATTGTTGTTGTTGTTGTTAACGTTGTTGGTTTTGTTGTTTATTTGACGTTGTTGTTGTTGTTGTTTATTTGACGTTGTTTTAGTTGTTATTGTTTATTTGACGTTGTTGTTGTTGTTTATTTGATGTTGTTGTTGTTGACATTGTTGTTGTTGTTGTTTATTTGACGTAGTTGTTGTTGTTGACGTTGTTGTTGTTGTTGTTGTTTATTTGACGTTTTTGTTGTTGTTGTTGTTGTTGTTTATTTGACGTTGTGGTTATTGTTGTTTATTTGACGTTGTTGTTGTTGTTGTTTATATGACGTTGTTGTTGTTATTATTGTTGTTGTTTATTTGACGTTGTTGTTGTTGTTTATTTGATGTTGTTGTTGTTGTTGTTTATTTGACATTGTTGTTGTTGACATTGTTGTTGTTGTTTATTTGACATTGTTGTTGTTGTTGTTGACGTTGTTGGTGTTGTTGTTTATTTGACGTTGTTGTTGTTGTTGTTGTTGTTTATTTGATGTTGTTTTAGTTGTTGTTATTTATTTGACGTTGTTGTTGTTGTTTATGTGACGTTGTTGTTGTTGTTTATTTGACGTTGTTGTTGTTTACATTGTTGTTGTTGTTGTTTATTTGACGTTGTTTTTGTTGTTGTTGTTTATTTGCCGTTGTTGTTGTTGTTTATTTGACATTGTTGTTGTTGACATTGTTGTTGTTGTTGTTTATTTGACGTAGTTTTTGTTGTTGACGTTGTTGTTGTTGTTGTTGTTGTTTATTTGACGTTTTTGTTGTTCTTGATGTTGTTGTTGTTGTTTATTTGACGTTGTTGTTGTTGTTGTTGTTTATTTGACGTTGTTGTTGTTGTTGTTGTTGTTCATTTGACGTTGTTGTTGTTGTTGTTTATTTGACGTTGTTGTTGTTATTGATGTTGTTTATTTGACGTTGTTGTTGTTGTTTATTTAATGTTGTTGTTGTTGTTTATTTGACATTGTAGTTGTTGTTGTTATTTATTTGACATTGTTGTTGTTGTTGTTGTTGACGTTGTTGGTGTTGTTGTTTATTTGACGTTGTTGTTGTTATTGTTTATTTGACGTTGTTTTAGATGTTGTTGTTTATTTGACGTTGTTGTTGTTTATTTAACGTTGTTTTAGATGTTGTTGTTTATTTGACGGTGTTGTTGTTTATTTGACATTGTTGTTGTTGTTGACGTTGTTGTTGTTGTTGTTTATTTGACGTTGTTGTTGTTGTTGTTGTTTATTTGACGTTGTTTTAGTTGTTGTTGTTTATTTGACGTTGTTGTTGTTGTTTATTTGACGTTTTTGTTTTTGATATTGTTGTTGTTGTTGTTGTTTATATGACGTTGTTGTTGTTGTTGGTTATTTGACATAGTCGTTGTTGTTGACATTGTTGTTGTTGTTGTTGTTGTTTATTTGACGTTTTTGCTATTGATGATGATGTTGTTGTTGTTTATTTGACGTTGTTGTTATTGTTTATTTGACGTTGTTGTTGTTGTTGTTTATTTGACGTTGTTGTTGTTGTTATTGTTGTTGTTTATTTGCCGTTGTTGTTGTTGTTTATTTGATGTTGTTGTTGTTGTTTATTTGACGTTAGTGTTGTTGTTGTTTATTTGACGTTGTTGTTGTTATTATTTATTTGACGTTGTTGTTGTTATTGTTTATTTGACATTGTTGTTGTTGTTGTTGTTTATTTGACGTTGTTATTGTTGTTTATTTGACGTTGTTTTTGTTATTTGATGTTGTTGTTGTTGTTGTATTTGTTGTTGTTGTTGTTGCTTATTTGACGTTGTTGTTATTGTTGTTGTTTATTTGATGTTGTTGCTGTTGTTTATTTGACGTTGTTGTTGTTGTTGTTTATTTGACGTAGTTGTTGTTGTTGACGTTGTTGTTGTTGTTATTTATTTGACGTTGTTGTTGTTGTTGTTGTTGTTTATTTGATGTTGTTGTTGTTGTTATTGTTGTTGTTTATTTGACGTTGTTGTTGTTGTTTATTTGATGTTGTTGTTGTTGTTTATTTGACATTGTTGTTGTTTATTTGATGTTGTTGTTGTTGTTGTTTATTTAACGTTGTTGTTGTTGTTGTTTATTGGACGTTGTTGTTGTTGTTGTTGTATATTTGACGGTGTTGTTGTTGTTGTTTATTTGACGTTGTTGTTGTTGTTGTTTATTTGACGTTGTTGTTGTTGTTGTTGACGTTGTTGTTGTTGTTGTTGTTTATTTGACGTTGTTGTTGTTGTTGACATAGTTGTTGTTGTTGTTGTTTATTTCACGTTATTGATGTTGTTGATGTTGTTGTTTATTTAACATTGTTGTTGTTGTTTATTTGACGTTGTTGTTGTTGTTGACATTGTTGTTGTTGTTGTTTATTTGATGTTGTTGTTGTTTATTTGACATTGTTGTTGTTGTTGACGTTGTTGTTGTTGTTGTTTATTTGACATTGTTGTTGTTGTTGTTATTGTTGACGTTGTTTATTTGATGTTGTTGTTGTTGTTGTTTATTTGACGTTGTTTTAGTTGTTGTTGTTTATTTGACGTTGTTGTTGTTGTTTATTTGACATTGTTGTTGTTGACATTGTTGTTGTTGTTGTTTATATGACGTAGTTGTTGTTGTTGTTGTTGTTGTTTATTTGACGTTTTTGTTGTTGTTGATGTTGATGTTGTTGTTGTTTATTTGACGTTGTGGTTATTGTTGTTTATTTGACGTTGTTGTTGTTGTTTATATGACGTTGTTGTTGTTGTTGTTATTGTTGTTGTTTATTTGACGTTGTTGTTGTTGTTTATTTGATGTTGTTGTTGTTGTTGTTTATTTGACATTGTTGTTGTTGTTGTCGTTGTTGTTGTTGTTTATTTGACATTGTTGTTGTTGTTGTTGACGTTGTTGGTGTTGTTGTTTATTTGACATTGTTGTTGTTGTTGTTTATTTGATGTTGTTTTAGTTATTGTTGTTTATATGACGTTGTTGTTGTTGTTTATGTGACGTTGTTGTTGTTGTTTATTTGACGTTGTTATTGTTTACATTGCTGTTGTTGTTTATTTGACGTTGTTTTTGTTGTTGTTGTTTATTTGGCGTTGTTGTTGTTGTTGTTTATTTGACATTGTTGTTGTTGACATTGTTGTTGTTGTTGTTTATTTGACATAGTTTTTGTTGTTGACGTTGTTGTTGTTGTTGTTGTTGTTTATTTGACGTTTTTGTTGTTCTTGATGTTGTTGTTGTTGTTGTTTATTTGACGTTGTTGTTGTTGTTGTTGTTGTTTATTTGACGTTGTTGTTGTTCATTTGACGTTGTTGTTGTTGTTGTTTATTTGACGTTGTTGTTGTTATTGATGTTGTTTATTTGACGTTGTTGTTGTTGTTGTTTATTTAATGTTATTGTTGTTGTTTATTTGACATTGTTGTTGTTGTTGACGTTGTTGTTGTTATTTATTTGACATTGTTGTTGTTGTTGTTGACGTTGTTGGTGTTGTTGTTTATTTGACGTTGTTGTTGTTGTTGTTTATTTGACGTTGTTTAAGATGTTGTTGTTTATTTGACGTTGTTGTTGTTGTTTATTTAACGTTGTTTTAGATGTTGTTGTTTATTTGACAGTGTTGTTGTTAATTTGACATTGTTGTTGTTGTAGACGTTGTTGTTGGTCTTGTTTATTTGACATTGTTGTTGTTGTTGTTGACGTTGTTGGTGTTGTTGTTTATTTGACGTTGTTGTTGTTGTTGTTGTTGTTTATTTGACGTTGTTTTAGTTGTTGTTGTTTATTTGACGTTGTTGTTGTTGTTTATTTGACGTTTTTGTTTTTGATATTGTTGTTGTTGTTGTTTATATGACGTTGTTGTTGTTGTTGTTTATTTGACATAGTTGTTGTTGTTGACATTGTTGTTGTTGTTGTTGTTTATTTGACGTTTTTGTTGTTGATGATGTTGTTGTTGTTTATTTGACGTTGTTGTTATGTGTTATTTGACGTTGTTGTTGTTGTTTATTTGACGTTGTTGTTGTTGTTATTGTTGTTGTTTATTTGCCGTTGTTGTTGTTGTTGTTTATTTGATGTTGTTGTTGTTGTTTATTTGACGTTGGTGTTGTTGTTGTTTATTTGACGTTGTTGTTGTTGTTATGATTTATTTGACATTGTTGTTGTTATTGTTTATTTGACATTGTTGTTGTTGTTGTTGTTTATTTGACGTTGTTATTGTTGTTTATTTGACGTTGTTTTTGTTATTTGATGTTGTTGTTGTTGTATTTGTTGTTGTTGTTGTTGTTGCTTATTTGACGTTGTTGTTATTGTTGTTGTTTATTTGATGTTGTTGCTGTTGTTTATTTGACGTTGTTGTTGTTGTTGTTGTTTATTTGACGTTGTTGTTGTTGTTGTTGTTGTTGTTGTTTATTTGACGTTGTTGTTGTTTATTTGATGTTGATGTTGTTGTTGTTGTTTATTTGACATTGTTGTTGTTTATTTGACGTTGTTGTTGTTGTTTATTTAACGTTGTTGTTGTTGTTTATTGGACGTTGTTGTTGTATATTTGACGGTGTTGTTGTTGTTGTTTATTTGACGTTGTTGTTGTTGTTGTTTATTTGACGTTGTTGTTGTTGTTGACGTTGTTGTTGTTGTTGTTGTTGTTGTTTATTTGACGTTGTTGTTGTTGTTGACATAGTTGTTGTTGTTGTTGTTGTTGTTTATTTCACGTTATTGATGTTGTTGATGTTGTTGTTTATTTAACGTTATTGTAGTTGTTTATTTGACGTTGTTGTTGTTGTTGACATTGTTGTTGTTGTTGTTGTTTATTTGATGTTGTTGTTGTTTATTTGACATTGTTGTTGTTGTTGACGTTGTTGTTGTGGTTGTTTATTTGACATTGTTGTTGTTGTTGTTGTTGTTAACGTTGTTGGTTTTGTTGTTTATTTGACGTTGTTGTTGTTGTTTATTTGACGTTGTTTTAGTTGTTATTGTTTATTTGACGTTGTTGTTGTTGTTTATTTGATGTTGTTGTTGTTGACATTGTTGTTGTTGTTGTTTATTTGACGTAGTTGTTGTTGTTGACGTTGTTGTTGTTGTTGTTGTTGTTGTTGTTTATTTGACGTTTTTGTTGTTGTTGATGTTGTTGTTGTTGTTGTTTATTTGACGTTGTGGTTATTGTTGTTTATTTGACGTTGTTGTTGTTGTTGTTTATATGACGTTGTTGTTGTTATTATTGTTGTTGTTTATTTGACGTTGTTGTTGTTGTTTATTTGATGTTGTTGTTGTTGTTGTTTATTTGACATTGTTGTTGTTGACGTTGTTGTTGTTGTTTATTTGACATTGTTGTTGTTGTTGTTGACGTTGTTGGTGTTGTTGTTTATTTGACGTTGTTGTTGTTGTTGTTGTTGTTTATTTGATGTTGTTTTAGTTGTTGTTGTTTATTTGACGTTGTTGTTGTTGTTTATGTGACGTTGTTGTTGTTGTTTATTTGACGTTGTTGTTGTTTACATTGTTGTTGTTGTTGTTTATTTGACGTTGTTTTTGTTGTTGTTGTTTATTTGCTGTTGTTGTTGTTGTTTATTTGACATTGTTGTTGTTGACATTGTTGTTGTTGTTGTTTATTTGACGTAGTTTTTGTTGTTGACGTTGTTGTTGTTGTTGTTGTTTATTTGACGTTTTTGTTGTTCTTGATGTTGTTGTTGTTGTTGTTTATTTGACGTTGTGGTTATTGTTGTTTATTTGACGTTGTTGTCGTTGTTGTTTATATGACGTTGTTGTTGTTGTTGTTATTGTTGTTGTTTATTTGACGTTGTTGTTGTTGTTTATTTGATGTTGTTGTTGTTGTTGTTTATTTGACATTGTTGTTGTTGACGTTGTTGTTGTTGTTTATTTGACATTGTTATTGTTGTTGTTGACGTTGTTGGTGTTGTTGTTTATTTGACGTTGTTGTTGTTGTTTATTTGATGTTGTTTTAGTTGTTGTTGTTTATTTGACGTTGTTGTTGTTGTTTATGTGACGTTGTTGTTGTTGTTTATTTGACGTTATTGTTGTTTACATTGTTGTTGTTGTTGTTTATTTGACGTTGTTTTTGTTGTTGTTGTTTATTTGCCGTTGTTGTTGTTTATTTGACATTGTTGTTGTTGACATTGTTGTTGTTGTTGTTTATTTGACGTAGTTTTTGTTGTTGACGTTGTTGTTGTTGTTGTTGTTGTTGTTTATTTGACGTTTTTGTTGTTCTTGATGTTGTTGTTGTTGTTGTTTATTTGACGTTGTTGTTGTTGTTGTTTATTTGACGTTGTTGTTGTTGTTGTTGTTCATTTGACGTTGTTGTTGTTGTTTATTTGACGTTGTTGTTGTTGTTTATTTGACGTTGTTGTTGTTATTGATGTTGTTTATTTGACGTTGTTGTTGTTGTTGTTTATTTAATGTTGTTGTTGTTGTTTATTTGACATTGTTGTTGTTGTTGACGTTGTTGTTGTTATTTATTTGACATTGTTGTTGTTGTTGTTAAAGTTGTTGGTGTTGTTGTTTATTTGACGTTGTTGTTGTTGTTGTTGTTGTTGTTTATTTGACGTTGATTTAGATGTTGTTGTTTATTTGACGTTGTTGTTGTTGTTTATTTAACATTTTTTAGATGTTGTTGTTTATTTGATGGTGTCGTTGTTTATTTGACATTGTTGTTGTTGTTGACGTTGTTGTTGTTGTTGTTTATTTGACATTGTTGTTGTTGTTGTTGACGTTTTTGTTGTTGTTGTTGTTTATTTGACGTTGTTGTTGTTGTTGTTTATTTGACGTTGTTTTAGTTGTTGTTGTTTATTTGACGTTGTTGTTGTTGTTTATTTGACGTTTTTGTTTTTGATATTGTTGTTGTTGTTTATATGACGTTGTTGTTGTTGTTGTTTATTTGACATAGTTGTTGTTGTTGACATTGTTGTTGTTGTTGTTGTTTATTTGACGTTTTTGTTGTTGATGATGTTGTTGTTGTTGTTTATTTGACGTTGTTGTTATTGTTTATTTGACGTTGTTGTTGTTGTTGTTTATTTGACGTTGTTGTTGTTGTTATTGTTGTTGTTTATTTGCCGTTGTTGTTGTTGTTGTTGTTTATTTGATGTTGTTGTTGTTGTTTATTTGACGTTAGTGTTGTTGTTGTTTATTTGACGTTGTTGTTGTTGTTATTATTTATTTGACGTTGTTGTTGTTATTGTTTATTTGACATTGTTGTTGTTGTCGTTGTTTATTTGACGTTGTTATTGTTGTTTATTTGACGTTGTTTTTGTTATTTGACGTTGTTGTTGTTGTTGTTGTATTTGTTGTTGTTGTTGCTTATTTGACGTTGTTGTTATTATTGTTGTTTATTTGATGTTGTTGCTGTTGTTTATTTGACGTTGTTGTTGTTGTTGTTTATTTGACGTAGTTGTTATTGTTGACGTTGTTGTTGTTGTTATTTATTTGACGTTGTTGTTGTTGTCGTTTATTTGACATTGTTGTTGTTGTTATTGTTGTTGTTTATTTGACGTTGTTGTTGTTGTTGTTTATTTGATGTTGTTGTTGTTGTTTATTTGACATTGTTATTGTTTATTTGACGTTGTTGTTGTTGTTTATTTAACGTTGTTGTTGTTGTTGTTTATTGGATGTTGTTGTTGTTGTTGTATATTTGACGGTGTTGTTGTTGTTGTTTATTTGACGTTGTTGTTGTTATTGTTTATTTGACGTTGTTGTTGTTGTTGACGTTGTTGTTGTTGTTGTTGTTGTTTATTTGACGTTGTTGTTGTTGTTGACATAGTTGTTGTTGTTGTTGTTTATTTCACGTTATTGATGTTGTTGATGTTGTTGTTTATTTAACGTTGTTGTTGTTGTTTATTTGACGTTGTTGTTGTTGTTGACATTGTTGTTGTTGTTGTTTATTTGATGTTGTTGTTGTTTATTTGACATTGTTGTTGTTGTTGACATTGTTGTTGTTGTTGTTTATTTGACGTAGTTGTTGTTGTTGACGTTGTTGTTGTTGTTGTTGTTTATTTGACGTTTTTGTTGTTGTTGATGTTGTTGTTGTTGTTGTTTATTTGACGTTGTGGTTATTGTTTTTTATTTGACGTTGTTGTTGTTGTTGTTGTTTATATGACGTTGTTGTTGTTGTTATTGTTGTTGTTTATTTGACGTTGTTGTTGTTGTTTATTTGATGTTGTTGTTGTTGTTGTTTATTTGACATTATTGTTGTTGACGTTGTTGTTGTTGTTTATTTGACATTGTTGTTGTTGTTGTTGTTGACGTTGTTGGTGTTGTTGTTTATTTGACGTTGTTGTTGTTGTTGTTTATTTGATGTTGTCTTAGTTGTTGTTGTTTATTTGACGTTGTTGTTGTTGTTTATGTGACGTTGTTGTTGTTGTTTATTTGACGTTGTTGTTGTTTACATTGTTGTTGTTGTTGTTTATTTGACGTTGTTTTTGTTGTTGTTGTTTATTTGCCGTTGTTGTTGTTGTTTATTTGACATTGTTGTTGTTGACATTGTTGTTGTTGTTGTTTATTTGACGTAGTTTTTGTTGTTGACGTTGTTGTTGTTGTTGTTGTTGTTGTTGTTTATTTGACGTTTTTGTTGTTCTTGATGTTGTTGTTGTTGTTTATTTGACGTTTTTGTTGTTCTTGATGTTGTTGTTGTTGTTGTTGTTTATTTGACGTTGTTGTTGTTGTTGTTGTTTATTTGACGTTGTTGTTGTTGTTGTTCATTTGACGTTGTTGTTGTTGTTTATTTGACGTTGTTGTTGTTGTTTATTTGACGTTGTTGTTGTTATTGATGTTGTTTATTTGACGTTGTTGTTGTTGTTGTTGTTTATTTAATGTTGTTGTTGTTGTTTATTTGACATTGTTGTTGTTGTTGACGTTGTTGTTGTTATTTATTTGACATTGTTGTTGTTGTTGTTGAAGTTGTTGATGTTGTTGTTTATTTGACGTTGTTGTTGTTGTTGTTGTTGTTTATTTGACGTTGTTTTAGATGTTGTTGTTTATTTGACGTTGTTGTTGTTTATTTAACATTTTTTAGATGTTGTTGTTTATTTGATGGTGTCGTTGTTTATTTGACATTGTTGTTGTTGTTGACGTTGTTGTTGTTGTTGTTGTTTATTTGACATTGTTGTTGTTGTTGTTGTTGTTGATGTTGTTGTTGTTGTTGTTTATTTGACGTTGTTGTTGTTGTTGTTGTTGTTTATTTGACGTTGTTTTAGTTGTTGTTGTTTATTTGACGTTGTTGTTGTTGTTTATTTGACGTTTTTGTTTTTGATATTGTTGTTGTTGTTGTTTATATGACGTTGTTGTTGTTGTTGTTGTTTATTTGACATAGTTGTTGTTGTTGACATTGTTGTTGTTGTTGTTGTTGTTGTTTATTTGACGTTTTTGTTGTTGATGATGTTGTTGTTGTTGTTTATTTGATGTTGTTGTTATTGTTTATTTGACGTTGTTGTTGTTGTTGTTTATTTGACGTTGTTGTTGTTATTGTTGTTGTTTATTTGCCGTTGTTGTTGTTGTTGTTGTTGTTTATTTGATGTTGTTGTTGTTGTTTATTTGACGTTAGTGTTGTTGTTGTTTATTTGACGTTGTTGTTGTTGTTATTATTTATTTGACGTTGTTGTTGTTATTGTTTATTTGACATTGTTGTTGTTGTTGTTGTTTATTTGACGTTGTTATTGTTGTTTATTTGACGTTGTTTTTGTTATTTGACGTTGTTGTTGTTGTTGTTGTTGTATTTGTTGTTGTTGTTGTTGCTTATTTGACGTTGTTGTTATTGTTGTTGTTTATTTGATGTTGTTGCTGTTGTTTATTTGACGTTGTTGTTGTTGTTGTTTATTTGACGTAGTTGTTATTGTTGACGTTTTTGTTGTTGTTATTTATTTGACGTTGTTGTTGTTGTCGTTTATTTGACATTGTTGTTGTTGTTATTGTTGTTGTTTATTTGACGTTGATGTTGTTGTTGTTTATTTGATGTTGTTGTTGTTGTTGTTGTTTATTTGACATTGTTGTTGTTTATTTGACGTTGTTGTTGTTGTTTATTTAACGTTGTTGTTGTTGTTGTTTATTGGACGTTGTTGTTGTTGTTGTATATTTGACGGTGTTGTTGTTGTTGTTTATTTGACGTTGTTGTTGTTGTTATTGTTTATTTGACGTTGTTGTTGTTGTTGTTGACGTTGTTGTTGTTGTTGTTGTTTATTTGACGTTGTTGTTGTTGTTGACATAGTTGTTGTTGTTGTTGTTTATTTCACGTTATTGATGTTGTTGATGTTGTTGTTTATTTAACGTTGTTGTTGTTGTTTATTTGACGTTGTTGTTGTTGTTGACATTGTTGTTGTTGTTGTTTATTTGATGTTGTTGTTGTTTATTTGACATTGTTGTTGTTGTTGACATTGTTGTTGTTGTTGTTTATTTGACGTAGTTGTTGTTGTTGACGTTGTTGTTGTTGTTGTTGTTTATTTGACGTTTTTGTTGTTGTTGATGTTGTTGTTGTTGTTGTTTATTTGACGTTGTGGTTATTGTTTTTTATTTGACGTTGTTGTTGTTGTTTTTTATATGACATTGTTGTTGTTGTTATTGTTGTTGTTTATTTGACGTTGTTGTTGTTGTTTATTTGATGTTGTTGTTGTTGTTTATTTGACATTGTTGTTGTTGACGTTGTTGTTGTTGTTTATTTGACATTGTTGTTGTTGTTGTTGTTGATGTTGTTGGTGTTGTTGTTTATTTGACGTTGTTGTTGTTGTTGTTGTTTATTTGATGTTGTTTTAGTTGTTGTTGTTTATTTGACGTTGTTGTTGTTGTTTATGTGACGTTGTTGTTGTTGTTTATTTGACGTTGTTGTTGTTTACATTGTTGTTGTTGTTGTTGTTTATTTGACGTTGTTTTTGTTGTTGTTGTTTATTTGCCGTTGTTGTTGTTGTTTATTTGACATTGTTGTTGTTGACATTGTTGTTGTTGTTGTTGTTTATTTGACGTAGTTTTTGTTGTTGACGTTGTTGTTGTTGTTGTTGTTGTTGTTTATTTGACGTTTTTGTTGTTCTTGATGTTGTTGTTGTTGTTTATTTGACGTTGTTGTTGTTGTTGTTTATTTGACGTTGTTGTTGTTGTTGTTCATTTGACGTTGTTGTTGTTGTTGTTGTTGTTTATTTGACGTTGTTGTTGTTATTGATGTTGTTTATTTGACGTTGTTGTTGTTGTTGTTTATTTAATGTTGTTGTTGTTGTTTATTTGACATTGTTGTTGTTGTTGACGTTGTTGTTGTTATTTATTTGACATTGTTGTTGTTGTTGTTGTTGACGTTGTTGGTGTTGTTGTTTATTTGACGTTGTTGTTGTTGTTGTTTATTTGACGTTGTTTTAGATGTTGTTGTTTATTTGACGTTGTTGTTGTTGTTTATTTAACGTTGTTTTAGATGTTGTTGTTTATTTGACGGTGTTGTTGTTTATTTGACATTGTTGTTGTTGTTGACGTTGTTGTTGTTGTTGTTTATTTGACATTGTTGTTGTTGTTGTTGTTGACGTTGTTGGTTTTGTTGTTTATTTGACGTTGTTGTTGTTGTTGTTTATTTGACGTTGTTTTAGTTGTTGTTGTTTATTTGACGTTGTTGTTGTTGTTTATTTGACGTTTTTGTTTTTGATATTGTTGTTGTTGTTGTTTATATGACGTTGTTGTTGTTGTTGTTGTTTATTTGACATAGTTGTTGTTGTTGACATTGTTGTTGTTGTTGTTGTTTATTTGACGTTTTTGTTGTTGTTGTTTATTTGACGATGTTGTTGTTGTTGTTGTTGTTGTTTATTTGACGTTGTTGTTGTTTATTTGACGTTGATGTTGTTGTTGTTGTTTATTTGACATTGTTGTTGTTTATTTGACGTTGTTGTTGTTTATTTAACGTTGTTGTTGTTGTTGTTTATTGGACGTTGTTGTTGTTGTTGTATATTTGACGGTGTTGTTGTTGTTGTTTATTTGACGTTGTTGTTGTTGTTGTTGTTGTTTATTTGACGTTGTGGTTATTGTTTTTTATTTGACGTTGTTGTTGTTGTTGTTTATATGACATTGTTGTTGTTGTTATTGTTGTTGTTTATTTGACGTTGTTGTTGTTGTTTATTTGATGTTGTTGTTGTTGTTGTTTATTTGACATTGTTGTTGTTGACGTTGTTGTTGTTGTTTATTTGACATTGTTGTTGTTGTTGTTGTTGATGTTGTTGGTGTTGTTGTTTATTTGACGTTGTTGTTGTTGTTGTTTATTTGATGTTGTTTTAGTTGTTGTTGTTTATTTGACGTTGTTGTTGTTGTTTATGTGACGTTGTTGTTGTTGTTTATTTGACGTTGTTGTTGTTTACATTGTTGTTGTTGTTGTTTATTTGACGTTGTTTTTGTTGTTGTTGTTTATTTGCCGTTGTTGTTGTTGTTTATTTGACATTGTTGTTGTTGACATTGTTGTTGTTGTTGTTGTTGTTTATTTGATGTAGTTTTTGTTGTTGACGTTGTTGTTGTTGTTGTTGTTGTTGTTTATTTGACGTTTTTGTTGTTCTTGATGTTGTTGTTGTTGTTTATTTGACGTTGTTGTTGTTGTTGTTTATTTGACGTTGTTGTTGTTGTTGTTGTTCATTTGACGTTGTTGTTGTTGTTGTTGTTGTTGTTTATTTGACGTTGTTGTTGTTATTGATGTTGTTTATTTGACGTTGTTGTTGTTGTTTTTTATTTAATGTTGTTGTTGTTGTTTATTTGACATTGTTGTTGTTGTTGACGTTGTTGTTGTTATTTATTTGACATTGTTGTTGTTGTTGTTGTTGACGTTGTTGGTGTTGTTGTTGGTGTTGTTGTTTATTTGACGTTGTTGTTGTTGTTGTTTATTTGACGTTGTTTTAGATGTTGTTGTTTATTTGACGTTGTTGTTGTTGTTTATTTAACGTTGTTTTAGATGTTGTTGTTTATTTGACGGTGTTGTTGTTTATTTGACATTGTTGTTGTTGTTGACGTTGTTGTTGTTGTTGTTTATTTGACATTGTTGTTGTTGTTGTTGACGTTTTGGTTTTGTTGTTTATTTGACGTTGTTGTTGTTGTTGTTTATTTGACGTTGTTTTAGTTGTTGTTGTTTATTTGACGTTGTTGTTGTTGTTTATTTGACGTTTTTGTTTTTGATATTGTTGTTGTTGTTGTTTATATGACGTTGTTGTTGTTGTTGTTTATTTGACATAGTTGTTGTTGTTGACATTGTTGTTGTTGTTGTTGTTGTTTATTTAACGTTTTTGTTGTTGTTGTTTATTTGACGATGTTGTTGTTGTTGTTGTTGTTGTTGTTTATTTGACGTTGTTGTTGTTTATTTGACGTTGATGTTGTTGTTGTTGTTTATTTGACATTGTTGTTGTTTATTTGACGTTGTTGTTGTTTATTTAACGTTGTTGTTGTTGTTGTTTATTGGACGTTGTTGTTGTTGTTGTATATTTGACGGTGTTGTTGTTGTTGTTTATTTGACGTTGTTGTTGTTGTTGTTGTTGTTTATTTGAAGTTGTTGTTGTTGTTGTTGACGTTGTTGTTGTTGTTGTTGTTGTTTATTTGACGTTGTTGTTGTTGTTGACATAGTTGTTGTTGTTGTTGTTGTTTATTTCACGTTATTGGTGTTGTTGATGTTGTTGTTTATTTAACGTTGTTGTAGTTGTTTATTTGACGTTGTTGTTGTTGTTGACATTGTTGTTGTTGTTGTTTATTTGATGTTGTTGTTGTTTATTTGACATTGTTGTTGTTGTTGACATTGTTGTTGTTGTTGTTTATTTGACGTAGTTGTTGTTGTTGACGTTGTTGTTGTTGTTGTTGTTGTTTATTTGACGTTTTTGTTGTTGTTGATGTTGTTGTTGTTGTTGTTTATTTGACGTTGTGGTTATTGTTGTTTATTTGACGTTGTTGTTGTTGTTGTTTATATGACGGTGTTGTTGTTGTTATTGTTGTTGTTTATTTGACGTTGTTGTTGTTGTTTATTTGATGTTGTTGTTGTTGTTGTTGTTGTTTATTTGACATTGTTGTTGTTGACGTTGTTGTTGTTGTTTATTTGACATTGTTGTTGTTGTTGTTGTTGTTGACGTTGTTGGTGTTGTTGTTTATTTGACGTTGTTGTTGTTGTTGTTGTTTATTTGATGTTGTTTTAGTTGTTGTTGTTTATTTGACGTTGTTGTTGTTGTTTATGTGACCTTGTTGTTGTTGTTTATTTGACGTTGTTGTTGTTTAAATTGTTGTTGTTGTTGTTGTTGTTTATTTGACGTTGTTTTTGTTGTTGTTGTTTATTTGCCGTTGTTGTTGTTGTTTATTTGACATTGTTGTTGTTGACATTGTTGTTGTTGTTTATTTGACGTAGTTTTTGTTGTTGACGTTGTTGTTGTTGTTGTTTATTTGACGTTTTTGTTGTTCTTGATGTTGTTGTTGTTGTTTATTTGACGTTGTTGTTGTTTATTTGACGTTGTTGTTGTTGTTGTTGTTGTTCATTTGACGTTGTTATTGTTGTTGTTGTTTATTTGACGTTGTTGTTGTTATTGATGTTGTTTATTTGACGTTGTTGTTGTTGTTGTTTATTTAATGTTGTTGTTCTTGTTTATTTGACATTGTTGTTGTTGTTGACGTTGTTGTTGTTATTTATTTGACATTGTTGTTGTTGTTGTTGACGTTGTTGGTGTTGTTGTTTATTTGACGTTGTTGTTGTTGTTGTTTATTTGACGTTGTTTTAGATGTTGTTGTTTATTTGACGTTGTTGTTGTTGTTTATTTAACGTTGTTTTAGATGTTGTTGTTTATTTGACGGTGTTGCTATTTATTTGACGTTGTTGTTGTTGTCGTTTATTTGACATTGTTGTTGTTGTTATTGTTGTTGTTTATTTGACGTTGTTGTTGTTGTTTATTTGATGTTGTTGTTGTTGTTTATTTGACATTGTTGTTGATTATTTGACGTTGTTGTTGTTGTTTATTTAACGTTGTTGTTGTTGTTGTTGTTTATTGGACGTTGTTGTTGTTGTTGTATATTTGACGGTGTTGTTGTTGTTGTTTATTTGACGTTGTTGCTGTTGTTATTGTTTATTTGACGTTGTTGTTGTTGTTGACGTTGTTGTTGTTGTTGTTGTTTATTTGACGTTGTTGTTGTTGTTGACATAGTTGTTGTTGTTGTTGTTGTTTATTTCACGTTATTGATGTTGTTGATGTTGTTGTTTATTTAACGTGGTTGTTGTTGTTTATTTGACGTTGTTGTTGTTGTTGACATTGTTGTTGTTGTTGTTGTTTATTTGACGTTGTTGTTGTTGTTGACATTGTTGTTGTTGTTGTTTATTTGACGTAGTTGTTGTTGTTGACGTTGTTGTTGTTGTTGTTGTTTATTTGACGTTTTTGTTGTTGTTGATGTTGTTGTTGTTGTTGTTTATTTGACGTTGTGGTTATTGTTGTTTATTTGACGTTGTTGTTGTTGTTGTTTATATGACATTGTTGTTGTTGTTATTGTTGTTGTTTATTTGACGTTGTTGTTGTTGTTTATTTGATGTTGTTGTTGTTGTTTATTTGACATTGTTGTTGTTGACGTTGTTGTTGTTGTTTATTTGACATTGTTGTTGTTGTTGTTGTTGATGTTGTTGGTGTTGTTGTTTATTTGACGTTGTTGTTGTTGTTGTTGTTTATTTGATGTTGTTTTAGTTGTTGTTGTTTATTTGACGTTGTTGTTGTTGTTTATGTGACGTTGTTGTTGTTGTTTATTTGACGTTGTTGTTGTTTACATTGTTGTTGTTGTTGTTGTTGTTGTTTATTTGACGTTGTTGTTGTTTACATTGTTGTTGTTGTTGTTGTTGTTGTTTATTTGACGTTGTTTTTGTTGTTGTTGTTTATTTGCCGTTGTTGTTGTTGTTGTTTATTTGACATTGTTGTTGTTGACATTGTTGTTGTTGTTGTTTATTTGACGTAGTTTTTGTTGTTGACGTTGTTGTTGTTGTTGTTGTTTATTTGACATTTTTGTTGTTCTTGATGTTGTTGTTGTTTATTTGACGTTGTTGTTGTTGTTGTTGTTTATTTGACGTTGTTGTTGTTGTTGTTGTTCATTTGACGTTGTTGTTGTTGTTGTTGTTTATTTGACGTTGTTGTTGTTATTGATGTTGTTTATTTGACGTTGTTGTTGTTGTTGTTTATTTGACGTTGTTGTTGTTGTTTATTTGACATAGTTGTTGTTGTTGACGTTGTTGTTGTTATTTATTTGACATTGTTGTTGTTGTTGTTGTTGACGTTGTTGGTGTTGTTGTTTATTTGACGTTGTTGTTGTTGTTGTTTATTTGACGTTGTTTTAGATGTTGTTGTTTATTTGACGTTGTTGTTGTTGTTGTTTATTTAACGTTGTTTTAGATGTTGTTGTTTATTTGACGGTGTTGTTGTTTATTTGACATTGTTGTTGTTGTTGTTTATTTGACATTGTTGTTGTTGTTGTTGTTGACGTTGTTGGTGTTGTTGTTTATTTGACGTTGTTGTTGTTGTTGTTTATTTGACGTTGTTTTAGTTGTTGTTGTTTATTTGACGTTGTTGTTGTTGTTTATTTGACGTTTTTGTTTTTGATATTGTTGTTGTTGTTGTTTATATGACGTTGTTGTTGTTGTTGTTTATTTGACATAGTTGTTGTTGTTGACATTGTTGTTGTTGTTGTTTATTTGACATTTTTGTTGTTGATGATGTTGTTGTTGTTTATTTGACGTTGTTGTTATGTGTTGTTTGACGTTGTTGTTGTTGTTTATTTGACGTTGTTGTTGTTGTTATTGTTGTTGTTTATTTGCCGTTGTTGTTGTTGTTGTTTATTTGATGTTGTTGTTGTTGTTTATTTGACGTTGGTGTTGTTGTTGTTTATTTGACGTTGTTGTTGTTGTTATTATTTATTTGACGTTGTTGTTGTTATTGTTTATTTGACATTGTTGTTGTTGTTGTTGTTGTTTATTTGACGTTGTTTTTGTTATTTGACGTTGTTGTTGTTGTATTTGTTGTTGTTGTTGTTGCTTATTTGACGTTGTTGTTATTGTTGTTGTTTATTTGATTTTGTTGCTGTTGTTTATTTGACGTTGTTGTTGTTGTTTATATGACGTTGTTGTTGTTGTTGTTGTTTATTTGACGTTGTTGTTGTTTATTTGACGTTGATGTTGTTGTTGTTGTTTATTTGACATTGTTGTTGTTTATTTGACGTTGTTGTTATTTATTTAACGTTGTTGTTGTTGTTTATTGGACGTTGTTGTTGTTGTTGTATATTTGACGGTGTTGTTGTTGTTGTTTATTTGACGTTGTTGTTGTTGTTGTTTATTTGACGTTGTTGTTGTTGTTGTTGACGTTGTTGTTGTTGTTGTTTATTTGACGTTGTTGTTGTTGTTGACATAGTTGTTGTTGTTGTTGTTGTTTATTTCATGTTATTGATGTTGTTGATGTTGTTGTTTATTTAACGTTGTTGTAGTTGTTTATTTGACGTTGTTGTTGTTGTTGACATTGTTGTTGTTGTTGTTTATTTGATGTTGTTGTTGTTTATTTGACATTGTTGTTGTTGTTGACATTGTTGTTGTTGTTGTTTATTTGACGTAGTTTTTGTTGTTGACGTTGTTGTTGTTGTTGTTGTTTATTTGATGTTTTTGTTGTTGTTGATGTTGTTGTTGTTGTTGTTTATTTGACGTTGTGGTTATTGTTGTTTATTTGACGTTGTTGTTGTTGTTTATATGACGTTGTTGTTGTTGTTATTGTTGTTGTTTATTTGACGTTGTTGTTGTTGTTTATTTGATGTTGTTGTTGTTGTTGTTGTTTATTTGACATTGTTGTTGTTGACGTTGTTGTTGTTGTTTATTTGACATTGTTGTTGTTGTTGTTGTTGACGTTGTTGGTGTTGTTGTTTATTTGACGTTGTTGTTGTTGTTGTTGTTTATTTGATGTTGTTTTAGTTGTTGTTGTTTATTTGACGTTGTTGTTGTTGTTTATGTGACGTTGTTGTTGTTGTTTATTTGACGTTGTTGTTGTTGTTTATTTGACGTTGTTGTTGTTGTTTATTTGACGTTGTTTTTGTTGTTGTTGTTTATTTGCCGTTGTTGTTGTTGTTTATTTGACATTGTTGTTGTTGACATTGTTGTTGTTGTTTATTTGACGTAGTTTTTGTTGTTGACGTTGTTGTTGTTGTTGTTGTTGTTTATTTGACGTTTTTGTTGTTCTTGATGTTGTTGTTGTTGTTGTTTATTTGACGTTGTTGTTGTTGTTGTTCATTTGACGTTGTTATTGTTGTTGTTGTTTATTTGATGTTGTTGTTGTTATTGATGTTGTTTATTTGACGTTGTTGTTGTTGTTGTTTATTTAATGTTGTTGTTGTTGTTTATTTGACATTGTTGTTGTTGACGTTGTTGTTGTTATTTATTTGACATTGTTGTTGTTGTTGTTGTTGACGTTGTTGGTGTTGTTGTTTATTTGACGTTGTTGTTGTTGTTGTTTATTTGACGTTGTTTTAGATGTTGTTGTTTATTTGACGTTGTTGTTGTTGTTGTTTATTTAACGTTGTTTTAGATGTTGTTGTTTATTTGACGGTGTTGTTGTTTATTTGACATTGTTGTTGTTGTTGACGTTGTTGTTGTTGTTGTTTATTTGACATTGTTGTTGTTGTTGTTGTTGACGTTGTTGGTGTTGTTGTTTATTTGACGTTGTTGTTGATGTTGTTGTTTATTTGACGTTGTTTTAGTTGTTGTTGTTTATTTGACGTTGTTGTTGTTGTTGTTTATTTGACGTTTTTGTTTTTGATATTGTTGTTGTTGTTGTTTATATGACGTTGTTGTTGTTGTTGTTTATTTGACATAGTTGTTGTTGTTGACATTGTTGTTGTTGTTGTTTATTTGACGTTTTTGTTGTTGATGATGTTGTTGTTGTTTATTTGACGTTGTTGTTATGTGTTATTTGACGTTGTTGTTGTTGTTTATTTGACGTTGTTGTTGTTGTTATTGTTGTTGTTTATTTGCCGTTGTTGTTGTTGTTGTTGTTTATTTGATGTTGTTGTTGTTGTTTATTGGACGTTGGTGTTGTTGTTGTTTATTTGACGTTGTTGTTGTTGTTATTATTTATTTGACGTTGTTGTTGTTATTGTTTATTTGACATTGTTGTAGTTGTTGTTGTTGTTTATTTGACGTTGTTATTGTTGTTTATTTGACGTTGTTTTTGTTATTTGACGTTGTTGTTGTTGTTGTATTTGTTGTTATTGTTGTTGCTTATTTGACGTTGTTGTTATTGTTGTTGTTTATTTGATTTTGTTGCTGTTGTTTATTTGACGTTGTTGTTGTTGTTGTTATTTATTTGACGTTGTTGTTGTTGTTGTTTTTGTTGTTGTTGTTTATTTGACGTTGTTGTTGTTTATTTGACGTTGATGTTGTTGTTGTTGTTTATTTGACATTGTTGTTGTTTATTTGACGTTGTTGTTGTTGTTTATTTAACGTTGTTGTTGTTGTTTATTGGACGTTGTTGTTGTTGTATATTTGACGGTGTTGTTGTTGTTGTTGTTTATTTGACGTTGTTGTTGTTGTTGTTGTTTATTTGACGTTGTTGTTGTTGTTGACGTTGTTGTTGTTGTTGTTGTTGTTTATTTGACGTTATTGTTGTTGTTGACATAGTTGTTGTTGTTGTTGTTGTTTATTTCACGTTATTGATGTTGTTGATGTTGTTGTTTATTTAACGTTGTTGTAGTTGTTTATTTGACGTTGTTGTTGTTGTTGACATTGTTGTTGTTGTTGTTTATTTGATGTTGTTGTTGTTTATTTGACATTGTTGTTGTTGTTGACATTGTTGTTGTTGTTGTTTATTTGACGTTGTTGTTGTTGTTGTTTATTTGGCGTTTTTGTTGTTGTTGATGTTGTTGTTGTTGTTGTTTATTTGACGTTGTGGTTATTGTTGTTTATTTGACGTTGTTGTTGTTGTTGTTGTTTATATGACATTGTTGTTGTTGTTATAGTTGTTGTTTATTTGACGTTGTTGTTGTTGTTTATTTGTTGTTGTTGTTGTTGTTGTTTATTTGACATTGTTGTTGTTGACGTTGTTGTTGTTGTTTATTTGACATTGTTGTTGTTGTTGTTGATGTTGTTGGTGTTGTTGTTTATTTGACGTTGTTGTTGTTGTTGTTTATTTGATGTTGTTTTTGTTGTTGTTGTTTATTTGACGTTGTTGTTGTTGTTTATGTGACGTTGTTGTTGTTGTTTATTTGACGTTGTTGTTGTTTACATTGTTGTTGTTGTTGTTGTTGTTTATTTGACGTTGTTTTTGTTGTTGTTGTTTATTTGCCGTTGTTGTTGTTGTTTATTTGACATTGTTGTTGTTGACATTGTTGTTGTTGTTGTTGTTTATTTGACGTAGTTTTTGTTGTTGACGTTGTTGTTGTTGTTGTTGTTGTTTATTTGACGTTTTTGTTGTTCTTGATGTTGTTGTTGTTGTTTATTTGACGTTGTTGTTGTTGTTGTTGTTGTTTATTTGACGTTGTTGTTGTTGTTGTTGTTCATTTGACGTTGTTGTTGTTGTTGTTGTTTATTTGACGTTGTTGTTGTTATTGATGTTGTTTATTTGACGTTGTTGTTGTTGTTGTTGTTTATTTAATGTTGTTGTTGTTGTTTATTTGACATTGTTGTTGTTGTTGACGTTGTTGTTGTTATTTATTTGACATTGTTGTTGTTGTTGTTGTTGTTGACGTTGTTGGTGTTGTTGTTTATTTTACGTTGTTGTTGTTGTTGTTTATTTGACGTTGTTTTAGATGTTGTTGTTTATTTGATGTTGTTGTTGTTGTTTATTTAACGTTGTTTTAGATGTTGTTGTTTATTTGACGGTGTTGTTGTTTATTTGACATTGTTGTTGTTGTTGACGTTGTTGTTGTTGTTGTTTATTTGACATTGTTGTTGTTGTTGTTGTTGTTGACGTTGTTGGTGTTGTTGTTTATTTGACGTTGTTGTTGTTGTTGTTGTTTATTTGACGTTGTTTTAGTTGTTGTTGTTTATTTGACGTTGTTGTTGTTGTTTATTTGACGTTTTTGTTTTTGATATTGTTGTTGTTGTTTATATGACGTTGTTGTTGTTGTTGTTTATTTGACATAGTTGTTGTTGTTGACATTGTTGTTGTTGTTGTTTATTTGACGTTTTTGTTGTTGATGATGTTGTTGTTGTTTATTTGACGTTGTTGTTATGTGTTATTTGACGTTGTTGTTGTTGTTTATTTGACGTTGTTGTTGTTGTTATTGTTGTTGTTTATTTTCCGTTGTTGTTGTTGTTGTTGTTTATTTGATGTTGTTGTTGTTGTTTATTTGACGTTGGTGTTGTTGTTGTTTATTTGACGTTGTTGTTGTTGTTATTATTTATTTGACGTTGTTGTTGTTATTGTTTATTTGACATTGTTGTTGTTGTTGTTTATTTGACGTTGTTATTGTTGTTTATTTGACGTTGTTTTTTTTATTTGACGTTGTTGTTGTTGTTGTTGTATTTGTTGTTGTTGTTGTTGCTTATTTGACGTTGTTGTTATTGTTGTTGTTTATTTGATTTTGTTGCTGTTGTTTATTTGACGTTGTTGTTGTTGTTGTTTATTTGACGTTGTTGTTGTTGTTGTTGTTGTTTATTTGACGTTGTTGTTGTTTATTTGACGTTGATGTTGTTGTTGTTTTTTATTTGACATTGTTGTTGTTTATTTGACGTTGTTGTTGTTGTTGTTGTTTATTTAACGTTGTTGTTGTTGTTTATTGGACGTTGTTGTTGTTGTTGTATATTTGACGGTGTTGTTGTTGTTGTTTATTTGACGTTGTTGTTGTTGTTGTTGTTGTTTATTTGACGTTGTTGTTGTTGTTGTTGACGTTGTTGTTGTTGTTGTTGTTTATTTGACGTTGTTGTTGTTGACATAGTTGTTGTTGTTGTTGTTTATTTCACGTTATTGATGTTGTTGATGTTGTTGTTTATTTAACGTTGTTGTTGTTGTTGACATTGTTGTTGTTGTTGTTTATTTGATGTTGTTGTTGTTTATTTGACATTGTTGTTGTTGTTGACATTGTTGTTGTTGTTGTTTATTTGACGTAGTTGTTGTTGTTGACGTTGTTGTTGTTGTTTATTTGACGTTTTTGTTGTTGTTGATGTTGTTGTTGTTGTTTATTTGACGTTGTGGTTATTGTTGTTTATTTGACGTTGTTGTTGTTGTTGTTTATATGACGTTGTTGTTGTTGTTATTGTTGTTGTTTATTTGACGTTGTTGTTGTTGTTTATTTGATGTTGTTGTTGTTGTTGTTGTTTATTTGACATTGTTGTTGTTTATTTGACGTTGTTGTTATTTATTTAACGTTGTTGTTGTTGTTTATTGGACGTTGTTGTTGTTGTTGTATATTTGACGGTGTTGTTGTTGTTGTTTATTTGACGTTGTTGTTGTTGTTGTTGTTTATTTGACGTTGTTGTTGTTGTTGTTGACGTTGTTGTTGTTGTTGTTTATTTGACGTTGTTGTTGTTGTTGACATAGTTGTTGTTGTTGTTGTTGTTTATTTCACGTTATTGATGTTGTTGATGTTGTTGTTTATTTAACGTTGTTGTAGTTGTTTATTTGACGTTGTTGTTGTTGTTGACATTGTTGTTGTTGTTGTTTATTTGATGTTGTTGTTGTTTATTTGACATTGTTGTTGTTGTTGACATTGTTGTTGTTGTTGTTTATTTGACGTAGTTTTTGTTGTTGACGTTGTTGTTGTTGTTGTTGTTTATTTGATGTTTTTGTTGTTGTTGATGTTGTTGTTGTTGTTGTTTATTTGACGTTGTGGTTATTGTTGTTTATTTGACGTTGTTGTTGTTGTTTATATGACGTTGTTGTTGTTGTTATTGTTGTTGTTTATTTGACGTTGTTGTTGTTGTTTATTTGATGTTGTTGTTGTTGTTGTTGTTTATTTGACATTGTTGTTGTTGACGTTGTTGTTGTTGTTTATTTGACATTGTTGTTGTTGTTGTTGTTGACGTTGTTGGTGTTGTTGTTTATTTGACGTTGTTGTTGTTGTTGTTGTTGTTGTTGTTGTTTATTTGATGTTGTTTTAGTTGTTGTTGTTTATTTGACGTTGTTGTTGTTGTTTATGTGACGTTGTTGTTGTTGTTTATTTGACGTTGTTGTTGTTTACATTGTTGTTGTTGTTGTTGTTGTTTATTTGACGTTGTTTTTGTTGTTGTTGTTTATTTGCCGTTGTTGTTGTTGTTTATTTGACATTGTTGTTGTTGACATTGTTGTTGTTGTTTATTTGACGTAGTTTTTGTTGTTGACGTTGTTGTTGTTGTTGTTGTTGTTGTTTATTTGACGTTTTTGTTGTTCTTGATGTTGTTGTTGTTGTTGTTTATTTGACGTTGTTGTTGTTGTTGTTGTTCATTTGACGTTGTTATTGTTGTTGTTGTTTATTTGATGTTGTTGTTGTTATTGATGTTGTTTATTTGACGTTGTTGTTGTTGTTGTTTATTTAATGTTGTTGTTGTTGTTTATTTGACATTGTTGTTGTTGACGTTGTTGTTGTTATTTATTTGACATTGTTGTTGTTGTTGTTGTTGACGTTGTTGGTGTTGTTGTTTATTTGACGTTGTTGTTGTTGTTGTTTATTTGACGTTGTTTTAGATGTTGTTGTTTATTTGACGTTGTTGTTGTTGTTGTTGTTGTTTATTTAACGTTGTTTTAGATGTTGTTGTTTATTTGACGGTGTTGTTGTTTATTTGACATTGTTGTTGTTGTTGACGTTGTTGTTGTTGTTGTTTATTTGACATTGTTGTTGTTGTTGTTGTTGACGTTGTTGGTGTTGTTGTTTATTTGACGTTGTTGTTGTTGTTGTTGTTTATTTGACGTTGTTTTAGTTGTTGTTGTTTATTTGACGTTGTTGTTGTTGTTGTTTATTTGACGTTTTTGTTTTTGATATTGTTGTTGTTGTTGTTTATATGACGTTGTTGTTGTTGTTGTTTATTTGACATAGTTGTTGTTGTTGACATTGTTGTTGTTGTTGTTTATTTGACGTTTTTGTTGTTGATGATGTTGTTGTTGTTTATTTGACGTTGTTGTTATGTGTTATTTGACGTTGTTGTTGTTGTTTATTTGACGTTGTTGTTGTTGTTATTGTTGTTGTTTATTTGCCGTTGTTGTTGTTGTTGTTGTTTATTTGATGTTGTTGTTGTTGTTTATTGGACGTTGGTGTTGTTGTTGTTTATTTGACGTTGTTGTTGTTGTTATTATTTATTTGACGTTGTTGTTGTTATTGTTTATTTGACATTGTTGTAGTTGTTGTTGTTGTTTATTTGACGTTGTTATTGTTGTTTATTTGACGTTGTTTTTGTTATTTGACGTTGTTGTTGTTGTTGTATTTGTTGTTATTGTTGTTGCTTATTTGACGTTGTTGTTATTGTTGTTGTTTATTTGATTTTGTTGCTGTTGTTTATTTGACGTTGTTGTTGTTGTTGTTTATTTGACGTTGTTGTTGTTGTTGTTTTTGTTGTTGTTGTTTATTTGACGTTGTTGTTGTTTATTTGACGTTGATGTTGTTGTTGTTGTTTATTTGACATTGTTGTTGTTTATTTGACGTTGTTGTTGTTGTTTATTTAACGTTGTTGTTGTTGTTTATTGGACGTTGTTGTTGTTGTATATTTGACGGTGTTGTTGTTGTTGTTGTTTATTTGACGTTGTTGTTGTTGTTGTTGTTGTTTATTTGACGTTGTTGTTGTTGTTGACGTTGTTGTTGTTGTTGTTGTTGTTTATTTGACGTTATTGTTGTTGTTGACATAGTTGTTGTTGTTGTTGTTGTTTATTTCACGTTATTGATGTTGTTGATGTTGTTGTTTATTTAACGTTGTTGTAGATGTTTATTTGACGTTGTTGTTGTTGTTGACATTGTTGTTGTTGTTGTTTATTTGATGTTGTTGTTGTTTATTTGACATTGTTGTTGTTGTTGACATTGTTGTTGTTGTTGTTTATTTGACGTTGTTGTTGTTGTTGTTTATTTGGCGTTTTTGTTGTTGTTGATGTTGTTGTTGTTGTTGTTTATTTGACGTTGTGGTTATTGTTGTTTATTTGACGTTGTTGTTGTTGTTGTTGTTTATATGACATTGTTGTTGTTGTTATAGTTGTTGTTTATTTGACGTTGTTGTTGTTGTTTATTTGATGTTGTTGTTGTTGTTGTTTATTTGACATTGTTGTTGTTGACGTTGTTGTTGTTGTTTGTTTGACATTGTTGTTGTTGTTGTTGATGTTGTTGGTGTTGTTGTTTATTTGACGTTGTTGTTGTTGTTGTTGTTTATTTGATGTTGTTTTTGTTGTTGTTGTTTATTTGACGTTGTTGTTGTTGTTGTTTATGTGACGTTGTTGTTGTTGTTTATTTGACGTTGTTGTTGTTTACATTGTTGTTGTTGTTGTTGTTGTTTATTTGACGTTGTTTTTGTTGTTGTTGTTTATTTGCCGTTGTTGTTGTTGTTTATTTGACATTGTTGTTGTTGACATTGTTGTTGTTGTTGTTGTTTATTTGACGTAGTTTTTGTTGTTGACGTTGTTGTTGTTGTTGTTGTTGTTTATTTGACGTTTTTGTTGTTCTTGATGTTGTTGTTGTTGTTTATTTGACGTTGTTGTTGTTGTTGTTGTTGTTTATTTGACGTTGTTGTTGTTGTTGTTGTTCATTTGACGTTGTTGTTGTTGTTGTTGTTTATTTGACGTTGTTGTTGTTATTGATGTTGTTTATTTGACGTTGTTGTTGTTGTTGTTTATTTAATGTTGTTGTTGTTGTTTATTTGACATTGTTGTTGTTGTTGACGTTGTTGTTGTTATTTATTTGACATTGTTGTTGTTGTTGTTGTTGTTGACGTTGTTGGTGTTGTTGTTTATTTTACGTTGTTGTTGTTGTTGTTTATTTGACGTTGTTTTAGATGTTGTTGTTTATTTGATGTTGTTGTTGTTGTTTATTTAACGTTGTTTTAGATGTTGTTGTTTATTTGACGGTGTTGTTGTTTATTTGACATTGTTGTTGTTGTTGACGTTGTTGTTGTTGTTGTTTATTTGACATTGTTGTTGTTGTTGTTGTTGTTGACGTTGTTGGTGTTGTTGTTTATTTGACGTTGTTGTTGTTGTTGTTGTTTATTTGACGTTGTTTTAGTTGTTGTTGTTTATTTGACGTTGTTGTTGTTGTTTATTTGACGTTTTTGTTTTTGATATTGTTGTTGTTGTTGTTTATATGACGTTGTTGTTGTTGTTGTTTATTTGACATAGTTGTTGTTGTTGACATTGTTGTTGTTGTTGTTTATTTGACGTTTTTGTTGTTGATGATGTTGTTGTTGTTTATTTGACGTTGTTGTTATGTGTTATTTGACGTTGTTGTTGTTGTTTATTTGACGTTGTTGTTGTTGTTATTGTTGTTGTTTATTTTCCGTTGTTGTTGTTGTTGTTGTTTATTTGATGTTGTTGTTGTTGTTTATTTGACGTTGGTGTTGTTGTTGTTTATTTGACGTTGTTGTTGTTGTTATTATTTATTTGACGTTGTTGTTGTTATTGTTTATTTGACATTGTTGTTGTTGTTGTTTATTTGACGTTGTTATTGTTGTTTATTTGACGTTGTTTTTTTTATTTGACGTTGTTGTTGTTGTTGTTGTTGTATTTGTTGTTGTTGTTGTTGCTTATTTGACGTTGTTGTTATTGTTGTTGTTTATTTGATTTTGTTGCTGTTGTTTATTTGACGTTGTTGTTGTTGTTGTTTATTTGACGTTGTTGTTGTTGTTGTTGTTGTTTATTTGACGTTGTTGTTGTTTATTTGACGTTGATGTTGTTGTTGTTTTTTATTTGACATTGTTGTTGTTTATTTGACGTTGTTGTTGTTGTTGTTTATTTAACGTTGTTGTTGTTGTTTATTGGACGTTGTTGTTGTTGTTGTATATTTGACGGTGTTGTTGTTGTTGTTTATTTGACGTTGTTGTTGTTGTTGTTGTTGTTTATTTGACGTTGTTGTTGTTGTTGTTGTTGACGTTGTTGTTGTTGTTGTTGTTGTTTATTTGACGTTGTTGTTGTTGACATAGTTGTTGTTGTTGTTGTTTATTTCACGTTATTGATGTTGTTGATGTTGTTGTTTATTTAACGTTGTTGTTGTTGTTGTTTAT
The DNA here is from genome assembly GCA_948472305.1 of Vicia faba. Classification (NCBI taxonomy): domain Eukaryota; kingdom Viridiplantae; phylum Streptophyta; class Magnoliopsida; order Fabales; family Fabaceae; genus Vicia; species Vicia faba. The sequence goes on along the minus strand of OX451737.1, from coordinate 368,882,797 downwards.
TTGATGTTGTTGTTGTTTATTTGACATTGTTGTTGTTGTTGACATTGTTGTTGTTGTTGTTTATTTGACGTAGTTGTTGTTGTTGACGTTGTTGTTGTTGTTGTTTATTTGACGTTTTTGTTGTTGTTGATGTTGTTGTTGTTGTTTATTTGACGTTGTGGTTATTGTTGTTTATTTGACGTTGTTGTTGTTGTTGTTTATATGACGTTGTTGTTGTTGTTATTGTTGTTGTTTATTTGACGTTGTTGTTGTTGTTTATTTGATGTTGTTGTTGTTGTTGTTGTTTATTTGACATTGTTGTTGTTGACGTTGTTGTTGTTGTTTATTTGACATTGTTGTTGTTGTTGTTGTTGACGTTGTTGGTGTTGTTGTTTATTTGACGTTGTTGTTGTTGTTGTTTATTTGATGTTGTTTTAGTTGTTGTTGTTTATTTGACGTTGTTGTTGTTGTTTATGTGACGTTGTTGTTGTTGTTTATTTGACGTTGTTGTTGTTTACATTGTTGTTGTTGTTGTTGTTTATTTGACGTTGTTTTTGTTGTTGTTGTTTATTTGCCGTTGTTGTTGTTGTTTATTTGACATTGTTGTTGTTGACATTGTTGTTGTTGTTTATTTGACGTAGTTTTTGTTGTTGACTTTGTTGTTGTTGTTGTTGTTGTTGTTTATTTGACGTTTTTGTTGTTCTTGATGTTGTTGTTGTTGTTTATTTGACGTTGTTGTTGTTGTTGTTGTGGTTTATTTGACGTTGTTGTTGTTGTTGTTCATTTGACGTTGTTATTGTTGTTGTTGTTTATTTGACGTTGTTGTTGTTATTGATGTTGTTTATTTGACGTTGTTGTTGTTGTTTATTTAATGTTGTTGTTGTTGTTGTTTATTTGACATTGTTGTTGTTGTTGACGTTGTTGTTGTTATTTATTTGACATTGTTGTTGTTGTTGTTGTTGACGTTGTTGGTGTTGTTGTTTATTTGACGTTGTTGTTGTTGTTTATTTGACGTTGTTTTAGATGTTGTTGTTTATTTGACGTTGTTGTTGTTGTTGTTTATTTAACGTTGTTTTAGATGTTGTTGTTTATTTGACGGTGTTGTTGTTTATTTGACATTGTTGTTGTTGTTGACGTTGTTGTTGTTGTTGTTTATTTGACATTGTTGTTGTTGTTGTTGACGTTGTTGGTGTTGTTGTTTATTTGACGTTGTTGTTGTTGTTGTTGTTGTTTATTTGACGTTGTTTTAGTTGTTGTTGTTTATTTGACGTTGTTGTTGTTGTTGTTTATTTGACGTTTTTGTTTTTGATATTGTTGTTGTTGTTGTTTATATGACGTTGTTGTTGTTGTTTATTTGACATAGTTGTTGTTGTTGACATTGTTGTTGTTGTTGTTTATTTGACGTTTTTGTTGTTGATGATGTTGTTGTTGTTTATCTGACGTTGTTGTTATGTGTTATTTGACGTTGTTGTTGTTGTTTATTTGACGTTGTTGTTGTTGTTATTGTTGTTGTTTATTTGCCGTTGTTGTTGTTGTTGTTGTTTATTTGATGTTGTTGTTGTTGTTTATTTGACGTTGGTGTTGTTGTTGTTTATTTGACGTTGTTGTTGTTGTTATTATTTATTTGACGTTGTTGTTGTTATTGTTTATTTGACATTGTTGTTGTTGTTGTTGTTGTTTATTTGACGTTGTTATTGTTGTTTATTTGACGTTGTTTTTGTTATTTGACGTTGTTGTTGTTGTTGTATTTGTTGTTGTTGTTGTTGCTTATTTGACGTTGTTGTTATTGTTGTTGTTTATTTGATTTTGTTGCTGTTGTTTATTTGACGTTGTTGTTGTTGTTGTTGTTTATTTGACGTTGTTGTTGTTGTTGTTGTTGTTGTTGTTGTTTATTTGACGTTGTTGTTGTTTATTTGACGTTGATGTTGTTGTTGTTGTTTATTTGACATTGTTGTTGTTTATTTGACGTTGTTGTTGTTGTTTATTTAACGTTGTTGTTGTTGTTTATTGGACGTTGTTGTTGTTGTTGTATATTTGACGGTGTTGTTGTTGTTGTTTATTTGACGTTGTTGTTGTTGTTGTTTATTTGACGTTGTTGTTGTTGTTGACGTTGTTGTTGTTGTTGTTGTTTATTTGACGTTGTTGTTGTTGTTGACATAGTTGTTGTTGTTGTTGTTTATTTCACGTTATTGATGTTGTTGATGTTGTTGTTTATTTAACGTTGTTGTAGTTGTTTATTTGACGTTGTTGTTGTTGTTGACATTGTTGTTGTTGTTGTTTATTTGATGTTGTTGTTGTTTATTTGACATTGTTGTTGTTGTTGACATTGTTGTTGTTGTTGTTTATTTGATGTAGTTGTTGTTGTTGACGTTGTTGTTGTTGTTGTTTATTTGACGTTTTTGTTGTTGATGTTGTTGTTGTTGTTGTTTATTTGACGTTGTGGTTATTGTTGTTTATTTGACGTTGTTGTTGTTGTTGTTGTTTATATGACATTGTTGTTGTTGTTATAGTTGTTGTTTATTTGACGTTGTTGTTGTTGTTTATTTGATGTTGTTGTTGTTGTTGTTTATTTGACATTGTTGTTGTTGACGTTGTTGTTGTTGTTTGTTTGACATTGTTGTTGTTGTTGTTGATGTTGTTGGTGTTGTTGTTTATTTGACGTTGTTGTTGTTGTTGTTGTTTATTTGATGTTGTTTTTGTTGTTGTTGTTTATTTGACGTTGTTGTTGTTGTTGTTTATGTGACGTTGTTGTTGTTGTTTATTTGACGTTGTTGTTGTTGTTGTTGTTGTTTATTTGACGTTGTTTTTGTTGTTGTTGTTTATTTGCCGTTGTTGTTGTTGTTTATTTGACATTGTTGTTGTTGACATTGTTGTTGTTGTTGTTGTTTATTTGACGTAGTTTTTGTTGTTGACGTTGTTGTTGTTGTTGTTGTTGTTTATTTGACGTTTTTGTTGTTCTTGATGTTGTTGTTGTTGTTTATTTGACGTTGTTGTTGTTGTTGTTGTTGTTTATTTGACGTTGTTGTTGTTGTTGTTGTTCATTTGACGTTGTTGTTGTTGTTGTTGTTTATTTGACGTTGTTGTTGTTATTGATGTTGTTTATTTGACGTTGTTGTTGTTGTTGTTTATTTAATGTTGTTGTTGTTGTTTATTTGACATTGTTGTTGTTGTTGACGTTGTTGTTGTTATTTATTTGACATTGTTGTTGTTGTTGTTGTTGTTGACGTTGTTGGTGTTGTTGTTTATTTTACGTTGTTGTTGTTGTTGTTTATTTGACGTTGTTTTAGATGTTGTTGTTTATTTGATGTTGTTGTTGTTGTTTATTTAACGTTGTTTTAGATGTTGTTGTTTATTTGACGGTGTTGTTGTTTATTTGACATTGTTGTTGTTGTTGACGTTGTTGTTGTTGTTGTTTATTTGACATTGTTGTTGTTGTTGTTGTTGTTGACGTTGTTGGTGTTGTTGTTTATTTGACGTTGTTGTTGTTGTTGTTGTTTATTTGACGTTGTTTTAGTTGTTGTTGTTTATTTGACGTTGTTGTTGTTGTTTATTTGACGTTTTTGTTTTTGATATTGTTGTTGTTGTTGTTTATATGACGTTGTTGTTGTTGTTGTTTATTTGACATAGTTGTTGTTGTTGACATTGTTGTTGTTGTTGTTTATTTGACGTTTTTCTTGTTGATGATGTTGTTGTTGTTTATTTGACGTTGTTGTTATGTGTTATTTGACGTTGTTGTTGTTGTTTATTTGACGTTGTTGTTGTTGTTATTGTTGTTGTTTATTTTCCGTTGTTGTTGTTGTTGTTGTTTATTTGATGTTGTTGTTGTTGTTTATTTGACGTTGGTGTTGTTGTTGTTTATTTGACGTTGTTGTTGTTGTTATTATTTATTTGACGTTGTTGTTGTTATTGTTTATTTGACATTGTTGTTGTTGTTGTTTATTTGACGTTGTTATTGTTGTTTATTTGACGTTGTTTTTTTTATTTGACGTTGTTGTTGTTGTTGTTGTTGTATTTGTTGTTGTTGTTGTTGCTTATTTGACGTTGTTGTTATTGTTGTTGTTTATTTGATTTTGTTGCTGTTGTTTATTTGACGTTGTTGTTGTTGTTGTTTATTTGACGTTGTTGTTGTTGTTGTTGTTGTTTATTTGACGTTGTTGTTGTTTATTTGACGTTGATGTTGTTGTTGTTTTTTATTTGACATTGTTGTTGTTTATTTGACGTTGTTGTTGTTGTTGTTTATTTAACGTTGTTGTTGTTGTTTATTGGACGTTGTTGTTGTTGTTGTATATTTGACGGTGTTGTTGTTGTTGTTTATTTGACGTTGTTGTTGTTGTTGTTGTTGTTTATTTGACGTTGTTGTTGTTGTTGTTGACGTTGTTGTTGTTGTTGTTGTTGTTTATTTGACGTTGTTGTTGTTGACATAGTTGTTGTTGTTGTTGTTTATTTCACGTTATTGATGTTGTTGATGTTGTTGTTTATTTAACGTTGTTGTTGTTGTTGTTTATTTGATGTTGTTGTTGTTTATTTGACATTGTTGTTGTTGTTGACATTGTTGTTGTTGTTGTTTATTTGACGTAGTTGTTGTTGTTGACGTTGTTGTTGTTGTTGTTTATTTGACGTTTTTGTTGTTGTTGATGTTGTTGTTGTTGTTTATTTGACGTTGTGGTTATTGTTGTTTATTTGACGTTGTTGTTGTTGTTGTTTATATGACGTTGTTGTTGTTGTTATTGTTGTTGTTTATTTGACGTTGTTGTTGTTGTTTATTTGATGTTGTTGTTGTTGTTGTTGTTTATTTGACATTGTTGTTGTTGACGTTGTTGTTGTTGTTTATTTGACATTGTTGTTGTTGTTGTTGTTGACGTTGTTGGTGTTGTTGTTTATTTGACGTTGTTGTTGTTGTTGTTTATTTGATGTTGTTTTAGTTGTTGTTGTTTATTTGACGTTGTTGTTGTTGTTTATGTGACGTTGTTGTTGTTGTTTATTTGACGTTGTTGTTGTTTACATTGTTGTTGTTGTTGTTGTTTATTTGACGTTGTTTTTGTTGTTGTTGTTTATTTGCCGTTGTTGTTGTTGTTTATTTGACATTGTTGTTGTTGACATTGTTGTTGTTGTTTATTTGACGTAGTTTTTGTTGTTGACTTTGTTGTTGTTGTTGTTGTTGTTGTTTATTTGACGTTTTTGTTGTTCTTGATGTTGTTGTTGTTGTTTATTTGACGTTGTTGTTGTTGTTGTTGTGGTTTATTTGACGTTGTTGTTGTTGTTGTTCATTTGACGTTGTTATTGTTGTTGTTGTTTATTTGACGTTGTTGTTGTTATTGATGTTGTTTATTTGACGTTGTTGTTGTTGTTTATTTAATGTTGTTGTTGTTGTTGTTGTTTATTTGACATTGTTGTTGTTGTTGACGTTGTTGTTGTTATTTATTTGACATTGTTGTTGTTGTTGTTGTTGACGTTGTTGGTGTTGTTGTTTATTTGACGTTGTTGTTGTTGTTTATTTGACGTTGTTTTAGATGTTGTTGTTTATTTGACGTTGTTGTTGTTGTTGTTTATTTAACGTTGTTTTAGATGTTGTTGTTTATTTGACGGTGTTGTTGTTTATTTGACATTGTTGTTGTTGTTGACGTTGTTGTTGTTGTTGTTTATTTGACATTGTTGTTGTTGTTGTTGACGTTGTTGGTGTTGTTGTTTATTTGACGTTGTTGTTGTTGTTTATTTGACGTTGTTTTAGTTGTTGTTGTTTATTTGACGTTGTTGTTGTTGTTGTTTATTTGACGTTTTTGTTTTTGATATTGTTGTTGTTGTTGTTTATATGACGTTGTTGTTGTTGTTTATTTGACATAGTTGTTGTTGTTGACATTGTTGTTGTTGTTGTTTATTTGACGTTTTTGTTGTTGATGATGTTGTTGTTGTTTATCTGACGTTGTTGTTATGTGTTATTTGACGTTGTTGTTGTTGTTTATTTGACGTTGTTGTTGTTGTTATTGTTGTTGTTTATTTGCCGTTGTTGTTGTTGTTGTTGTTTATTTGATGTTGTTGTTGTTGTTTATTTGACGTTGGTGTTGTTGTTGTTTATTTGACGTTGTTGTTGTTGTTATTATTTATTTGACGTTGTTGTTGTTATTGTTTATTTGACATTGTTGTTGTTGTTGTTGTTGTTTATTTGACGTTGTTATTGTTGTTTATTTGACGTTGTTTTTGTTATTTGACGTTGTTGTTGTTGTTGTATTTGTTGTTGTTGTTGTTGCTTATTTGACGTTGTTGTTATTGTTGTTGTTTATTTGATTTTGTTGCTGTTGTTTATTTGACGTTGTTGTTGTTGTTGTTGTTTATTTGACGTTGTTGTTGTTGTTGTTGTTGTTGTTGTTGTTGTTGTTTATTTGACGTTGTTGTTGTTTATTTGACGTTGATGTTGTTGTTGTTGTTTATTTGACATTGTTGTTGTTTATTTGACGTTGTTGTTGTTGTTTATTTAACGTTGTTGTTGTTGTTTATTGGACGTTGTTGTTGTTGTTGTATATTTGACGGTGTTGTTGTTGTTGTTTATTTGACGTTGTTGTTGTTGTTGTTTATTTGACGTTGTTGTTGTTGTTGACGTTGTTGTTGTTGTTGTTGTTGTTTATTTGACGTTGTTGTTGTTGTTGACATAGTTGTTGTTGTTGTTGTTTATTTCACGTTATTGATGTTGTTGATGTTGTTGTTTATTTAACGTTGTTGTAGTTGTTTATTTGACGTTGTTGTTGTTGTTGACATTGTTGTTGTTGTTGTTTATTTGATGTTGTTGTTGTTTATTTGACATTGTTGTTGTTGTTGACATTGTTGTTGTTGTTGTTTATTTGATGTAGTTGTTGTTGTTGACGTTGTTGTTGTTGTTGTTTATTTGACGTTTTTGTTGTTGATGTTGTTGTTGTTGTTGTTTATTTGACGTTGTGGTTATTGTTGTTTATTTGACGTTGTTGTTGTTGTTGTTTATATGACGTTGTTGTTGTTGTTATTGTTGTTGTTTATTTGACGTTTTTGTTGTTGTTTATTTGATGTTGTTGTTGTTGTTGTTTATTTGACATTGTTGTTGTTGACGTTGTTGTTGTTGTTTATTTGACATTGTTGTTGTTGTTGTTGTTGATGTTGTTGGTGTTGTTGTTTATTTGACGTTGTTGTTGTTGTTTATTTGATGTTGTTTTAGTTGTTGTTGTTTATTTGACGTTGTTGTTGTTGTTTATGTGACGTTGTTGTTGTTGTTTATTTGACGTTGTTGTTGTTTACATTGTTGTTGTTGTTGTTGTTTATTTGACGTTGTTGTTGTTGTTTATGTGACGTTGTTGTTGTTGTTTATTTGACATTGTTTTTGTATACATTGTTGTTGTTGTTGTTTATTTGACGTAGTTTTTGTTGGTTACGTTGTTGTTGTTGTTGTTGTTTATTTGACGTTTTTGTTGTTTTTGATGTTGTTGTTGTTGTTGTTGTTTATTTGACGTTGTTGTTGTTGTTGTTTATTTAACGTTGTTGTTGTTGTTGTTCATTTGACGTTGTTGTTGTTGTTGTTGTTGTTGTTGTTTATTTGACGTTGTTGTTGTTATTGATGTTGTTTATTTGACGTTGTTGTTGTTGTTGTTGTTTATTTAATGTTGTTGTTGTTGTTTATTTGACATTGTTGTTGTTGTTGACGTTGTTGTTGTTATTTATTTGACATTGTTGTTGTTGTTGTTGTTGACGTTGTTGGTGTTGTTGTTTATTTGACGTTGTTGTTGTTGTTGTTATTTATTTGACGTTGTTTTAGATGTTATTGTTTATTTGACGTTGTTGTTGTTGTTGTTGTTGTTGTTGTTGTTGTTTATTTAACGTTTTTTAGATGTTGTTGTTTATTTGATGGTGTCGTTGTTTATTTGACATTGTTGTTGTTGTTGACGTTGTTGTTGTTGTTGTTTATTTGACATTGTTGTTGTGTTTGTTGTTGACGTTGTTGTTGTTGTTGTTGTTTATTTGACGTTGTTGTTGTTGTTTATTTGACGTTGTTTTAGTTGTTGTTGTTTATTTGACGTTGTTGTTGTTGTTTATTTCACGTTTTTGTTTTTGATATTGTTGTTGTTGTTGTTTATATGACGTTGTTGTTGTTGTTGTTTATTTGACATAGTTGTTGTTGTTGACATTGTTGTTGTTGTTGTTGTTGTTTATTTGACGTTTATGTTGTTGATGATGTTGTTGTTGTTGTTTATTTGACGTTGTTGTTATTGTTTATTTGACGTTGTTGTTGTTGTTTATTTGACGTTGTTGTTCTTGTTATTGTTGTTGTTTATTTGCCGTTGTTGTTGTTGTTGTTGTTTATTTGATGTTGTTGTTGTTGTTTATTTGACGTTGGTGTTGTTGTTGTTTATTTGACGTTGTTGTTGTTGTTGTTATTATTTATTTGACGTTGTTGTTGTTATTGTTTATTTGACATTGTTGTTGTTGTTGTTGTTGTTTATTTGACGTTGTTATTGTTGTTTATTTGACGTTGTTTTTGTTATTTGACATTGTTGTTGTTGTTGTTGTATTTGTTGTTGTTGTTGTTGCTTATTTGACGTTGTTGTTATTGTTGTTGTTTGTTTGATGTTGTTGCTGTTGTTTATTTGACGTTGTTGTTGTTGTTTTTGTTTATTTGACATAGTTGTTGTTGTTGACGTTGTTGTTGTTGTTATTTATTTGACGTTGTTGTTGTTGTTGTTGTTGTTATTGTTGTTGTTTATTTGACGTTGTTGTTGTTGTAGTTTATTTGATGTTGTTGTTGTTGTTTATTTGACGTTGTTGTTGTTGTTGTTTATTTGACGTTGTTTTAGTTGTTGTTGTTTATTTGACGTTGTTGTTGTTGTTCATTTGACGTTTTTGTTTTTGATATTGTTGTTGTTGTTGTTTATATGACGTTGTTGTTGTTGTTGTTTATTTGACATAGTTGTTGTTGTTGACATTGTTGTTGTTGTTGTTGTTTATTTGACGTTTTTGTTGTTGATGATGTTGTTGTTGTTGTTTATTTGACGTTGTTGTTATTGTTTATTTGACGTTGTTGATGTTGTTTATTTGACGTTGTTGTTGTTGTTGTTGTTATTGTTGTTGTTTATTTGCCGTGGTTGTTGTTGTTGTTGTTTATTTGATGTTGTTGTTGTTGTTTATTTGACGTTGGTGTTGTTGTTGTTTATTTGACGTTGTTGTTGTTGTTATTATTTATTTGACGTTGTTGTTGTTATTGTTTATTTGACATTGTTGTTGTTGTTGTTTATTTGACGTTGTTATTGTTGTTTATTTGACGTTGTTTTTGTTATTTGACGTTGTTGTTGTTGTTGTTGTATTTGTTGTTGTTGTTGTTGCTTATTTGACGTTGTTGTTATTGTTGTTGTTTGTTTGATGTTGTTGCTGTTGTTTATTTGACGTTGTTGTTGTTGTTTTTGTTTATTTGACGTAGTTGTTGTTGTTGACGTTGTTGTTGTTGTTATTTATTTGACGTTGTTGTTGTTGTTGTTGTTGTTGTTATTGTTGTTGTTTATTTGACGTTGTTGTTGTTGTTGTTGTTTATTTGATGTTGTTGTTGTTTATTTGACATTGTTGTTGTTTATTTGACGTTGTTGTTGTTGTTTATTTAACGTTGTTGTTGTTATTGTTTATTGGACGTTGTTGTTGTTGTATATTTGACGGTGTTGTTGTTGTTGTTTATTTGACGTTGTTGTTGTTGTTGTTTATTTGATGTTGTTGTTGTTGTTGACGTTGTTGTTGTTGTTGTTTATTTGACGTTGTTGTTGTTGTTGTTGACATAGTTGTTGTTGTTGTTGTTTATTTCACGTTATTGATTTTGTTGATGTTGTTGTTTATTTAACGTTGTTGTTGTTGTTTATTTGACGTTGTTGTTGTTGACATTGTTGTTGTTGTTTATTTGATGTTGTTGTTGTTTATTTGACATTGTTTTTGTTGTTGACGTTGTTGTTGTTGTTGTTTATTTGACATTGTTGTTGTTGTTGTTGTTGTTGTTGTTATTGTTGACGTTGTTTATTTGACGTTGTTGTTGTTGTTTATTTGACGTTGTTTTAGTTGTTGTTGTTTATTTGACGTTGTTGTTGTTGTTGTTGTTTATTTGACGTTGTTGTTGTTGACATTGTTGTTGTTGTTGTTTATTTGACGTAGTTGTTGTTGTTGACGTTGTTGTTGTTGTTGTTGACATTGTTGTTATTGTTGTTGTTTATTTGACGTTGTTGTTGTTGTTGACGTTGTTGTTGTTATTTATTTGACATTGTTGTTGTTGTTGTTGTTGTTGACGTTGTTGGTGTTGTTGTTTATTTGACGTTGTTGTTGTTGTTATTTATTTGACGTTGTTTTAGATGTTATTGTTTATTTGACGTTGTTGTTGTTGTTGTTGTTGTTGTTGTTTATTTAACGTTTTTTAGATGTTGTTGTTTATTTGATGGTGTCGTTGTTTATTTGACATTGTTGTTGTTGTTGACGTTGTTGTTGTTGTTGTTTATTTGACATTGTTGTTGTGTTTGTTGTTGACGTTGTTGTTGTTGTTGTTTATTTGACGTTGTTGTTGTTGTTTATTTGACGTTGTTTTAGTTGTTGTTGTTTATTTGACGTTGTTGTTGTTGTTTATTTGACGTTTTTGTTTTTGATATTGTTGTTGTTGTTGTTTATATGACGTTGTTGTTGTTGTTGTTTATTTGACATAGTTGTTGTTGTTGACATTGTTGTTGTTGTTGTTGTTGTTTATTTGACGTTTATGTTGTTGATGATGTTGTTGTTGTTGTTTATTTGACGTTGTTGTTATTGTTTATTTGACGTTGTTGTTATTGTTTATTTGACGTTGTTGTTCTTGTTATTGTTGTTGTTTATTTGCCGTTGTTGTTGTTGTTGTTGTTTATTTGATGTTGTTGTTGTTGTTTATTTGACGTTGGTGTTGTTGTTGTTTATTTGACGTTGTTGTTGTTGTTGTTCATTTGACGTTGTTGTTGTTGTTGTTGTTGTTGTTTATTTGACGTTGTTGTTGTTATTGATGTTGTTTATTTGACGTTGTTGTTGTTGTTGTTGTTTATTTAATGTTGTTGTTGTTGTTTATTTGACATTGTTGTTGTTGTTGACGTTGTTGTTGTTATTTATTTGACATTGTTGTTGTTGTTGTTGTTGACGTTGTTGGTGTTGTTGTTTATTTGACGTTGTTGTTGTTGTTGTTATTTATTTGACGTTGTTTTAGATGTTATTGTTTATTTGACGTTGTTGTTGTTGTTGTTGTTGTTGTTGTTTATTTAACGTTTTTTAGATGTTGTTGTTTATTTGATGGTGTCGTTGTTTATTTGACATTGTTGTTGTTGTTGACGTTGTTGTTGTTGTTGTTTATTTGACATTGTTGTTGTGTTTGTTGTTGACGTTGTTGTTGTTGTTGTTGTTTATTTGACGTTGTTGTTGTTGTTTATTTGACGTTGTTTTAGTTGTTGTTGTTTATTTGACGTTGTTGTTGGTGTTTATTTCACGTTTTTGTTTTTGATATTGTTGTTGTTGTTGTTTATATGACGTTGTTGTTGTTGTTGTTTATTTGACATAGTTGTTGTTGTTGACATTGTTGTTGTTGTTGTTGTTGTTTATTTGACGTTTATGTTGTTGATGATGTTGTTGTTGTTGTTTATTTGACGTTGTTGTTATTGTTTATTTGACGTTGTTGTTGTTGTTTATTTGACGTTGTTGTTCTTGTTATTGTTGTTGTTTATTTGCCGTTGTTGTTGTTGTTATTGTTTATTTGATGTTGTTGTTGTTGTTTATTTGACGTTGGTGTTGTTGTTGTTTATTTGACGTTGTTGTTGTTGTTGTTATTATTTATTTGACGTTGTTGTTGTTATTGTTTATTTGACATTGTTGTTGTTGTTGTTGTTGTTTATTTGACGTTGTTATTGTTGTTTATTTGACGTTGTTTTTGTTATTTGACATTGTTGTTGTTGTTGTTGTATTTGTTGTTGTTGTTGTTGCTTATTTGACGTTGTTGTTATTGTTGTTGTTTGTTTGATGTTGTTGCTGTTGTTTATTTGACGTTGTTGTTGTTGTTTTTGTTTATTTGACGTAGTTGTTGTTGTTGACGTTGTTGTTGTTGTTATTTATTTGACGTTGTTGTTGTTGTTGTTGTTGTTGTTATTGTTGTTGTTTATTTGACGTTGTTGTTGTTGTAGTTTATTTGATGTTGTTGTTGTTGTTTATTTGACGTTGTTGTTGTTGTTGTTTATTTGACGTTGTTTTAGTTGTTGTTGTTTATTTGACGTTGTTGTTGTTGTTTATTTGACGTTTTTGTTTTTGATATTGTTGTTGTTGTTGTTTATATGACGTTGTTGTTGTTGTTGTTTATTTGACATAGTTGTTGTTGTTGACATTGTTGTTGTTGTTGTTGTTTATTTGACGTTTTTGTTGTTGATGATGTTGTTGTTGTTGTTTATTTGACGTTGTTGTTATTGTTTATTTGACGTTGTTGATGTTGTTTATTTGACGTTGTTGTTGTTGTTGTTGTTATTGTTGTTGTTTATTTGCCGTGGTTGTTGTTGTTGTTGTTTATTTGATGTTGTTGTTGTTGTTTATTTGACGTTGGTGTTGTTGTTGTTTATTTGACGTTGTTGTTGTTGTTATTATTTATTTGACGTTGTTGTTGTTATTGTTTATTTGACATTGTTGTTGTTGTTGTTTATTTGACGTTGTTATTGTTGTTTATTTGACGTTGTTTTTGTTATTTGACGTTGTTGTTGTTGTTGTTGTATTTGTTGTTGTTGTTGTTGCTTATTTGACGTTGTTGTTATTGTTGTTGTTTGTTTGATGTTGTTGCTGTTGTTTATTTGACGTTGTTGTTGTTGTTTTTGTTTATTTGACGTAGTTGTTGTTGTTGACGTTGTTGTTGTTGTTATTTATTTGACGTTGTTGTTGTTGTTGTTGTTGTTGTTATTGTTGTTGTTTATTTGACGTTGTTGTTGTTGTTGTTGTTTATTTGATGTTGTTGTTGTTTATTTGACATTGTTGTTGTTTATTTGACGTTGTTGTTGTTGTTTATTTAACGTTGTTGTTGTTATTGTTTATTGGACGTTGTTGTTGTTGTATATTTGACGGTGTTGTTGTTGTTGTTTATTTGACGTTGTTGTTGTTGTTGTTTATTTGATGTTGTTGTTGTTGTTGACGTTGTTGTTGTTGTTGTTTATTTGACGTTGTTGTTGTTGTTGTTGACATAGTTGTTGTTGTTGTTGTTTATTTCACGTTATTGATTTTGTTGATGTTGTTGTTTATTTAACGTTGTTGTTGTTGTTTATTTGACGTTGTTGTTGTTGACATTGTTGTTGTTGTTTATTTGATGTTGTTGTTGTTTATTTGACATTGTTTTTGTTGTTGACGTTGTTGTTGTTGTTGTTTATTTGACATTGTTGTTGTTGTTGTTGTTGTTGTTATTGTTGACGTTGTTTATTTGACGTTGTTGTTGTTGTTTATTTGACGTTGTTTTAGTTGTTGTTGTTTATTTGACGTTGTTGTTGTTGTTGTTGTTTATTTGACGTTGTTGTTGTTGACATTGTTGTTGTTGTTGTTTATTTGACGTAGTTGTTGTTGTTGACGTTGTTGTTGTTGTTGTTTATTTGACGTTTTTGTTGTTGTTGATGTTGTTGTTGTTGTTGTTTATTTGACGTTGTGGTTATTGTTGTTTATTTGACGTTGTTGTTGTTGTTGTTGTTGTTTATATGACGTTGTTGTTGTTGTTATTGTTGTTGTTTATTTGACGTTGTTGTTGTTGTTTATTTGATGTTGTTGTTGTTGTTTATTTGACATTGTTGTTGTTGTTGACGTTGTTGTTGTTGTTTATTTGACATTGTTGTTGTTGTTGTTGACGTTGTTGGTGTTGTTGTTTATTTGACGTTGTTGTTGTTGTTGTTGTTTATTTGATGTTGTTTTAGTTGTTGTTGTTTATTTGACGTTGTTGTTGTTGTTTATGTGACGTTGTTGTTGTTGTTTATTTGACGTTGTTGTTGTTTACATTGTTGTTGTTGTTGTTGTTTATTTGACGTTGTTTTTGTTGTTGTTGTTTATTTGGCGTTGTTTTTGTTGTTTATTTGACATTGTTGTTGTTGACATTGTTGTTGTTGTTGTTTATTTGACGTAGTTTTTGTTGTTGACGTTGTTGTTGTTGTTTATTTGACGTTGTTGTTGTTGTTGTTGTTCATTTGACGTTGTTGTTGTTGTTGTTGTTTATTTGACGTTGTTGTTGTTATTGATGTTGTTTATTTGACGTTGTTGTTGTTGTTGTTTATTTAATGTTGTTGTTGTTTATTTGACATTGTTGTTGTTGTTGACGTTGTTGTTGTTATTTATTTGACATTGTTGTTGTTGTTGTTGACGTTGTTGGTGTTGTTGTTTATTTGACGTTGTTGTTGTTGTTGTTTATTTGACGTTGTTTTAGATGTTGTTGTTTATTTGACGTTGTTGTTGTTGTTGTTGTTTATTTAACGTTGTTTTAGATGTTTTTGTTTATTTGACAGTGTTGTTGTTTATTTGACATTGTTGTTGTTGTTGACGTTGTTGTTGTTGTTGTTTATTTGACATTGTTGTTATTGTTGTTGTTGTTGTTGACGTTGTTGGTGTTGTTGTTTATTTGACGTTGTTGTTGTTGTTGTTTATTTAACGTTGTTTTAGTTGTTGTTGTTTATTTGACGTTGTTGTTGTTGTTTATTTGACGTTTTTGTTTTTGATATTGTTGTTGTTGTTGTTTATATGACGTTGTTGTTGTTGTTGTTTATTTGACATAGTTGTTGTTGTTGACATTGTTGTTGTTGTTGTTGTTTATTTGACGTTTTTGTTGTTGATGATGTTGTTGTTGTTGTTTATTTGACGTTGTTGTTATTGTTTATTTGACGTTGTTGTTGTTGTTTATTTGACGTTGTTATTGTTGTTGTTATTGTTGTTGTTTATTTGCCGTTGTTGTTGTTGTTGTTTATTTGATGTTGTTGTTGTTGTTTATTTGACGTTGGTGTTGTTGTTGTTTATTTGACGTTGTTGTTGTTGTTATTATTTATTTGACGTTGTTGTTGTTATTGTTTATTTGACATTGTTGTTGTTGTTGTTGTTGTTGTTTATTTGACGTTGTTATTGTTGTTTATTTGACGTTGTTTTTGTTATTTGACGTTGTTGTTGTTGTATTTGTTGTTGTTGTTGTTGCTTATTTGACGTTGTTGTTATTGTTGTTGTTTATTTGATGTTGTTGCTGTTGTTTATTTGACGTTGTTGTTGTTGTTGTTTATTTGACGTTGTTGTTGTTGTTGTTGTTGTTTATTTGACGTTGTTGTTGTTTATTTGACGTTGATGTTGTTGTTGTTGTTTATTTGACATTGTTGTTGTTTATTTGACGTTGTTGTTGTTGTTTATTTAACGTTGTTGTTGTTGTTTATTGGACGTTGTTGTTGTTGTTGTTGTATATTTAACGGTGTTGTAGTTGTTGTTTATTTGACGTTGTTGTTGTTGTTGTTGTTTATTTGACGTTGTTGTTGTTGTTGACGTTCTTGTTGTTGTTGTTTATTTGACGTTGTTGTTGTTGTTGACATAGTTGTTGTTGTGGTTGTTTATTTCACGTTATTGATGTTGTTGATGTTGTTGTTTTTTTAACGTTGTTGTTGTTGTTTATTTGGCGTTGTTGTTGTTGTTGACATTGTTGTTGTTGTTGTTTATTTGATGTTGTTGTTGTTTATTTGACGCTGTTGTTGTTGTTGACGTTGTTGTTGTTGTTGTTTATTTGACATTGTTGTTGTTGTTGTTGTTGTTGTTGTTAACGTTGTTGGTTTTGTTGTTTATTTGACGTTGTTGTTGTTGTTTATTTGACGTTGTTTTAGTTGTTTTTTATTTGACGTTGTTGTTGTTGTTTATTTGACGTTGTTGTTGTTGACATTGTTGTTGTTGTTGTTGTTTATTTGACGTAGTTGTTGTTGTTGACGTTGTTGTTGTTGTTGTTGTTGTTTATTTGACGTTTTTGTTGTTGTTGATGTTGTTGTTGTTGTTTATTTGACGTTGTGGTTATTGTTGTTTATTTGACGTTGTTGTTGTTGTTGTTGTTTATATGACGTTGTTGTTGTTGTTATTGTTGTTGTTTATTTGACGTTGTTGTTGTTGTTTATTTGATGTTGTTGTTGTTGTTGTTTATTTGACATTGTTGTTGTTGTTGACGTTGTTGTTGTTGTTTATTTGACATTGTTGTTGTTGTTGTTGTTGACGTTGTTGGTGTTGTTGTTTATTTGACGTTGTTGTTGTTGTTGTTTATTTGATGTTGTTTTAGTTGTTGTTGTTTATTTGACGTTGTTTATGTGACGTTGTTGTTGTTGTTTATTTGACGTTGTTATTGTTTACATTGTTGTTGTTGTTTTTTATTTGACGTTGTTTTTGTTGTTGTTTATTTGGCGTTGTTGTTGTTGTTTATTTGACATTGTTGTTGTTGACATTGTTGTTGTTGTTGTTTATTTGACGTAGTTGTTGTTGTTGACATTGTTGTTGTTGTTGTTTATTTGACGTTTTTGTTGTTCTTGATGTTGTTGTTGTTGTTGTTTATTTGACGTTGTTGTTGTTGTTGTTGTTGTTTATTTGACGTTGTTGTTGTTGTTGTTGTTGTTGTTCATTTGACGTTGTTGTTGTTGTTGTTTATTTGACGTTGTTGTTGTTATTGATGTTGTTTATTTGACGTTGTTGTTGTTGTTTATTTAATGTTGTTGTTGTTGTTTATTTGACATTGTTGTTGTTGTTGACGTTGTTGTTGTTATTTATTTGACATTGTTGTTGTTGTTGTTGTTGACGTTGTTAGTGTTGGTGTTGTTGTTTATTTGACGTTGTTGTTGTTGTTGACATAGTTGTTGTTGTGGTTGTTTATTTCACGTTATTGATGTTGTTGATGTTGTTGTTTTTTTAACGTTGTTGTTGTTGTTTATTTGGCGTTGTTGTTGTTGTTGACATTGTTGTTGTTGTTGTTTATTTGATGTTGTTGTTGTTTATTTGACATTGTTGTTGTTGTTGACGTTGTTGTTGTTGTTGTTGTTGTTTATTTGACATTGTTGTTGTTGTTGTTGTTAACGTTGTTGGTTTTGTTGTTTATTTGACGTTGTTGTTGTTGTTGTTGTTAACGTTGTTGGTTTTGTTGTTTATTTGACGTTGTTGTTGTTGTTTATTTGACGTTGTTTTAGTTGTTTTTTATTTGACGTTGTTGTTGTTGTTTATTTGACGTTGTTGTTGTTGACATTGTTGTTGTTGTTGTTGTTTATTTGACGTAGTTGTTGTTGTTGACGTTGTTGTTGTTGTTGTTTATTTGACGTTTTTGTTGTTGTTGATGTTGTTGTTGTTTATTTGACGTTGTGGTTATTGTTGTTTATTTGACGTTGTTGTTGTTGTTGTTGTTTATATGACGTTGTTGTTGTTGTTATTGTTGTTGTTTATTTGACGTTGTTGTTGTTGTTTATTTGATGTTGTTGTTGTTGTTGTTTATTTGACATTGTTGTTGTTGTTGACGTTGTTGTTGTTGTTTATTTGACATTGTTGTTGTTGTTGTTGTTGACGTTGTTGGTGTTGTTGTTTATTTGACGTTGTTGTTGTTGTTGTTGTTTATTTGATGTTGTTTTAGTTGTTGTTGTTTATTTGACGTTGTTTATGTGACGTTGTTGTTGTTGTTTATTTGACGTTGTTATTGTTTACATTGTTGTTGTTGTTTTTTATTTGACGTTGTTTTTGTTGTTGTTTATTTGGCGTTGTTGTTGTTTATTTGACATTGTTGTTGTTGACATTGTTGTTGTTGTTGTTTATTTGACGTAGTTGTTGTTGTTGACGTTGTTGTTGTTGTTGTTGTTTATTTGACGTTTTTGTTGTTCTTGATGTTGTTGTTGTTGTTGTTTATTTGACGTTGTTGTTGTTGTTGTTGTTTATTTGACGTTGTTGTTGTTGTTGTTGTTGTTCATTTGACGTTGTTGTTGTTGTTGTTTATTTGACGTTGTTGTTGTTATTGATGTTGTTTATTTGACGTTGTTGTTGTTGTTTATTTAATGTTGTTGTTGTTGTTTATTTGACATTGTTGTTGTTGTTGACGTTGTTGTTGTTATTTATTTGACATTGTTGTTGTTGTTGTTGTTGACGTTGTTGGTGTTGGTGTTGTTGTTTATTTGACGTTGTTGTTGTTGTTGACATAGTTGTTGTTGTGGTTGTTTATTTCACGTTATTGATGTTGTTGATGTTGTTGTTTTTTTAACGTTGTTGTTGTTGTTTATTTGGCGTTGTTGTTGTTTTTGACATTGTTGTTGTTGTTGTTTATTTGATGTTGTTGTTGTTTATTTGACATTGTTGTTGTTGTTGACGTTGTTGTTGTTGTTGTTTATTTGACATTGTTGTTGTTGTTGTTGTTGTTAACGTTGTTGGTTTTGTTGTTTATTTGACGTTGTTGTTGTTGTTGTTGTTAACGTTGTTGGTTTTGTTGTTTATTTGACGTTGTTGTTGTTGTTTATTTGACGTTGTTTTAGTTGTTTTTTATTTGACGTTGTTGTTGTTGTTTATTTGACGTTGTTGTTGTTGACATTGTTGTTGTTGTTGTTGTTTATTTGACGTTGTTGTTGTTGTTGTTATTGTTGTTGTTTATTTGCCGTTGTTGTTGTTGTTGTTTATTTGATGTTGTTGTTGTTGTTTATTTGACGTTGGTGTTGTTGTTGTTTATTTGACGTTGTTGTTGTTGTTATTATTTATTTGACGTTGTTGTTGTTATTGTTTATTTGACATTGTTGTTGTTGTTGTTGTTGTTTATTTGACGTTGTTATTGTTGTTTATTTGACGTTGTTTTTGTTATTTGACGTTGTTGTTGTTGTATTTGTTGTTGTTGTTGTTGCTTATTTGACGTTGTTGTTATTGTTGTTGTTTATTTGATGTTGTTGCTGTTGTTTATTTGACGTTGTTGTTGTTGTTGTTTATTTGACGTTGTTGTTGTTGTTGTTGTTGTTTATTTGACGTTGTTGTTGTTTATTTGACGTTGATGTTGTTGTTGTTGTTTATTTGACATTGTTGTTGTTTATTTGACGTTGTTGTTGTTGTTTATTTAACGTTGTTGTTGTTGTTTATTGGACGTTGTTGTCGTTGTTGTTGTATATTTAACGGTGTTGTAGTTGTTGTTTATTTGACGTTGTTGTTGTTGTTGTTTATTTGACGTTGTTGTTGTTGTTGACGTTCTTGTTGTTGTTGTTTATTTGACGTTGTTGTTGTTGTTGACATAGTTGTTGTTGTGGTTGTTTATTTCACGTTATTGATGTTGTTGATGTTGTTGTTTTTTTAACGTTGTTGTTGTTGTTTATTTGGCGTTGTTGTTGTTGTTGACATTGTTGTTGTTGTTGTTTATTTGATGTTGTTGTTGTTTATTTGACGCTGTTGTTGTTGTTGACGTTGTTGTTGTTGTTGTTTATTTGACATTGTTGTTGTTGTTGTTGTTGTTGTTGTTAACGTTGTTGGTTTTGTTGTTTATTTGACGTTGTTGTTGTTGTTTATTTGACGTTGTTTTAGTTGTTTTTTATTTGACGTTGTTGTTGTTGTTTATTTGACGTTGTTGTTGTTGACATTGTTGTTGTTGTTGTTGTTTATTTGACGTAGTTGTTGTTGTTGACGTTGTTGTTGTTGTTGTTGTTTATTTGACGTTTTTGTTGTTGTTGATGTTGTTGTTGTTGTTTATTTGACGTTGTGGTTATTGTTGTTTATTTGACGTTGTTGTTGTTGTTGTTGTTGTTTATATGACGTTGTTGTTGTTGTTATTGTTGTTGTTTATTTGACGTTGTTGTTGTTGTTTATTTGATGTTGTTGTTGTTGTTGTTTATTTGACATTGTTGTTGTTGTTGACGTTGTTGTTGTTGTTTATTTGACATTGTTGTTGTTGTTGTTGTTGACGTTGTTGGTGTTGTTGTTTATTTGACGTTGTTGTTGTTGTTGTTTATTTGATGTTGTTTTAGTTGTTGTTGTTTATTTGACGTTGTTTATGTGACGTTGTTGTTGTTGTTTATTTGACGTTGTTATTGTTTACATTGTTGTTGTTGTTTTTTATTTGACGTTGTTTTTGTTGTTGTTTATTTGGCGTTGTTGTTGTTGTTTATTTGACATTGTTGTTGTTGACATTGTTGTTGTTGTTGTTTATTTGACGTAGTTGTTGTTGTTGACGTTGTTGTTGTTGTTTATTTGACGTTTTTGTTGTTCTTGATGTTGTTGTTGTTGTTGTTTATTTGACGTTGTTGTTGTTGTTGTTGTTGTTTATTTGACGTTGTTGTTGTTGTTGTTGTTGTTGTTCATTTGACGTTGTTGTTGTTGTTGTTTATTTGACGTTGTTGTTGTTATTGATGTTGTTTATTTGACGTTGTTGTTGTTGTTTATTTAATGTTGTTGTTGTTGTTTATTTGACATTGTTGTTGTTGTTGACGTTGTTGTTGTTATTTATTTGACATTGTTGTTGTTGTTGTTGTTGACGTTGTTGGTGTTGGTGTTGTTGTTTATTTGACGTTGTTGTTGTTGTTGACATAGTTGTTGTTGTGGTTGTTTATTTCACGTTATTGATGTTGTTGATGTTGTTGTTTTTTTAACGTTGTTGTTGTTGTTTATTTGGCGTTGTTGTTGTTGTTGACATTGTTGTTGTTGTTGTTTATTTGATGTTGTTGTTGTTTATTTGACATTGTTGTTGTTGTTGACGTTGTTGTTGTTGTTGTTTATTTGACATTGTTGTTGTTGTTGTTGTTGTTAACGTTGTTGGTTTTGTTGTTTATTTGACGTTGTTGTTGTTGTTGTTGTTGTTGTTAACGTTGTTGGTTTTGTTGTTTATTTGACGTTGTTGTTGTTGTTTATTTGACGTTGTTTTAGTTGTTTTTTATTTGACGTTGTTGTTGTTGTTTATTTGACGTTGTTGTTGTTGACATTGTTGTTGTTGTTGTTGTTTATTTGACGTAGTTGTTGTTGTTGACGTTGTTGTTGTTGTTGTTGTTTATTTGACGTTTTTGTTGTTGTTGATGTTGTTGTTGTTTATTTGACGTTGTGGTTATTGTTGTTTATTTGACGTTGTTGTTGTTGTTGTTGTTGTTTATATGACGTTGTTGTTGTTGTTATTGTTGTTGTTTATTTGACGTTGTTGTTGTTGTTTATTTGATGTTGTTGTTGTTGTTGTTTATTTGACATTGTTGTTGTTGTTGACGTTGTTGTTGTTGTTTATTTGACATTGTTGTTGTTGTTGTTGTTGACGTTGTTGGTGTTGTTGTTTATTTGACGTTGTTGTTGTTGTTGTTTATTTGATGTTGTTTTAGTTGTTGTTGTTTATTTGACGTTGTTTATGTGACGTTGTTGTTGTTGTTTATTTGACGTTGTTATTGTTTACATTGTTGTTGTTGTTTTTTATTTGACGTTGTTTTTGTTGTTGTTTATTTGGCGTTGTTGTTGTTTATTTGACATTGTTGTTGTTGACATTGTTGTTATTGTTGTTTATTTGACGTAGTTGTTGTTGTTGACGTTGTTGTTGTTGTTGTTGTTTATTTGACGTTTTTGTTGTTCTTGATGTTGTTGTTGTTGTTGTTTATTTGACGTTGTTGTTGTTGTTGTTGTTGTTGTTTATTTGACGTTGTTGTTGTTGTTGTTGTTGTTCATTTGACGTTGTTGTTGTTGTTGTTTATTTGACGTTGTTGTTGTTATTGATGTTGTTTATTTGACGTTGTTGTTGTTGTTTATTTAATGTTGTTGTTGTTGTTTATTTGACATTGTTGTTGTTGTTGACGTTGTTGTTGTTATTTATTTGACATTGTTGTTGTTGTTGTTGTTGACGTTGTTGGTGTTGGTGTTGTTGTTTATTTGACGTTGTTGTTGTTGTTGACATAGTTGTTGTTGTGGTTGTTTATTTCACGTTATTGATGTTGTTGATGTTGTTGTTTTTTTAACGTTGTTGTTGTTGTTTATTTGGCGTTGTTGTTGTTTTTGACATTGTTGTTGTTGTTGTTTATTTGATGTTGTTGTTGTTTATTTGACATTGTTGTTGTTGTTGACGTTGTTGTTGTTGTTGTTTATTTGACATTGTTGTTGTTGTTGTTGTTGTTAACGTTGTTGGTTTTGTTGTTTATTTGACGTTGTTGTTGTTGTTGTTGTTAACGTTGTTGGTTTTGTTGTTTATTTGACGTTGTTGTTGTTGTTTATTTGACGTTGTTTTAGTTGTTTTTTATTTGACGTTGTTGTTGTTGTTTATTTGACGTTGTTGTTGTTGACATTGTTGTTGTTGTTGTTGTTTATTTGACGTAGTTGTTGTTGTTGACGTTGTTGTTGTTGTTGTTGTTTATTTGACGTTTTTGTTGTTGTTGATGTTGTTGTTGTTGTTTATTTGACGTTGTGGTTATTGTTGTTTATTTGACGTTGTTGTTGTTGTTGTTTATATGACGTTGTTGTTGTTGTTATTGTTGTTGTTTATTTGACGTTGTTGTTGTTGTTTATTTGATGTTGTTGTTGTTTATTTGACATTGTTGTTGTTGTTGACGTTGTTGTTGTTGTTTATTTGACATTGTTGTTGTTGTTGTTGACGTTGTTGGTGTTGTTGTTTATTTGACGTTGTTGTTGTTGTTGTTTATTTGATGTTGTTTTAGTTGTTGTTGTTTATTTGACGTTGTTTATGTGACGTTGTTGTTGTTGTTTATTTGACGTTGTTATTGTTTACATTGTTGTTGTTGTTGTTTATTTGACGTTGTTTTTGTTGTTGTTGTTTATTTGGCGTTGTTGTTGTTTATTTGACATTGTTGTTGTTGACATTATTGTTGTTGTTGTTTATTTGACGTAGTTGTTGTTGTTGACGTTGTTGTTGTTGTTGTTGTTTATTTGACGTTTTTGTTGTTCTTGATGTTGTTGTTGTTGTTGTTTATTTGACGTTGTTGTTGTTGTTGTTGTTTATTTGACGTTGTTGTTGTTGTTGTTGTTGTTGTTCATTTGACGTTGTTGTTGTTGTTGTTTATTTGACGTTGTTGTTGTTATTGATGTTGTTTATTTGACGTTGTTGTTGTTGTTTATTTACTGTTGTTGTTGTTGTTTAATTGACATTGTTGTTGTTGTTGTTGTTATTTATTTGACATTGTTGTTGTTGTTGTTGACGTTGTTGGTGTTGGTGTTGTTGTTTATTTGACGTTGTTGTTGTTGTTTATTTGACGTTGTTTTAGATGTTGTTGTTTATTTGACGTTGTTGTTGTTGTTTATTTAACTTTGTTTTAGATGTTGTTGTTTATTTGATGGTGTTGTTGTTTATTTGACATTGTTGTTGTTGTTGACGTTGTTGGTGTTATTGTTTATTTGACGTTGTTGTTGTTGTTGTTTATTTGACGTTGTTGTTGTTGTTGACATAGTTGTTGTTGTTGTTGTTTATTTCACATTATTGATGTTCTTGATGTTGTTGTTTATTTAACGTTGTTGTTGTTGTTTATTTGACGTTGTTGTTGTTGACATTGTTGTTGTTGTTGTTTATTTGATATTGTTGTTGTTTATTTGACATTGTTTTTGTTGTTGACGTTGTTGTTGTTGTTGTTTATTTGACATTGTTGTTGTTGTTGTTGTTATTGTTGACGTTGTTTATTTGACGTTGTTGTTGTTGTTTATTTGACGTTGTTTTAGTTGTTGTTGTTTATTTGACGTTGTTGTTGTTGTTGTTTATTTGACGTTGTTGTTGTTGACATTGTTGTTGTTGTTGTTGTTGTTTATTTGACGTAGTTGTTGTTGTTGACGTTGTTGTTGTTGCTGTTTATTTGACGTTTTTGTTGTTGTTGATGTTGTTGTTGTTGTTGTTTATTTGACGTTGTGGTTATTGTTGTTTATTTGACGTTGTTGTTGTTGTTGTTTATATGACGTTGTTGTTGTTGTTATTGTTGTTGTTTATTTGACGTTGTTGTTGTTGTTTATTTGATGTTGTTGTTGTTGTTGTTTATTTGACATTGTTGTTGTTGTTGACGTTGTTGTTGTTGTTTATTTGACATTGTTGTTGTTGTTGTTGACGTTGTTGGTGTTGTTGTTTATTTGACGTTGTTGTTGTTGTTGTTTATTTGATGTTGTTTTAGTTGTTGTTGTTTATTTGACGTTGTTGTTGTTGTTGTTTATGTGACGTTGTTGTTGTTGTTGTTTATTTGACGTTGTTGTTGTTTACATTGTTGTTGTTGTTGTTGTTTATTTGACGTTGTTTTTGTTGTTGTTGTTTATTTGGCGTTGTTGTTGTTGTTTATTTGACATTGTTGTTGTTGACATTGTTGTTGTTGTTGTTTATTTGACGTAGTTTTTGTTGTTGACGTTGTTGTTGTTGTTGTTGTTTATTTGACGTTGTTGTTGTTGTTGTTCATTTGACGTTGTTGTTGTTGTTGTTGTTGTTGTTGTTTATTTGACGTTGTTGTTGTTATTGATGTTGTTTATTTGATGTTGTTGTTGTTGTTGTTTATTTAATGTTGTTGTTGTTGTTTATTTGACATTGTTGTTGTTGTTGACGTTGTTGTTGTTATTTATTTGACATTGTTGTTGTTGTTGTTGTTGACGTTGTTGGTGTTGTTGTTTATTTGACGTTGTTGTTGTTGTTGTTTATTTGACGTTGTTTTAGATGTTGTTGTTTATTTGACGTTGTTGTTGTTGTTTATTTAACGTTGTTTTAGATGTTGTTGTTTATTTGACGGTGTTGTTGTTTATTTGACATTGTTGTTGTTGTTGACGTTGTTGTTGTTGTTGTTGTTTATTTGACATTGTTGTTGTTGTTGTTGTTGTTGACGTTGTTGTTGTTGTTGTTTATTTGACGTTGTTGTTGTTGTTGTTTATATAACGTTGTTTTAGTTGTTGTTGTTTATTTGACGTTGTTGTTGTTGTTTATTTGACGTTTTTGTTTTTGATATTGTTGTTGTTGTTGTTTATATGACGTTGTTGTTGTTGTTGTTTATTTGACATAGTTGTTGTTGTTGACATTGTTGTTGTTGTTGTTGTTTATTTGACGTTTTTGTTGTTGATGATGTTGTTGTTGTTTATTTGACGTTGTTGTTATTGTTTATTTGACGTTGTTGTTGTTGTTGTTTATTTGACGTTGTTGTTGTTGTTGTTATTGTTGTTGTTTATTTGCCGTTGTTGTTGTTGTTTATTTGATGTTGTTGTTGTTGTTTATTTGACGTTGGTGTTGTTGTTGTTTATTTGACGTTGTTGTTGTTGTTATTATTTATTTGACGTTGTTGTTGTTATTGTTTATTTGACATTGGTTTTGTGGTTGTTGTTTATTTGACGTTGTTATTGTTGTTTATTTGACGTTGTTTTTGTTATTTGACGTTGTTGTTGTTGTTGTATTTATTGTTGTTGTTGTTGTTGCTTATTTGACGTTGTTGTTATTGTTGTTGTTTATTTGATGTTGTTGCTGTTGTTTATTTGACGTTGTTGTTGTTGTTGTTGTTTATTTGACGTTGTTGTTGTTGTTGTTGTTTATTTGACGTTGTTGTTGTTTATTTGACGTTGATGTTGTTGTTGTTGTTTATTTGACATTGTTGTTGTTTATTTGACGTTGTTGTTGTTGTTTATTTAACATTGTTGTTGTTGTTTATTGGACGTTGTTGTTGTTGTTGTATATTTAACGGTGTTGTAGTTGTTGTTTATTTGACGTTGTTGTTGTTGTTGTTTATTTGACGTTGTTTTAGATGTTGTTGTTTATTTGACGTTGTTGTTGTTGTTTATTTAACGTTGTTTTAGATGTTGTTGTTTATTTGACGGTGTTGTTGTTTATTTGACATTGTTGTTGTTATTGACGTTGTTGTTGTTGTTGTTTATTTGACATTGTTGTTATTGTTGTTGTTGTTGTTGACGTTGTAGGTGTTGTTGTTTATTTGACGTTGTTGTTGTTGTTGTTTATTTAACGTTGTTTTAGTTGTTGTTGTTTATTTGACGTTGTTGTTGTTGTTTATTTGACGTTTTTTTTTTGATATTGTTGTTGTTGTTGTTTATATGACGTTGTTGTTGTTGTTTATTTGACATAGTTGTTGTTGTTGACATTGTTGTTGTTGTTGTTTATTTGACGTTTTTGTTGTTGATGATGTTGTTGTTGTTGTTTATTTGACGTTGTTGTTATTGTTTATTTGACGTTGTTGTTGTTGTTTATTTGACGTTGTTGTTGTTGTTGTTGTTATTGTTGTTGTTTATTTGCCGTTGTTGTTGTTGTTGTTTATTTGATGTTGTTGTTGTTGTTGTTTATTTGACATTGTTTTTGTTGTTGACGTTGTTGTTGTTGTTGTTTATTTGACATTGTTGTTGTTGTTGTTGTTATTGTTGACGTTGTTTATTTGACGTTGTTGTTGTTGTTTATTTGACGTTGTTTTAGTTGTTGTTGTTTATTTGACGTTGTTGTTGTTGTTGTTTATTTGACGTTGTTGTTGTTGACATTGTTGTTGTTGTTGTTGTTGTTTATTTGACGTAGTTGTTGTTGTTGACGTTGTTGTTGTTGCTGTTTATTTGACGTTTTTGTTGTTGTTGATGTTGTTGTTGTTGTTGTTTATTTGACGTTGTGGTTATTGTTGTTTATTTGACGTTGTTGTTGTTGTTGTTTATATGACGTTGTTGTTGTTGTTATTGTTGTTGTTTATTTGACGTTGTTGTTGTTGTTTATTTGATGTTGTTGTTGTTGTTGTTTATTTGACATTGTTGTTGTTGTTGACGTTGTTGTTGTTGTTTATTTGACATTGTTGTTGTTGTTGTTGACGTTGTTGGTGTTGTTGTTTATTTGACGTTGTTGTTG
Organism: Vicia faba; assembly: GCA_948472305.1. Lineage (NCBI taxonomy): Eukaryota > Viridiplantae > Streptophyta > Magnoliopsida > Fabales > Fabaceae > Vicia > Vicia faba. The sequence goes on along the minus strand of OX451737.1, from coordinate 368,856,069 downwards.
TTGTTGTTTATTTGATGTTGTTTTAGTTGTTGTTGTTTATTTGACGTTGTTGTTGTTGTTGTTTATGTGACGTTGTTGTTGTTGTTGTTTATTTGACGTTGTTGTTGTTTACATTGTTGTTGTTGTTGTTGTTTATTTGACGTTGTTTTTGTTGTTGTTGTTTATTTGGCGTTGTTGTTGTTGTTTATTTGACATTGTTGTTGTTGACATTGTTGTTGTTGTTGTTTATTTGACGTAGTTTTTGTTGTTGACGTTGTTGTTGTTGTTGTTGTTTATTTGACGTTGTTGTTGTTGTTGTTCATTTGACGTTGTTGTTGTTGTTGTTGTTGTTTATTTGACGTTGTTGTTGTTATTGATGTTGTTTATTTGATGTTGTTGTTGTTGTTGTTTATTTAATGTTGTTGTTGTTGTTTATTTGACATTGTTGTTGTTGTTGACGTTGTTGTTGTTATTTATTTGACATTGTTGTTGTTGTTGTTGTTGACGTTGTTGGTGTTGTTGTTTATTTGACGTTGTTGTTGTTGTTGTTTATTTGACGTTGTTTTAGATGTTGTTGTTTATTTGACGTTGTTGTTGTTGTTTATTTAACGTTGTTTTAGATGTTGTTGTTTATTTGACGGTGTTGTTGTTTATTTGACATTGTTGTTGTTGTTGACGTTGTTGTTGTTGTTGTTGTTTATTTGACATTGTTGTTGTTGTTGTTGTTGTTGACGTTGTTGTTGTTGTTGTTTATTTGACGTTGTTGTTGTTGTTGTTTATATAACGTTGTTTTAGTTGTTGTTGTTTATTTGACGTTGTTGTTGTTGTTTATTTGACGTTTTTGTTTTTGATATTGTTGTTGTTGTTGTTTATATGACGTTGTTGTTGTTGTTGTTTATTTGACATAGTTGTTGTTGTTGACATTGTTGTTGTTGTTGTTGTTTATTTGACGTTTTTGTTGTTGATGATGTTGTTGTTGTTTATTTGACGTTGTTGTTATTGTTTATTTGACGTTGTTGTTGTTGTTGTTTATTTGACGTTGTTGTTGTTGTTGTTATTGTTGTTGTTTATTTGCCGTTGTTGTTGTTGTTTATTTGATGTTGTTGTTGTTGTTTATTTGACGTTGGTGTTGTTGTTGTTTATTTGACGTTGTTGTTGTTGTTATTATTTATTTGACGTTGTTGTTGTTATTGTTTATTTGACATTGGTTTTGTGGTTGTTGTTTATTTGACGTTGTTATTGTTGTTTATTTGACGTTGTTTTTGTTATTTGACGTTGTTGTTGTTGTTGTATTTATTGTTGTTGTTGTTGTTGCTTATTTGACGTTGTTGTTATTGTTGTTGTTTATTTGATGTTGTTGCTGTTGTTTATTTGACGTTGTTGTTGTTGTTGTTGTTTATTTGACGTTGTTGTTGTTGTTGTTGTTTATTTGACGTTGTTGTTGTTTATTTGACGTTGATGTTGTTGTTGTTGTTTATTTGACATTGTTGTTGTTTATTTGACGTTGTTGTTGTTGTTTATTTAACATTGTTGTTGTTGTTTATTGGACGTTGTTGTTGTTGTTGTTGTATATTTAACGGTGTTGTAGTTGTTGTTTATTTGACGTTGTTGTTGTTGTTGTTTATTTGACGTTGTTTTAGATGTTGTTGTTTATTTGACGTTGTTGTTGTTGTTTATTTAACGTTGTTTTAGATGTTGTTGTTTATTTGACGGTGTTGTTGTTTATTTGACATTGTTGTTGTTATTGACGTTGTTGTTGTTGTTGTTTATTTGACATTGTTGTTATTGTTGTTGTTGTTGTTGACGTTGTAGGTGTTGTTGTTTATTTGACGTTGTTGTTGTTGTTGTTTATTTAACGTTGTTTTAGTTGTTGTTGTTTATTTGACGTTGTTGTTGTTGTTTATTTGACGTTTTTTTTTTGATATTGTTGTTGTTGTTGTTTATATGACGTTGTTGTTGTTGTTTATTTGACATAGTTGTTGTTGTTGACATTGTTGTTGTTGTTGTTTATTTGACGTTTTTGTTGTTGATGATGTTGTTGTTGTTGTTTATTTGACGTTGTTGTTATTGTTTATTTGACGTTGTTGTTGTTGTTTATTTGACGTTGTTGTTGTTGTTGTTGTTATTGTTGTTGTTTATTTGCCGTTGTTGTTGTTGTTGTTTATTTGATGTTGTTGTTGTTGTTGTTTATTTGACGTTGGTGTTGTTGTTGTTTATTTGACGTTGTTGTTGTTGTTATTATTTATTTGACGTTGTTGTTGTTATTGTTTATTTGACATTGTTGTTGTTGTTGTTGTTGTTTATTTGACGTTGTTATTGTTGTTTATTTGACGTTGTTTTTGTTATTTGACGTTGTTGTTGTTGTTGTATTTGTTGTTGTTGTTGTTGCTTATTTGACGTTGTTGTTATTGTTGTTGTTTATTTGATGTTGTTGTTGTTGTTGTTTATTTGACGTTGTTGTTGTTGTTGTTGTTGTTGTTGTTGTTGTTTATTTGACGTTGTTGTTGTTGTTGTTGTTGTTTATTTGACGTTGTTGTTGTTTATTTGACGTTGATGTTGTTGTTGTTGTTTATTTGACATTGTTGTTGTTTATTTGACGTTGTTGTTGTTGTTTATTTAACGTTGTTGTTGTTGTTTATTGGACGTTGTTGTTGTTGTTGTTGTATATTTAACAGTGTTGTAGTTGTTGTTTATTTGACGTTGTTGTTGTTGTTGTTTATTTGACGTTGTTGTTGTTGTTGACGTTGTTGTTGTTGTTGTTTATTTGACGTTGTTGTTGTTGTTGACATAGTTGTTGTTGTGGTTGTTTATTTCACGTTATTGATGTTGTTGATGTTGTTGTTTTTTTAACGTTGTTGTTGTTGTTTATTTGGCGTTGTTGTTGTTGTTGACATTGTTGTTGTTGTTGTTTATTTGATGTTGTTGTTGTTTATTTGACATTGTTGTTGTTGTTGACGTTGTTGTTGTTGTTGTTTATTTGACATTGTTGTTGTTGTTGTTGTTGTTGTTAACGTTGTTGGTTTTGTTGTTTATTTGACGTTGTTGTTATTGTTTATTTGACGTTGTTTTAGTTGTTTTTTATTTGACGTTGTTGTTGTTGTTTATTTGACGTTGTTGTTGTTGACATTGTTGTTGTTGTTGTTGTTTATTTGACGTAGTTGTTGTTGTTGACGTTGTTGTTGTTGTTGTTGTTTATTTGACGTTTTTGTTGTTGTTGATGTTGTTGTTGTTGTTTATTTGACGTTGTGGTTATTGTTGTTTATTTGACGTTGTTGTTGTTGTTGTTGTTTATATGACGTTGTTGTTGTTGTTATTGTTGTTGTTTATTTGACGTTGTTGTTGTTTATTTGATGTTGTTGTTGTTGTTTATTTGACATTGTTGTTGTTGTTGACGTTGTTGTTGTTGTTGTTTATTTGACATTGTTGTTGTTGTTGACGTTGTTGGTGTTGTTGTTTATTTGACGTTGTTGTTGTTGTTGTTTATTTGATGTTGTTTTAGTTGTTGTTGTTTATTTGACGTTGTTGTTGTTGTTTATGTGACGTTGTTGTTGTTGTTTATTTGACGTTGTTATTGTTTACATTGTTGTTGTTGTTGTTTATTTGACGTTGTTTTTGTTGTTGTTGTTTATTTGGCGTTGTTGTTGTTGTTTATTTGACATTGTTGTTGTTGACATTGTTGTTGTTGTTGTTTATTTGACGTAGTTGTTGTTGTTGACGTTGTTGTTGTTGTTGTTGTTTATTTGACGTAGTTGTTGTTGTTGACGTTGTTGTTGTTGTTGTTTATTTGACGTTTTTGTTGTTGTTGATGTTGTTTTTAACGTTGTTGTTGTTGGTGTTGTTGTTCATTTGACGTTGTTGTTGTTGTTGTTTATTTGACGTTGTTGTTGTTATTGATGTTGTTTATTTGACGTTGTTGTTGTTGTTGTTTATTTAATGTTGATGTTGTTGTTTATTTGACATTGTTGTTGTTGTTGACGTTGTTGTTGTTATTTATTTGACATTGTTGTTGTTGTTGTTGTTGACGTTGTTGGTGTTGTTGTTTATTTGACGTTGTTGTTGTTGTTTATTTGACGTTGTTTTAGATGTTGTTGTTTATTTGACGTTGTTGTTGTTGTTTATTTAACTTTGTTTTAGATGTTGTTGTTTATTTGATGGTGTTGTTGTTTATTTGACATTGTTGTTGTTGTTGACGTTGTTGGTGTTGTTGTTTATTTGACGTTGTTGTTGTTGTTTATTTGACGTTGTTGTTGTTGTTGACATAGTTGTTGTTGTTGTTGTTTATTTCACGTTATTGATGTTGTTGATGTTGTTGTTTATTTAACGTTGTTGTTGTTGTTTATTTGACGTTGTTGTTGTTGACATTGTTGTTGTTGTTGTTTATTTGATATTGTTGTTGTTTATTTGACATTGTTTTTGTTGTTGACGTTGTTGTTGTTGTTGTTTATTTGACATTGTTGTTGTTGTTGTTGTTATTGTTGACGTTGTTTATTTAACGTTGTTGTTGTTGTTTATTTGACGTTGTTGTTGTTGACATTGTTGTTGTTGTTTATTTGACGTAGTTGTAGTTGTTGACGTTGTTGTTGTTGTTGTTTATTTGACGTTGTTGTTGTTTATTTGACGTTGATGTTGTTGTTGTTGTTTATTTGACATTGTTGTTGTTTATTTGACGTTGTTGTTGTTGTTTATTTAACGTTGTTGTTGTTGTTTATTGGACGTTGTTGTTGTTGTTGTATATTTAACGGTGTTGTAGTTGTTGTTTATTTGACGTTGTTGTTGTTGTTGTTTATTTGACGTTGTTTTAGATGTTGTTGTTTATTTGACGTTGTTGTTGTTGTTGTTTATTTAACGTTGTTTTAGATGTTGTTGTTTATTTGACGGTGTTGTTGTTTATTTGACATTGTTGTTGTTGTTGACGTTGTTGTTGTTGTTGTTTATTTGACATTGTTGTTATTGTTGTTGTTGTTGTTGACGTTGTTGGTGTTGTTGTTTATTTGACGTTGTTGTTGTTGTTGTTTATTTAACGTTGTTTTAGTTGTTGTTGTTTATTTGACGTTGTTGTTGTTGTTGTTTATTTGACGTTTTTGTTTTTGATATTGTTGTTGTTGTTGTTTATATGACGTTGTTGTTGTTGTTTATTTGACATAGTTGTTGTTGTTGACATTGTTGTTGTTGTTTATTTGACGTTTTTTTTGTTGATGATGTTGTTGTTGTTGTTTATTTGACGTTGTTGTTATTGTTTATTTGACGTTGTTGTTGTTGTTGTTTATTTGACGTTGTTGTTGTTGTTGTTATTGTTGTTGTTTATTTGCCGTTGTTGTTGTTGTTGTTTATTTGATGTTGTTGTTGTTGTTTATTTGACGTTGGTGTTGTTGTTGTTTATTTGACGTTGTTGTTGTTGTTATTATTTATTTGACGTTGTTGTTGTTGTTATTGTTTATTTGACATTGTTGTTGTTGTTGTTGTTTATTTGACGTTGTTATTGTTGTTTATTTGACGCTGTTTTTGTTATTTGACGTTGTTGTTGTTGTTGTATTTGTTGTTGTTGTTGTTGCTTATTTGACGTTGTTGTTATTGTTGTTGTTTATTTGATGTTGTTGTTGTTGTTTATTTGACATTGTTGTTGTTGTTGACGTTGTTGTTGTTGTTTATTTGACATTGTTGTTGTTGTTGTTGACGTTGTTGGTGTTGTTGTTTATTTGACGTTGTTGTTGTTGTTGTTTATTTGATGTTGTTTTAGTTGTTGTTGTTTATTTGACGTTGTTGTTGTTTTTTATGTGACGTTGTTGTTGTTGTTTATTTGACGTTGTTATTGTTTACATTGTTGTTGTTGTTGTTTATTTGACGTTGTTTTTGTTGTTGTTGTTTATTTGGCGTTGTTGTTGTTGTTTATTTGACATTGTTGTTGTTGACATTGTTGTTGTTGTTGTTTATTTAACGTAGTTGTTGTTGTTGACGTTGTTGTTGTTGTTGTAGTTTATTTGACGTTTTTGTTGTTCTTGATGTTGTTGTTGTTGTTGTTTATTTGACGTTGTTGTTGTTGTTGTTGTTTATTTGACGTTGTTGTTGTTGTTGTTGTTGTTGTTCATTTGACGTTGTTGTTGTTGTTGTTTATTTGACGTTGTTGTTGTTATTGATGTTGTTTATTTGACGTTGTTGTTGTTGTTGTTTATTTAATGTTGTTGTTGTTGTTTATTTGACATTGTTGTTGTTGTTGACGTTGTTGTTGTTATTTATTTGACATTGTTGTTGTTGTTGTTGTTGACGTTGTTGGTGTTGTTGTTTATTTGACGTTGTTGTTGTTGTTTATTTGACGTTGTTTTAGATGTTGTTGTTTATTTGACGTTGTTGTTGTTGTTTATTTAACTTTGTTTTAGATGTTGTTGTTTATTTGATGGTGTTGTTGTTTATTTGACATTGTTGTTGTTGTTGACGTTGTTGGTGTTGTTGTTTATTTGACGTTGTTGTTGTTGTTGTTTATTTGACGTTGTTGTTGTTGTTGTTGTTTATTTCACGTTATTGATGTTGTTGATGTTGTTGTTTATTTAACGTTGTTGTTGTTGTTTATTTGACGTTGTTGTTGTTGACATTGTTGTTGTTGTTGTTTATTTGATATTGTTGTTGTTTATTTGACATTGTTTTTGTTGTTGACGTTGTTGTTGTTGTTGTTTATTTGACATTGTTGTTGTTGTTGTTGTTATTGTTGACGTTGTTTATTTAACGTTGTTGTTGTTGTTTATTTGACGTTGTTTTAGTTGTTGTTGTTTATTTGACGTTGTTGTTGTTGTTTATTTGACGTTGTTGTTGTTGACATTGTTGTTGTTGTTTATTTGACGTAGTTGTTGTTGTTGACGTTGTTGTTGTTGTTGTTTATTTGACGTTGTTGTTGTTTATTTGACGTTGATGTTGTTGTTGTTGTTTATTTGACATTGTTGTTGTTTATTTGACGTTGTTGTTGTTGTTTATTTAACGTTGTTGTTGTTGTTTATTGGACGTTGTTGTTGTTGTTGTTGTATATTTAACGGTGTTGTAGTTGTTGTTTATTTGACGTTGTTGTTGTTGTTGTTTATTTGACGTTGTTTTAGATGTTGTTGTTTATTTGACGTTGTTGTTGTTGTTTATTTAACGTTGTTTTAGATGTTGTTGTTTATTTGACGGTGTTGTTGTTTATTTGACATTGTTGTTGTTGTTGACGTTGTTGTTGTTGTTGTTTATTTGACATTGTTGTTATTGTTGTTGTTGTTGTTGACGTTGTTGGTGTTGTTGTTTATTTGACGTTGTTGTTGTTGTTGTTTATTTAACGTTGTTTTAGTTGTTGTTGTTTATTTGACGTTGTTGTTGTTGTTTATTTGACGTTTTTGTTTTTGATATTGTTGTTGTTGTTGTTTATATGACGTTGTTGTTGTTGTTTATTTGACATAGTTGTTGTTGTTGACATTGTTGTTGTTGTTTATTTGACGTTTTTGTTGTTGATGATGTTGTTGTTGTTGTTTATTTGACGTTGTTGTTATTGTTTATTTGACGTTGTTGTTGTTGTTTATTTGACGTTGTTGTTGTTGTTGTTATTGTTGTTGTTTATTTGCCGTTGTTGTTGTTGTTGTTTATTTGATGTTGTTGTTGTTGTTTATTTGACGTTGGTGTTGTTGTTGTTTATTTGACGTTGTTGTTGTTGTTATTATTTATTTGACGTTGTTGTTGTTATTGTTTATTTGACATTGTTGTTGTTGTTGTTGTTGTTTATTTGACGTTGTTATTGTTGTTTATTTGACGTTGTTTTTGTTATTTGACGTTGTTGTTGTTGTTGTATTTGTTGTTGTTGTTGTTGCTTATTTGACGTTGTTGTTATTGTTGTTGTTTATTTGATGTTGTTGCTGTTGTTTATTTGACGTTGTTGTTGTTGTTGTTTATTTGACGTTGTTGTTGTTGTTGTTGTTTATTTGACGTTGTTGTTGTTTATTTGACGTTGATGTTGTTGTTGTTGTTTATTTGACATTGTTGTTGTTTATTTGACGTTGTTGTTGTTGTTTATTTAACGTTGTTGTTGTTGTTTATTGGACGTTGTTGTTGTTGTTGTTGTATATTTAACAGTGTTGTAGTTGTTGTTTATTTGACGTTGTTGTTGTTGTTGTTTATTTGACGTTGTTGTTGTTGTTGACGTTGTTGTTGTTGTTGTTTATTTGACGTTGTTGTTGTTGTTGACATAGTTGTTGTTGTGGTTGTTTATTTCACGTTATTGATGTTGTTGATGTTGTTGTTTTTTTAACGTTGTTGTTGTTGTTTATTTGGCGTTGTTGTTGTTGTTGACGTTGTTGTTGTTGTTGTTTATTTGATGTTGTTGTTGTTTATTTGACATTGTTGTTGTTGTTGACGTTGTTGTTGTTGTTGTTTATTTGACATTGTTGTTGTTGTTGTTGTTAACGTTGTTGGTTTTGTTGTTTATTTGACGTTGTTGTTGTTGTTTATTTGACGTTGTTTTAGTTGTTTTTTATTTGACGTTGTTATTGTTGTTTATTTGACGTTGTTGTTGTTGACATTGTTGTTGTTGTTGTTGTTTATTTGACGTAGTTGTTGTTGTTGACGTTGTTGTTGTTGTTGTTGTTGTTTATTTGACGTTTTTGTTGTTGTTGATGTTGTTGTTGTTGTTTATTTGACGTTGTGGTTATTGTTGTTTATTTGACGTTGTTGTTGTTGTTGTTGTTTATATAACGTTGTTGTTGTTGTTATTGTTGTTGTTTATTTGACGTTGCTGTTGTTGTTTATTTGATGTTGTTGTTGTTGTTGTTTATTTGACATTGTTGTTGTTGTTGACGTTGTTGTTGTTGTTTATTTGACATTGTTGTTGTTGTTGTTGACGTTGTTGGTGTTGTTGTTTATTTGACGTTGTTGTTGTTGTTGTTTATTTGATGTTGTTTTAGTTGTTGTTGTTTATTTGACGTTGTTGTTGTTGTTTATGTGACGTTGTTGTTGTTGTTTATTTGACGTTGTTATTGTTTACATTGTTGTTGTTGTTGTTTATTTGACGTTGTTTTTGTTGTTGTTGTTTATTTGGCGTTGTTGTTGTTGTTTATTTGACATTGTTGTTGTTGACATTGTTGTTGTTGTTGTTTATTTGACGTAGTTGTTGTTGTTGACGTTGTTGTTGTTGTTGTTGTTTATTTGACGTTTTTGTTGTTCTTGATGTTGTTGTTGTTGTTGTTTATTTGACGTTGTTGTTGTTGTTGTTGTTTATTTGACGTTGTTGTTGTTGTTGTTGTTGTTCATTTGACGTTGTTGTTGTTGTTGTTTATTTGACGTTGTTGTTATTGATGTTGTTTATTTGACGTTGTTGTTGTTGTTGTTTATTTAATGTTGTTGTTGTTGTTTATTTGACAGTGTTGTTGTTGTTGACGTTGTTGTTGTTATTTATTTGACATTGTTGTTGTTGTTGTTGTTGACGTTGTTGGTGTTGTTGTTTATTTGACGTTGTTGTTGTTTATTTGACGTTATTTTAGATGTTGTTGTTTATTTGACGTTGTTGTTGTTTATTTAACTTTGTTTTAGATGTTGTTGTTTATTTGATGGTGTTGTTGTTTATTTGACATTGTTGTTGTTGTTGACGTTGTTGGTGTTGTTGTTTATTTGACGTTGTTGTTGTTGTTGTTTATTTGACGTTGTTGTTGTTGTTGACATAGTTGTTGTTGTTGTTTATTTCACGTTATTGATGTTGTTGATGTTGTTGTTTATTTAACGTTGTTGTTGTTGTTTATTTGACGTTGTTGTTGTTGACATTGTTGTTGTTGTTGTTTATTTGATATTGTTGTTGTTTATTTGACATTGTTTTTGTTGTTGACGTTGTTGTTGTTGTTTATTTGACATTGTTGTTGTTGTTGTTGTTATTGTTGACGTTGTTTATTTGACGTTGTTGTTGTTGTTTATTTGACGTTGTTTTAGTTGTTGTTGTTTATTTGACGTTGTTGTTGTTGTTTATTTGACGTTGTTGTTGTTGACATTGTTGTTGTTGTTTATTTGACGTAGTTGTTGTTGTTGACGTTGTTGTTGTTGTTGTTTATTTGACGTTTTTGTTGTTGTTGATGTTGTTGTTGTTGTTGTTTATTTGACGTTGTGGTTATTGTTGTTTATTTGACGTTGTTGTTGTTGTTGTTTATATGACGTTGTTGTTGTTGTTATTGTTGTTGTTTATTTGACGTTGTTGTTGTTGTTTATTTGATGTTGTTGTTGTTGTTGTTGTTTATTTGACATTGTTGTTGTTGTTGTTGACGTTGTTGGTGTTGTTGTTTATTTGACGTTGTTGTTGTTTATTTGACGTTGTTGTTGTTGTTGTTGTTTATTTGATGTTGTTTTAGTTGTTGTTGTTTATTTGACGTTGTTGTTGTTGTTTATGTGACGTTGTTGTTGTTGTTTATTTGACGTTGTTGTTGTTTACATTGTTGTTGTTGTTGTTGTTGTTTATTTGACGTTGTTTTTGTTGTTGTTGTTTATTTGGCGTTGTTGTTGTTGTTTATTTGACATTGTTGTTGTTGACATTGTTGTTGTTGTTGTTTATTTGACGTAGTTTTTGTTGTTGACGTTGTTGTTGTTGTTGTTTATTTGACGTTGTTGTTGTTGTTGTTGTTGTTCATTTGACGTTGTTGTTGTTGTTGTTGTTGTTTATTTGACGTTGTTGTTGTTATTGATGTTGTTTATTTGACGTTGTTGTTGTTGTTGTTTATTTAATGTTGTTGTTGTTGTTTATTTGACATTGTTGTTGTTGTTGACGTTGTTGTTGTTATTTATTTGACATTGTTGTTGTTGTTGTTGTTGACGTTGTTGGTGTTGTTGTTTATTTGACGTTGTTGTTGTTGTTGTTTATTTGACGTTGTTTTAGATGTTGTTGTTTATTTGACGTTGTTGTTGTTGTTTATTTAACTTTGTTTTAGATGTTGTTGTTTATTTGACGGTCTTGTTGTTTATTTGACATTGTTGTTGTTGTTGACGTTGTTGTTGTTGTTGTTGTTTATTTGACATTGTTGTTGTTGTTGTTGACGTTGTTGGTGTTGTTGTTTATTTGACGTTGTTGTTGTTGTTGTTTATATAACGTTGTTTTAGTTGTTGTTGTTTATTTGACGTTGTTGTTGTTGTTGTTTATTTGACGTTTTTGTTTTTGATATTGTTGTTGTTGTTGTTTATATGACGTTGTTGTTGTTGTTGTTGTTGTTTATTTGACATAGTTGTTGTTGTTGACATTGTTGTTGTTGTTGTTTATTTGACGTTTTTGTTGTTGATGATGATGTTGTTGTTGTTTATTTGACGTTGTTGTTATTGTTTATTTGACGTTGTTGTTGTTGTTGTTTATTTGACGTTGTTGTTGTTGTTATTGTTGTTGTTTATTTGCCGTTGTTGTTGTTGTTGTTTATTTGATGTTGTTGTTGTTGTTTATTTGACGTTGGTGTTGTTGTTGTTTATTTGACGTTGTTGTTGTTGTTATTATTTATTTGACGTTGTTGTTGTTGTTGTTATTGTTTATTTGACATTGTTGTTGTTGTTGTTGTTGTTTATTTGACGTTGTTATTGTTGTTTATTTGACGTTGTTTTTGTTATTTGACGTTGTTGTTGTTGTTGTATTTGTTGTTGTTGTTGTTGCTTATTTGACGTTGTTGTTATTGTTGTTGTTTATTTGATGTTGTTGCTGTTGTTTATTTGACGTTGTTGTTGTTGTTGTTGTTTATTTGACGTTGTTGTTGTTGTTGTTGTTTATTTGACGTTGTTGTTGTTTATTTGACGTTGTTGTTGTTGTTGTTGTTATTGTTGTTGTTTATTTGACGTTGTTGTTGTTGTTTATTTGATGTTGTTGTTGTTGTTGTTTATTTGACATTGTTGTTGTTGTTGACGTTGTTGTTGTTGTTTATTTGACATTGTTGTTGTTGTTGTTGACGTTGTTGGTGTTGTTGTTTATTTGACGTTGTTGTTGTTGTTTATTTGATGTTGTTTTAGTTGTTGTTGTTTATTTGACGTTGTTGTTGTTGTTTATGTGACGTTGTTGTTGTTGTTTATTTGACGTTGTTATTGTTTACATTGTTGTTGTTGTTGTTGTTTATTTGACGTTGTTTTTGTTGTTGTTGTTTATTTGGCGTTGTTGTTGTTGTTTATTTGACATTGTTGTTGTTGACATTGTTGTTGTTGTTGTTTATTTGACGTAGTTTTTGTTGTTGACGTTGTTGTTGTTGTTGTTGTTGTTTATTTGACGTTGTTGTTGTTGTTGTTCATTTGACGTTGTTGTTGTTGTTGTTGTTGTTTATTTGACGTTGTTGTTGTTATTGATGTTGTTTATTTGACGTTGTTGTTGTTGTTGTTTATTTAATGTTGTTGTTGTTGTTTATTTGACATTGTTGTTGTTGTTGAAGTTGTTGTTGTTATTTATTTGACATTGTTGTTGTTGTTGTTGTTGACGTTGTTGGTGTTGTTGTTTATTTGACGTTGTTGTTGTTGTTGTTTATTTGACGTTGTTTTAGATGTTGTTGTTTATTTGACGTTGTTGTTGTTGTTTATTTAACGTTGTTTTAGATGTTGTTGTTTATTTGACGGTGTTGTTGTTTATTTGACATTGTTGTTGTTGTTGACGTTGTTGTTGTTGTTGTTGTTTATTTGACATTGTTGTTGTTGTTGTTGTTGACGTTGTTGGTGTTGTTGTTTATTTGACGTTGTTGTTGTTGTTGTTTATATAACGTTGTTTTAGTTGTTGTTGTTTATTTGACGTTGTTGTTGTTGTTTATTTGACGTTTTTGTTTTTGATATTGTTGTTGTTGTTGTTTATATGACGTTGTTGTTGTTGTTGTTGTTGTTTATTTGACATAGTTGTTGTTGTTGACATTGTTGTTGTTGTTGTTTATTTGACGTTTTTGTTGTTGATGATGTTGTTGTTGTTGTTTATTTGACGTTGTTGTTATTGTTTATTTGACGTTGTTGTTGTTGTTGTTTATTTGACGTTGTTGTTGTTGTTATTGTTGTTGTTTATTTGCCGTTGTTGTTGTTGTTGTTGTTGTTTATTTGATGTTGTTGTTGTTGTTTATTTGACGTTGGTGTTGTTGTTGTTTATTTGACGTTGTTGTTGTTGTTATTATTTATTTGACGTTGTTGTTGTTATTGTTTATTTGACATTGTTGTTGTTGTTGTTGTTGTTTATTTGACGTTGTTATTGTTGTTTATTTGACGTTGTTTTTGTTATTTGACGTTGTTGTTGTTGTTGTATTTGTTGTTGTTGTTGTTGCTTATTTGACGTTGTTGTTATTGTTGTTGTTTATTTGATGTTGTTGTTGTTGTTTATTTGACGTTGTTGTTGTTGTTGTTGTTTATTTGACGTTGTTGTTGTTGTTGTTGTTGTTTATTTGACGTTGTTGTTGTTTATTTGACGTTGATGTTGTTGTTGTTTATTTGACATTGTTGTTGTTTATTTGACGTTGTTGTTGTTGTTTATTTAACGTTGTTGTTGTTGTTTATTGGACGTTGTTGTTGTTGTTGTTGTATATTTAACGGTGTTGTAGTTGTTGTTTATTTGACGTTGTTGTTGTTGTTTATTTGACGTTGTTGTTGTTGTTGACGTTGTTGTTGTTGTTGTTTATTTGACGTTGTTGTTGTTGTTGACATAGTTGTTGTTGTGGTTGTTTATTTCACGTTATTGATGTTATTGATGTTGTTGTTTTTTTAACGTTGTTGTTGTTGTTTATTTGGCGTTGTTGTTGTTGACATTGTTGTTGTTGTTGTTTATTTGATGTTGTTGTTGTTTATTTGACATTGTTGTTGTTGTTGACGTTGTTGTTGTTGTTGTTTATTTGACATTGTTGTTGTTGTTGTTGTTGTTGTTGTTAACGTTGTTGGTTTTGTTGTTTATTTGACGTTGTTGTTGTTGTTGTTTATTTGACGTTGTTTTAGATGTTGTTGTTTATTTGACGTTGTTGTTGTTGTTTATTTAACTTTGTTTTAGATGTTGTTGTTTATTTGACGGTCTTGTTGTTTATTTGACATTGTTGTTGTTGTTGACGTTGTTGTTGTTGTTGTTGTTTATTTGACATTGTTGTTGTTGTTGTTGACGTTGTTGGTGTTGTTGTTTATTTGACGTTGTTGTTGTTGTTGTTTATATAACGTTGTTTTAGTTGTTGTTGTTTATTTGACGTTGTTGTTGTTGTTGTTTATTTGACGTTTTTGTTTTTGATATTGTTGTTGTTGTTGTTTATATGACGTTGTTGTTGTTGTTGTTGTTGTTTATTTGACATAGTTGTTGTTGTTGACATTGTTGTTGTTGTTGTTTATTTGACGTTTTTGTTGTTGATGATGATGTTGTTGTTGTTTATTTGACGTTGTTGTTATTGTTTATTTGACGTTGTTGTTGTTGTTGTTTATTTGACGTTGTTGTTGTTGTTATTGTTGTTGTTTATTTGCCGTTGTTGTTGTTGTTGTTTATTTGATGTTGTTGTTGTTGTTTATTTGACGTTGGTGTTGTTGTTGTTTATTTGACGTTGTTGTTGTTGTTATTATTTATTTGACGTTGTTGTTGTTGTTGTTATTGTTTATTTGACATTGTTGTTGTTGTTGTTGTTGTTTATTTGACGTTGTTATTGTTGTTTATTTGACGTTGTTTTTGTTATTTGACGTTGTTGTTGTTGTTGTATTTGTTGTTGTTGTTGTTGCTTATTTGACGTTGTTGTTATTGTTGTTGTTTATTTGATGTTGTTGCTGTTGTTTATTTGACGTTGTTGTTGTTGTTGTTGTTTATTTGACGTTGTTGTTGTTGTTGTTGTTTATTTGACGTTGTTGTTGTTTATTTGACGTTGTTGTTGTTGTTGTTGTTATTGTTGTTGTTTATTTGACGTTGTTGTTGTTGTTTATTTGATGTTGTTGTTGTTGTTGTTTATTTGACATTGTTGTTGTTGTTGACGTTGTTGTTGTTGTTTATTTGACATTGTTGTTGTTGTTGTTGACGTTGTTGGTGTTGTTGTTTATTTGACGTTGTTGTTGTTGTTTATTTGATGTTGTTTTAGTTGTTGTTGTTTATTTGACATTGTTGTTGTTGTTTATGTGACGTTGTTGTTGTTGTTTATTTGACGTTGTTATTGTTTACATTGTTGTTGTTGTTGTTGTTTATTTGACGTTGTTTTTGTTGTTGTTGTTTATTTGGCGTTGTTGTTGTTGTTTATTTGACATTGTTGTTGTTGACATTGTTGTTGTTGTTGTTTATTTGACGTAGTTTTTGTTGTTGACGTTGTTGTTGTTGTTGTTGTTGTTTATTTGACGTTGTTGTTGTTGTTGTTCATTTGACGTTGTTGTTGTTGTTGTTGTTGTTTATTTGACGTTGTTGTTGTTATTGATGTTGTTTATTTGACGTTGTTGTTGTTGTTGTTTATTTAATGTTGTTGTTGTTGTTTATTTGACATTGTTGTTGTTGTTGAAGTTGTTGTTGTTATTTATTTGACATTGTTGTTGTTGTTGTTGTTGACGTTGTTGGTGTTGTTGTTTATTTGACGTTGTTGTTGTTGTTGTTTATTTGACGTTGTTTTAGATGTTGTTGTTTATTTGACGTTGTTGTTGTTGTTTATTTAACGTTGTTTTAGATGTTGTTGTTTATTTGACGGTGTTGTTGTTTATTTGACATTGTTGTTGTTGTTGACGTTGTTGTTGTTGTTGTTGTTTATTTGACATTGTTGTTGTTGTTGTTGTTGACGTTGTTGGTGTTGTTGTTTATTTGACGTTGTTGTTGTTGTTGTTTATATAACGTTGTTTTAGTTGTTGTTGTTTATTTGACGTTGTTGTTGTTGTTTATTTGACGTTTTTGTTTTTGATATTGTTGTTGTTGTTGTTTATATGACGTTGTTGTTGTTGTTGTTGTTGTTTATTTGACATAGTTGTTGTTGTTGACATTGTTGTTGTTGTTGTTTATTTGACGTTTTTGTTGTTGATGATGTTGTTGTTGTTGTTTATTTGACGTTGTTGTTATTGTTTATTTGACGTTGTTGTTGTTGTTGTTTATTTGACGTTGTTGTTGTTGTTATTGTTGTTGTTTATTTGCCGTTGTTGTTGTTGTTGTTGTTGTTTATTTGATGTTGTTGTTGTTGTTTATTTGACGTTGGTGTTGTTGTTGTTTATTTGACGTTGTTGTTGTTGTTATTATTTATTTGACGTTGTTGTTGTTATTGTTTATTTGACATTGTTGTTGTTGTTGTTGTTGTTTATTTGACGTTGTTATTGTTGTTTATTTGACGTTGTTTTTGTTATTTGACGTTGTTGTTGTTGTTGTATTTGTTGTTGTTGTTGTTGCTTATTTGACGTTGTTGTTATTGTTGTTGTTTATTTGATGTTGTTGTTGTTGTTTATTTGACGTTGTTGTTGTTGTTGTTGTTTATTTGACGTTGTTGTTGTTGTTGTTGTTGTTTATTTGACGTTGTTGTTGTTTATTTGACGTTGATGTTGTTGTTGTTTATTTGACATTGTTGTTGTTTATTTGACGTTGTTGTTGTTGTTTATTTAACGTTGTTGTTGTTGTTTATTGGACGTTGTTGTTGTTGTTGTTGTATATTTAACGGTGTTGTAGTTGTTGTTTATTTGACGTTGTTGTTGTTGTTTATTTGACGTTGTTGTTGTTGTTGACGTTGTTGTTGTTGTTGTTTATTTGACGTTGTTGTTGTTGTTGACATAGTTGTTGTTGTGGTTGTTTATTTCACGTTATTGATGTTATTGATGTTGTTGTTTTTTTAACGTTGTTGTTGTTGTTTATTTGGCGTTGTTGTTGTTGACATTGTTGTTGTTGTTGTTTATTTGATGTTGTTGTTGTTTATTTGACATTGTTGTTGTTGTTGACGTTGTTGTTGTTGTTGTTTATTTGACATTGTTGTTGTTGTTGTTGTTGTTGTTGTTAACGTTGTTGGTTTTGTTGTTTATTTGACGTTGTTGTTGTTGTTGTTTATTTGACGTTGTTTTAGTTGTTTTTTATTTGACGTTGTTGTTGTTGTTTATTTGACGTTGTTGTTGTTGACATTGTTGTTGTTGTTGTTGTTTATTTGACGTAGTTGTTGTTGTTGACGTTGTTGTTGTTGTTGTTGTTGTTTATTTGACGTTTTTGTTGTTGTTGATGTTGTTGTTGTTGTTTATTTGACGTTGTGGTTATTGTTGTTTATTTGACGTTGTTGTTGTTGTTGTTTATATGACGTTGTTGTTGTTGTTATTGTTGTTGTTTATTTGACGTTGTTGTTGTTGTTTATTTGATGTTGTTGTTGTTGTTGTTTATTTGACATTGTTGTTGTTGTTGACGTTGTTGTTATTGTTTATTTGACATTGTTGTTGTTGTTGTTGACGTTGTTGGTGTTGTTGTTTATTTGACGTTGTTGTTGTTGTTGTTTATTTGATGTTGTTTTAGTTGTTGTTGTTTATTTGACGTTGTTGTTGTTGTTTATGTGACGTTGTTGTTGTTGTTTATTTGACGTTGTTGTTGTTTACATTGTTGTTGTTGTTGTTTATTTGACGTTGTTTTTGTTGTTGTTGTTTATTTGGCGTTGTTGTTGTTGTTTATTTGACATTGTTGTTGTTGACATTGTTGTTGTTGTTGTTGTTTATTTGACGTAGTTGTTGTTGTTGACGTTGTTGTTGTTGTTGTTGTTATTTATTTGACGTTTTTGTTGTTCTTGATGTTGTTGTTGTTGTTTATTTGACGTTGTTGTTGTTGTTGTTGTTGTTTATTTGACGTTGTTGTTGTTGTTGTTGTTGTTCATTTGACGTTGTTGTTGTTGTTGTTTATTTGACGTTGTTGTTGTTATTGATGTTGTTTATTTGACGTTGTTGTTGTTGTTGTTGTTTATTTAATGTTGTTGTTGTTGTTGTTTATTTGACATTGTTGTTGTTGTTGACGTTGTTGTTGTTATTTATTTGACATTGTTGTTGTTGTTGTTGTTGACGTTGTTGGTGTTGTTGTTTATTTGACGTTGTTGTTGTTGTTGTTTATTTGACGTTGTTTTAGATGTTGTTGTTTATTTGACGTTGTTGTTGTTGTTTATTTAACTTTGTTTTAGATGTTGTTGTTTATTTGATGGTGTTGTTGTTTATTTGACATTGTTGTTGTTGTTGACGTTGTTGGTGTTGTTGTTTATTTGACGTTGTTGTTGTTGTTGTTGTTTATTTGACGTTGTTGTTGTTGACATAGTTGTTGTTGTTGTTGTTTATTTCACGTTATTGAGTATGTTGATGTTGTTGTTTATTTAACGTTGTTGTTGTTGTTTATTTGACGTTGTTGTTGTTGACATTGTTGTTGTTGTTGTTTATTTGATGTTGTTGTTGTTTATTTGACATTGTTTTTGTTGTTGACGTTGTTGTTGTTGTTGTTGTTGTTTATTTGACATTGTTGTTGTTGTTGTTGTTATTGTTGACGTTGTTTATTTGACGTTGTTGTTGTTGTTTATTTGACGTTGTTTTAGTTGTTGTTGTTGTTGTTTATTTGACGTTGTTGTTGTTGACATTGTTGTTGTTGTTGTTGTTGTTGTTTATTTGACGTAGTTGTTGTTGTTGACGTTGTTGTTGTTGTTGTTTATTTGACATTTTTGTTGTTGTTGATGTTGTTGTTGTTGTTGTTTATTTGACGTTGTGGTTATTGTTGTTTATTTGACGTTGTTGTTGTTGTTGTTTATATGACGTTGTTGTTGTTGTTATTGTTGTTGTTTATTTGACGTTGTTGTTGTTGTTTATTTGATGTTGTTGTTGTTGTTGTTTATTTGACATTGTTGTTGTTGTTGACGTTGTTGTTGTTGTTTATTTGACATTGTTGTTGTTGTTGTTGACGTTGTTGGTGTTGTTGTTTATTTGACGTTGTTGTTGTTGTTGTTTATTTGATGTTGTTTTAGTTGTTGTTGTTTATTTGACGTTGTGGTTGTTGTTTATGTGACGTTGTTGTTGTTGTTTATTTGACGTTGTTGTTGTTTACATTGTTGTTGTTGTTGTTGTTGTTTATTTGACGTTGTTTTTGTTGTTGTTGTTTATTTGGCGTTGTTGTTGTTGTTTATTTGACATTGTTGTTGTTGACATTATTGTTGTTGTTGTTTATTTGACGTAGTTTTTGTTGTTGACGTTGTTGTTGTTGTTGTTTATTTGACGTTGTTGTTGTTGTTGTTCATTTGACGTTGTTGTTGTTGTTGTTGTTTATTTGACGTTGTTGTTGTTATTGATGTTGTTTATTTGACGTTGTTGTTGTTGTTGTTTATTTAATGTTGTTGTTGTTGTTTATTTGACATTGTTGTTGTTGTTGACGTTGTTGTTGTTATTTATTTGACATTGTTGTTGTTGTTGTTGTTGACGTTGTTGGTGTTGTTGTTTATTTGACGTTGTTGTTGTTGTTGTTTATTTGACGTTGTTTTAGATGTTGTTATTTATTTGACGTTGTTGTTGTTGTTTATTTAACGTTGTTTTAGATGTTGTTGTTTATTTGACGGTGTTGTTGTTTATTTGACATTGTTGTTGTTGTTGACGTTGTTGTTGTTGTTGTTGTTTATTTGACATTGTTGTTGTTGTTGTTGTTGTTGACGTTGTTGGTGTTGTTGTTTATTTGACGTTGTTGTTGTTGTTGTTTATATAACGTTGTTTTAGTTGTTGTTGTTTATTTGACGTTGTTGTTGTTGTTTATTTGACGTTTTGTTTTTGATATTGTTGTTGTTGTTGTTTATATGACGTTGTTGTTGTTGTTGTTTATTTGACATAGTTGTTGTTGTTGACATTGTTGTTGTTGTTGTTGTTTATTTGACGTTTTTGTTGTTGATGATGTTGTTGTTGTTGTTTATTTGACATTGTTGTTATTGTTTATTTGACGTTGTTGTTGTTGTTTATTTGACGTTGTTGTTGTTGTTGTTATTGTTGTTGTTTATTTGTCGTTGTTGTTGTTGTTGTTGTTTATTTGATGTTGTTGTTGTTGTTGTTTATTTGACGTTGGTGTTGTTGTTGTTTATTTGACGTTGTTGTTGTTGTTATTATTTATTTGACGTTGTTGTTGTTATTGTTTATTTGACATTGTTGTTGTTGTTGTTGTTCTTTATTTGACGTTGTTATTGTTGTTTATTTGACGTTGTTTTTGTTATTTGACGTTGTTGTTGTTGTTGTATTTGTTGTTGTTGTTGTTGCTTATTTGACGTTGTTGTTATTGTTGTTGTTTATTTGATGTTGTTGCTGTTGTTTATTTGACGTTGTTGTTGTTGTTGTTTATTTGACGTTGTTGTTATTGTTGTTGTTGTTTATTTGACGTTGTTGTTGTTTATTTGACGTTGATGTTGTTGTTGTTATTTATTTGACATTGTTGTTGTTTATTTGACGTTGTTGTTGTTGTTTATTTAACGTTGTTGTTGTTGTTTATTGGACGTTGTTGTTGTTGTTGTTGTATATTTAACGGTGTTGTAGTTGTTGTTTATTTGACGTTGTTGTTGTTGTTGTTTATTTGACGTTGTTGTTGTTGTTGACGTTGTTGTTGTTGTTGTTTATTTGACGTTGTTGTTGTTGTTGACATAGTTGTTGTTGTGGTTGTTTATTTCACGTTATTGATGTTGTTGATGTTGTTATTTTTTTAACGTTGTTGTTGATGTTTATTTGGCATTGTTGTTGTTGTTGACATTTTGTTGTTGTTGTTGTTGTTGTTGTTGTTGTTTATTTGACGTTGTTGTTGTTGTTTATTTGACGTTGTTTTAGTTGTTGTTGTTTATTTGGCGTTGTTGTTGTTGTGTATTTGACAATGTTGTTGTTGACATTGTTGTTGTTGTTGTTTATTTGACGTAGTTGTTGTTGTTGACGTTGTTGTTGTTGTTGCTTATTTGACGTTTTTGTTGTTGTTGATGTTGTTGTTGTTGTTTATTTGACGTTGTTGTTGTTGTTGTTTATTTGACGTTGTTGTTGTTATTGTTGTTGTTTATTTGACGTTGTTGTTGTTGTTGTTTATTTGATGTTGTTGTTGTTGTTTATTTGACATTGTTGTTGTTGTTGACGTTGTTGTTGTTGTTGTTGTTTATTTGACATTGTTGTTGTTGTTGTTTATTTGACGTAGTTGTTGTTGTTGACGTTGTTGTTGTTGTTTATTTGACGTAGTTGTTGTTGTTGACGTTGTTGTTGTTGTTTATTTGACGTTGTTGTTGTTGTTATTGTTGTTGTTTATTTGACGTTGTTGTTGTTGTTGTTTATTTGATGTTGTTGTTGTTTTTTATTTGACATTGTTGTTGTTTATTTGACGTTGTTGTTGTTGTTGTTTATTTGACGTTGTTGTTGTTGTTTATTGGACGTTGTTGTTGTTGTTGTATATTTGACGGTGTTGTTGTTGTTGTTTATTTGACGTTGTTGTTGTTCTTTATTTGACGTTGTTGTTGTTGTTGTTGTTGACGTTGTTGTTGTTGTTGTTGTTGTTTATTTGACGTTGTTGTTGTTGTTGACATAGTTGTTGTTGTTGTTGTTGTTGTTGTTTATTTCACGTTGATAATGTTGTTGATGTTGTTGTTTATTTGACGTTGTTGTTGTTGTTTATTTGACGTTGTTATTGTTTATTTGACGTTGTTGTTGTTGTTGTTCATTTGACGTTGTTGTTGTTGTTTATTTGACGTTGTTGTTGTTATTGATGTTGTTTATTTGACGTTGTTGTTGTTGTTTATTTAATGTTGTTGTTGTTGTTGTTGTTTATTTGACATTGTTGTTGTTGTTGTTGTTGTTTATTTGACGTTGTTGTTGTTGTTTATTTAACGTTGTTTTAGATGTTGTTGTTTATTTGACGGTGTTGTTGTTTATTTGACATTGTTGTTGTTGTTGACGTTGTTGTTGTTGTTGTTTATTTGACATTGTTGTTGTTGTTGTTGTTGACGTTGTTGGTGTTGTTGTTTATTTGACGTTGTTGTTGTTGTTGTTGTTTATTTGACGATGTTTTAGTTGTTGTTGTTTATTTGACGTTGTTGTTGTTGTTGTTTATTTGACGTTTTTGTTTTTGATATTGTTGTTGTTGTTGTTTATTTGACGTTTTTGTTTTTGATATTGTTGTTGTTGTTGTTTATATGACGTTGTTGTTGTTGTTGTTTATTTGACATAGTTGTTGTTGTTGACATTGTTGTTGTTGTTGTTGTTTATTTGACGTTTTTGTTGTTGATGATGTTGTTGTTGTTGTTTATTTGACGTTGTTGTTATTGTTTATTTGACGTTGTTGTTGTTGTTTATTTGACGTTGTTGTTGTTGTTATTGTTGTTGTTTATTTGCCGTTGTTGTTGTTGTTGTTGTTTATTTGATGTTGTTGTTGTTGTTTATTTGACGTTAGTGTTGTTGTTGTTTATTTGACGTTGTTGTTGTTGTTATTATTTATTTGACGTTGTTGTTGTTATTGTTTATTTGACATTGTTGTTGTTGTTGTTTATTTGACGTTGTTATTGTTGTTTATTTGACGTTGTTTTTGTTATTTGACGTTGTTGTTGTTGTTGTTGTATTTGTTGTTGTTGTTGCTTATTTGACGTTGTTATTATTGTTGTTGTTTATTTGATGTTGTTGCTGTTGTTTATTTGACGTTGTTGTTGTTGTTGTTGTTTATTTGACGTTGTTGTTGTTGTTGACGTTGTTGTTGTTATTTATTTGACGTTGTTGTTGTTGTTGTTTATTTGACGTTGTTGTTGTTGTTATTGTTGTTGTTTATTTGACATTGTTGTTGTTGTTGTTTATTTGATGTTGTTGTTGTTGTTTATTTGACATTGTTGTTGTTTATTTGACGTTGTTGTTGTTGTTTATTTAACGTTGTTGTTGTTGTTTATTGGACGTTGTTGTTGTTGTATATTTGACGGTGTTGTTGTTGTTGTTTATTTGACGTTGTTGTTGTTGTTGTTGTTTATTTGACGTTGTTGTTGTTGTTGACGTTGTTGTTGTTGTTGTTGTTTATTTGACGTTGTTGTTGTTGTTGACATAGTTGTTGTTGTTGTTGTTTATTTCATGTTATTGATGTTGTTGATGTTGTTGTTTATTTAACGTTGTTGTTGTTGTTTATTTGACATTGTTGTTGTTGTTGACATTGTTGTTGTTGTTGTTTATTTGATGTTGTTGTTGTTTATTTGACATTGTTGTTGTTGTTGACGTTGTTGTTGTTGTTGTTGTTTATTTGACATTGTTGTTGTTGTTGTTGACGTTGTTGGTGTTGTTGTTTATTTGACGTTGTTGTTGTTGTTTATTTGACGTTGTTTTAGATGTTGTTGTTTATTTGACGTTGTTGTTGTTGTTTATTTAATGTTGTTTTAGATGTTGTTGTTTATTTGATGGTGTTGTACCCCAAAATTTGCCCTCTCATATTCTCAAAGAAATTGTCAAGTCAAGCTGCAAAATTCCCCAAGAGTTGCTCAGTGCAAAGGCCTCCTATACAGTCAAAACTAGGGTTTTAGGTCTGATCAAGAAATTGAAGGTTTCAAAGGCCCAATCAAGTCTCATATGCTTACAAAGATGGTCAAGCATCCTCATATCAAGTTTCAAGGCATTCAGCTCAAAATTGCACAGTCAAAACCCTAAATTGCACTACAGTCAACTGTAGGGGCAAAATGGTCATTGGACAGTCAAAAGTTCAAAATTTTGGTCAACATATCATTTTGAAGCCACAAACATCATTTGATCAATGCTTGATCATGATTCTCAAAATTTGGCTCAGAAATCATCAAAGATGCAAAAGTTACTATATTTGGACAGTTGAAAAAGTCAACTAAAATTGACCAGGGCATAACTTTCACATGGATTATCAGAAAAATCCCATCCAAAGCTCATTTTGAAGAGAAAGACATTTCCTACAACTCATCTTCATACTTCAAGTCCAAGAAATGCTCTCACAAAAAGTTATCAATTTCAACATTATAGGTCATTTTCAAAAGTCAACAAAAAGGGACTTTAAGTCAAAGGCCATAACTTGAGATTGGTAAATCAAAATGACATGGGACCAAAGGCATTGGTTAGAGGACTCAAAGACCTTTCCAAAATGTACAAGAACATGAGAAAAGCTTAAAAATTGAGCAAGTTATGCCTTGTGGAAGTTGGGAAATTTTTGGATATTTTGAAAAGTCAACTTTGATCCAAATGACCTAAAATTGCTAATGGGCCCATTTTTCTTCCATGATTCATCATTCTAAGCATATGCACGACCACTTGGCCCAAAGGGAAGTATTTTCTCATTTTTTAATTATTTATTTGAATTTTTATTCATATTAATTCACTTAAATCATTTAAAATATGTGAAAAATATTTAACCTAACAAAACCAATCTTTTTATACATGTTTTAAGGTCAAGATTTCGTGCACATGCTGATTAGGGAAGAATTGGTTTGATTGGATGCTAATTGATACCAAAACCATGAAAAAAAAGATATGGAAGATCCTTAAGAAATCAAATATTGAAAACCATTATTGCCATGGATTTTATTCAATTTTCTTAACCTAATGCCTTCACTACATATGCCTGAATCAAACCCTAATCAGAATAGACTAAATGCTGCGCTCAAAAGCCATAGACAAACTTGAAAAATTCCTTCAAAACTCAAAAACTGAAATCAGTGCTAGAGGTCAATTCAAAGCATAAGAATTGTTCCATTAGCTTCCTCAAGGTTCTCTGAACGTGTGCCAATCAAAAACAACAACCAAAGCTCCAAGAATTGGTATCTATGACTCGAACTGCAAAGAGAAAAATTCAGAATTGTGCATCATGATTTATGCATCCTTTGCCATTTTTATTTATTGATTCATGTTTGTTGTGAGTTTTGAAGCTAACCCATGCCTTTAATTCGATTATCATGCTGTATATACAATTTCGCCATGACAGGTTTCTAGGGTTTACAAAGCTCAAAATTGGGGTTTTTGTAACGAAGCAAAATTAGAACTCCAAACCAAGACCATTCAATTCAGCGCATTGGGACGAACATGGACCAACCCTCGCGATCAATTTATCAACCATATAGCGCTATTCGCTATTTTTTCTAAAGCCATCTAGTGGAACGCGTCTGAAACCGTTGCCATATGTCCTTGTTTTCAGGAAAAAAAATAGAACGAAGAAGATGATGTGGTGGCGAGGTTTGGTTGGTCCGTTTGAAAAGTTCGCGCGTTCCAAGCACTAACCCACGTTTTCTCTTTTATTAATTGTTGTTTGTTATATATTAAATGTGATTCAAATGGCGTAGTGGTACAGGTGTTGGCTGGTAAGGTGCAAGACCTGGGTTCGAGTCCCAGGTCTGTATAACTTCAATATTATTTTTCTTCTAATATTCACATGCAGCGCTTATGTAGACAACCACCATAGTCCCTCACCATCAAGCGTGACACGTCCCCCTGGAGATCAAACCAAAGGCTTAGATCTGAAGAGCACCATGTACCATAGTCCACGCACAACATGCTTGCACAAAAGTCAACGGATTTCAATGCTTAATGGGCCAAGTTGCTAACAAAGGACCTCACAATTGGGGCCTGAACCCCCCTCCCTGGTTTGCTTTCTCTATTTTTTATATTTTACTTTCAATTATTGTTTTATTTACTTTTTTTGTTTAAATTAGTTAATTATTTTTACAAAATACATAAAAATGCAAAAAAAATCAGAAAAGGCAAAAAATATGATATTTATTTATTTAATTATTTTTATAAATAAATGCTTGTAATAAATTTAGTATTAAATAGGTTTTAATTTTAATTCTTTTTTATAACTAAAAATCCAAAAATATAGAATTAGGTTTAATAACTTTTTATTCCTTTTTAATTTTTTCCTTTTTTATCATAATACTTATTTATTTATTATTTTTTATAATTAAATTGTATATAATTAATTAGGGTTTCATTTAGATCTTAATTTAATATTTTTCATAATAAATCTAAAAACCATTAGAATTAGGGTTTACATCTCATTTTAATTTTAAATAATTCTTTTTCCATTAAATCTTAAAAAACACCAAATACCAAAAAAAAATTTCATTTAATCTTGATTTTAATTATTAATTAATTTAATTTGCAAAAGGGTCCAACGCCCTCGTTTCAATAATCTTATTTAATTGCGCATATTTATTCTATTCCGTTTAAATAATTATGTATCTCTCCCAAAGCCATGTAACTCGGACAATTTAACTTTTCGCACTTTTATTTCTCTTGCTTTATTTACTTTCTGTCAAATCGGGTCCGGTTTAATTTTGGCGATGTGGACCCGCGCCGTTGTAATAGCTTTAGATTTAATTTCCGCATTTTTTAAATTGTTAACAAAAAAGCATGAAAGAATGTATGGCCTTAAATAAAATCAAGCGTAGATCACAATGAACATGACAAGACAAATATCAATGAAAACGACACACGAATCGCACACACCACCCCTAGGGTACGCCTCACTGTTGCTTTGCCTCGAAAGGTGATCGTCGAGTAGAGGACGTCTTAGTAAGTCCTCATGATCCGGGAACCTGGCATGAGGGTAGCTTCTAAGGTGTCTTCCCATTGCTCTGGTGATCACCATGTCCCTACAAACTCGAATTGACCCGAATACCTCCAACGGTGGTGCTACCTACCTCTCAATGGTGGGATGGCATTACTTTAAAGGACATTTACACAGACGAATTCCTTAGGGTAGGTAGGTTCTCGTAGATACTTGCTCTCTTCAAAAACAAACAAAAATCTTTTCACACCGACACTTTTCAAAAGCTTTCAAAGCAAATTTTTCAAACACTCTGACGTACGAGTCAAACTGAAATTTTTCAAAGAAACTTTTTAAAACCCACAATTGAAAAGCAAGCAAACATTTTGAAAACACATTGAGCAAGTATCTAAGAGCCCATGGATAACCATGGATAGAAAGGGTGCTAACACCTTCCCTTTCTATAATCTACCTCCCGAACCGAGAGCAATCTCTTTAAGGAATTTTTCTGTGCTTTTGTCCTTTCCATTTGGAGAAAATAAAAGACGGTGGCGACTCTTGCTTCCGCGACATTTCGCGAACCAGCGTTAAACAGTCAGTTCCAGATCCACCGATCACAGATGGTGTTGTGGTTTATTTGACATTGTTGTTGTTGTTGACGTTGTTGTTGTTGTTGTTGTTGTTTATTTGACATTGTTGTTGTTGTTGTTTATTTGTCGTTGTTGTTATTGTTGTTTATTTGACGTTGTTGTTGTTGTTATTTATATGACGTTGTTGTTGTTATTGTTGTTGTTTATTTGACGTTGTTGTTGTTGTTGTTGTTTATTTGATGTTGTTGTTGTTTATTTGACATTGTTGTTGTTGTTGACGTTGTTGTTGTTATTTATTTGACATTGTTGTTGTTGTTGACGTTGTTGGTGTTGTTGTTTATTTGACGTTGTTGTT
Source organism: Vicia faba (assembly GCA_948472305.1). Taxonomy (NCBI): domain Eukaryota; kingdom Viridiplantae; phylum Streptophyta; class Magnoliopsida; order Fabales; family Fabaceae; genus Vicia; species Vicia faba. The sequence goes on along the minus strand of OX451737.1, from coordinate 368,828,792 downwards.
GTTGTTGTTTATTTGATGTTGTTTTAGTTGTTGTTGTTTATTTGACATTGTTGTTGTTGTTTATGTGACGTTGTTGTTGTTGTTTATTTGACGTTGTTGTTGTTTACATTGTTGTTGTTGTTGTTTATTTGACGTTGTTTTTGTTGTTGTTGTTTATTTGGCGTTGTTGTTGTTGTTTATTTGACATTGTTGTTGTTGACATTGTTGTTGTTGTTTATTTGACGTAGTTTTTGTCGTTGACGTTGTTGTTGTTGTTGTTGTTTATTTGACGTTTTTGTTGTTCTTGATGTTGTTGTTGTTGTTGTTTATTTGACGTTGTTGTTGTTGTTGTTTATTTGACGTTGTTGTTGTTGTTGTTCATTTGACGTTGTTGTTGTTGTTGTTGTTTATTTAATGTTGTTGTTGTTGTTATTGATGTTGTTTATTTGACGTTGTTGTTGTTGTTGTTTATTTAATGTTGTTGTTGTTGTTTATTTGACATTGTTGTTGTTGTTGACGTTGTTGTTGTTATTTATTTGACATTGTTGTTGTTGGTGTTGTTGACGTTGTTGGTGTTGTTGTTTATTTGACGTTGTTGTTGTTGTTGTTTATTTGACGTTGTTTTAGATGTTGTTGTTTATTTGACGTTGTTGTTGTTGTTTATTTAACGTTGTTTTAGATGTTGTTGTTTATTTGACGGTGTTGTTGTTTATTTGACATTGTTGTTGTTGTTGACGTTGTTGTTGTTGTTGTTTATTTGACATTGTTGTTGTTGTTGTTGTTGTTGTTGTTGTTGTTGTTGACGTTGTTGGTGTTGTTGTTTATTTGACGTTGTTGTTGTTGTTGTTGTTTATTTGACGTTGTTTTAGTTGTTGTTGTTAATTTGACGTTGTTGTTGTTGTTGTTTATTTGACGTTTTTGTTTTTGATATTGTTGTTGTTGTTGTTTATATGACGTTGTTGTTGTTGTTGTTTATTTGACATAGTTGTTGTTGTTGACATTGTTGTTGTTGTTGTTTATTTGACGTTTTTGTTGTTGATGATGTTGTTGTTGTTGTTTATTTGACGTTGTTGTTATTGTTTATTTGACGTTGTTGTTGTTGTTTATTTGACGTTGTTGTTGTTGTTATTGTTGTTGTTTATTTGCCGTTGTTGTTGTTGTTGTTGTTTTTTATTTGATGTTGTTGTTGTTGTTTATTTGACGTTGGTGTTGTTGTTGTTTATTTGACGTTGTTGTTATTATTATTTATTTGACGTTGTTGTTGTTATTTTTTATTTGACATTGTTGTTGTTGTTGTTGTTGTTGTTTATTTGACGTTGTTATTGTTGTTTATTTGACGTTGTTTTTGTTATTTGACATTGTTGTTGTTGTTGTATTTGTTGTTGTTGTTGCTTATTTGACGTTGTTGTTATTGTTGTTGTTTATTTGATGTTGTTAATGTTGTTTATTTGACGTTGTTGTTGTTGTTGTTTATTTGACGTTGTTGTTGTTGTTGTTGTTGTTGTTTATTTGACGTTGTTGTTGTTTATTTGACGTTGTTGTTGTTGTTGTTGTTGTTGTTTATTTAACGTTGTTGTTGTTGTTTATTGGACGTTGTTATTGTTGTTGTTGTATATTTGACGGTGTTGTTGTTGTTGTTTATTTGACGTTGTTGTTGTTGTTTATTTGACGTTGTTGTTGTTGTTGACGTTGTTGTTGTTGTTGTTGTTTATTTGACGTTGTTGTTATTGTTGACATAGTTGTTGTTGTTGTTGTTTATTTCACGTTATTGATGTTGTTGATGTTGTTGATGTTGTTGTTTTTTTAACGTTGTTGTTGTTGTTTATTTGACGTTGTTGTTGTTGTTGACATTGTTGTTGTTGTTGTTTATTTGATGTTGTTGTTGTTTATTTGACATTGTTGTTGTTGTTGACGTTGTTGTTGTTGTTGTTTATTTGACATTGTTGTTGTTGTTGTTGTTGTTAACGTTGTTGGTATTGTTGTTTATTTGACGTTGTTGTTGTTGTTTATTTGACGTTGTTTTAGTTGTTGTTGTTTATTTGACGTTGTTGTTGTTGTTTATTAGACGTTGTTGTTGACATTGTTGTTGTTGTTGTTTATTTGACGTAGTTGTTGTTGTTGATGTTGTTGTTGTTGTTGTTGTTTATTTGACGTTTTTGTTGTTGTTGATGTTGTTGTTGTTGTTGTTGTTTATTTGACGTTGTGGTTATTGTTGTTTATTTGACGTTGTTGTTATTGTTGTTTATATGACGTTGTTGTTGTTGTTATTGTTGTTGTTTATTTGACGTTATTGTTGTTGTTGTTTATTTGATGTTGTTGTTGTTGTTGTTTATTTGACATTGTTGTTGTTGTTGACGTTGTTGTTGTTGTTTATTTGACATTGTTGTTGTTGTTGTTGACGTTGTTGGTGTTGTTGTTTATTTGACGTTGTTGTTGTTGTTGTTTATTTGATGTTGTTTTAGTTGTTGTTATTTATTTGACGTTGTTGTTGTTGTTTATGTGACGTTGTTGTTGTTGTTTATTTGACGTTGTTGTTGTTTACATTGTTGTTGTTGTTGTTGTTTATTTGACGTTGTTTTTGTTGTTGTTGTTTATTTGGCGTTGTTGTTGTTGTTTATTTGACATTGTTGTTGTTGACATTGTTGTTGTTGTTGTTTATTTGACGTAGTTTTTGTTGTTGACGTTGTTGTGGTTGTTGTTGTTGTTTATTTGACGTTGTTGTTGTTGTTGTTGTTCATTTGACGTTGTTGTTGTTGTTGTTGTTTATTTGACGTTGTTGTTGTTATTGATGTTGTTTATTTGACGTTGTTGTTGTTGTTGTTGTTTATTTAATGTTGTTGTTGTTGTTTATTTGACATTGTTGTTGTTGTTGACGTTGTTGTTGTTATTTATTTGACATTGTTGTTGTTGTTGTTGACGTTGTTGACGTTGTTGGTGTTGTTGTTTATTTGACGTTGTTGTTGTTGTTGTTTATTTGACGTTGTTTTAGATGTTGTTGTTTATTTGACGTTGTTGTTGTTGTTTATTTAACGTTGTTTTAGATGTTGTTGTTTATTTGATGGTGTTGTGGTTTATTTGACATTGTTGTTGTTGTTGACGTTGTTGTTGTTGTTGTTGTTGTTTATTTGACATTGTTATTGTTGTTGTTTATTTGTCGTTGTTGTTATTGTTGTTTATTTGACGTTGTTGTTGTTGTTATTTATATGACGTTGTTGTTGTTATTGTTGTTGTTTATTTGACGTTGTTGTTGTTGTTTATTTGATGTTGTTGTTGTTGTTTATTTGACATTGTTGTTGTTGTTGACGTTGTTGTTGTTATTTATTTGACATTGTTGTTGTTGTTGACGTTGTTGGTGTTGTTGTTTATTTGACGTTGTTGTTGTTGTTGTTTATTTGATGTTGTTTTAGTTGTTGTTGTTTATTTGACGTTGTTGTTGTTGTTTATGTGACGTTGTTGTTGTTGTTTATTTGACGTTGTTGTTGTTTACATTGTTGTTGTTGTTGTTTATTTGACATTGTTTTTGTTGTTGTTGTTTATTTGACGTTGTTGTTGTTGTTTATTTGACATTGTTGTTGTTGTTTATTTGACGTAGTTTTTGTTGTTGACGTTGTTGTTGTTGTTGTTGTTTATTTGACGTTTTTGTTGTTCTTGATGTTGTTGTTTATTTGACGTTGTTGTTGTTGTTTATTTGACGTTGTTGTTGTTGTTGTTGTTCATGTGACGTTGTTGTTGGTATTGATTATTTAACGTTGTTGTTGTTATTGATGTTGTTTATTTGACGTTGTTGTCGTTGTTGTTTATTTAATGTTGTTGTTGTTGTTTATTTGACATTGTTGTTGTTGTTGACGTTGTTGTTGTTATTTATTTGACATTGTTGTTGTTGGTGTTGTTGACGTTGTTGGTGTTGTTGTTTATTTGACGTTGTTGTTGTTGTTGTTGTTTATTTGACGTTGTTTTAGATGTTGTTGTTTATTTGAAGTTGTTGTTGTTGTTTATTTAACGTTGTTTTAGATGTTGTTGTTTATTTGACGGTGTTGTTGTTTATTTGACATTGTTGTTGTTGTTGACGTTGTTGTTGTTGTTGTTTATTTGACATTGTTGTTGTTGTTGTTGTTGTTGACGTTGTTGGTGTTGTTGTTTATTTGACGTTGTTGTTGTTTTTGTTGTTTATTTGACGTTGTTTTAGTTGTTGTTGTTAATTTGACGTTGTTGTTGTTGTTTATTTGACGTTTTTGTTTTTGATATTGTTGTTGTTGTTGTTTATATGACGTTGTTGTTGTTGTTTATTTGACATAGTTGTTGTTGTTGACATTGTTGTTGTTGTTGTTTATTTGACGTTTTTGTTGTTGATGATGTTGTTGTTGTTGTTTATTTGACGTTGTTGTTATTGTTTATTTGACGTTGTTGTTGTTGTTTATTTGACGTTGTTGTTGTTGTTATTTTTGTTGTTTATTTGCCGTTGTTGTTGTTGTTGTTGTTTATTTGATGTTGTTGTTGTTGTTTATTTGACGTTGGTGTTGTTGTTGTTTATTTGACGTTGTTGTTGTTGTTATTATTTATTTGACGTTGTTGTTGTTATTGTTTATTTGACATTGTTGTTGTTGTTGTTGTTGTTTATTTGACGTTGTTATTGTTGTTTATTTGACGTTGTTTTTGTTATTTGACGTTGTTGTTGTTGTATTTGTTGTTGTTGTTGCTTATTTGACGTTGTTGTTATTGTTGTTGTTTATTTGATGTTGTTGCTGTTGTTTATTTGACGTTGTTGTTGTTGTTGTTGTTTATTTGACGTTGTTGTTGTTGTTGTTGTTGTTTATTTGACGTTGTTGTTGTTTATTTGACGTTGATGTTTTTGTTGTTGTTTATTTGACATTGTTGTTGTTTATTTGACGTTGTTGTTGTTGTTTATTTAACGTTGTTGTTGTTGTTTATTGGACGTTGTTATTGTTGTTGTTGTATATTTGACGGTGTTGTTGTTGTTGTTTATTTGACGTTGTTGTTGTTGTTTATTTGACGTTGTTGTTGTTGTTGACGTTGTTGTTGTTGTTGTTGTTTATTTGACGTTGTTGTTGTTGTTGACATAGTTGTTGTTGTTGTTGTTTATTTCACGTTATTGATGTTGTTGATGTTGTTGTTTTTTTAACGTTGTTGTTATTGTTGTTTATTTGACGTTGTTGTTGTTGTTGACATTGTTGTTGTTGTTGTTTATTTGATGTTGTTGTTGTTTATTTGACATTGTTGTTGTTGTTGACGTTGTTGTTGTTGTTGTTTATTTGACATTGTTGTTGTTGTTGTTGTTGTTAACGTTGTTGGTATTGTTGTTTATTTGACGTTGTTGTTGTTGTTTATTTGACGTTGTTTTAGTTGTTGTTGTTTATTTGACGTTGTTGTTGTTGTTTATTTGACGTTGTTGTTGTTGACATTGTTGTTGTTGTTGTTTATTTGACGTAGTTGTTGTTGTTGACGTTGTTGTTGTTGTTGTTGTTTATATGACGTTTTTGTTGTTGTTGATGTTGTCGTTGTTGTTGTTGTTTATTTGACGTTGTGGTTATTGTTGTTTATTTGACGTTGTTGTTATTGTTGTTTATATGACGTTGTTGTTGTTGTTATTGTTGTTGTTTATTTGACGTTGATGTTGTTGTTGTTTATTTGATGTTGTTGTTGTTGTTTATTTGACATTGTTGTTGTTGTTGACGTTGTTGTTGTTGTTTATTTGACATTGTTGTTGTTGTTGTTGACGTTGTTGGTGTTGTTGTTTATTTGACGTTGTTGTTGTTGTTGTTTATTTGATGTTGTTTTAGTTGTTGTTATTTATTTGACGTTGTTGTTGTTGTTTATGTGACGTTGTTGTTGTTGTTTATTTGACGTTGTTGTTGTTTACATTGTTGTTGTTGTTGTTTATTTGACGTTGTTTTTGTTGTTGTTGTTTATTTGGCGTTGTTGTTGTTGTTTATTTGACATTGTTGTTGTTGACATTGTTGTTGTTGTTGTTTATTTGACGCAGTTTTTGTTGTTGACGTTGTTGTGGTTGTTGTTGTTGTTTATTTGACGTTTTTGTTGTTCTTGATGTTGTTGTTGTTGTTGTTTATTTGACGTTGTTGTTGTTGTTGTTTATTTGACGTTGTTGTTGTTGTTGTTGTTGTTCATTTGACGTTGTTGTTGTTGTAGTTTATTTGACGTTGTTGTTGTTATTGATGTTGTTTATTTGACGTTGTTGTTGTTGTTGTTTATTTAATGTTGTTGTTGTTGTTTATTTGACATTGTTGTTGTTGTTGACGTTGTTGTTGTTATTTATTTGACATTGTTGTTGTTGTTGTTGACGTTGTTGGTGTTGTTGTTTATTTGACGTTGTTGTTGTTGTTGTTGTTTATTTGACGTTGTTTTAGATGTTGTTGTTTATTTGACGTTGTTGTTGTTGTTTATTTAACGTTGTTTTAGATGTTGTTGTTTATTTGATGGTGTTGTGGTTTATTTGACATTGTTGTTGTTGACGTTGTTGTTGTTGTTGTTGTTTATTTGACATTGTTGTTGTTGTTGTTGTTGTTGACGTTGTTGGTGTTGTTGTTTATTTGACGTTGTTGTTGTTGTTGTTTATTTGACGTTGTTTTAGTTGTTTTTGTTTATTTGACGTTGTTGTTGTTGTTTATTTGACGTTTTTGTTTTTGATATTGTTGTTGTTGTTGTTTATATGACGTTGTTGTTGTTGTTGATTATTTGACATAGTTGTTGTTGTTGTTGTTGTTGTTTATTTGACGTTTTTGTTGTTGATGATGTTGTTGTTGTTGTTTATTTGACGTTGTTGTTATTGTTTATTTGACGTTGTTGTTGTTGTTTATTTGACGTTGTTGTTGTTGTTATTATTGTTGTTTATTTGCCGTTGTTGTTGTTGTTGTTTATTTGATGTTGTTGTTGTTGTTTATTTGACGTTGGTGTTGTTGTTGTTTATTTGACGTTGTTGTTGTTGTTATTATTTATTTGACGTTGTTGTTGTTATTGTTTATTTGACATTGTTGTTGTTGTTGTTGTTTATTTGACGTTGTTATTGTTGTTTATTTGACGTGGTTTTTGTTATTTGACGTTGTTGTTGTTGTTGTTGTTGTATTTGTTGTTGTTGTTGTTGTTTATTTGACGTTGTTGTTATTGTTGTTATTTATTTGATGTTGTTGCTGTTGTTTATTTGACGTTGTTGTTGTTGTTGTTTATTTGACATTGTTATTGTTGTTGTTGTTGTTGTTTATTTGACGTTGTTGTTGTTGTTGTTTATTTGACGTTGTTGTTGTTGTTGTTGTTTATTTGACATTGTTGTTGACGTTCTTGTTGTTGTTTATTTGACATTGTTGTTATTGTTGTTGGTGTTGTTGTTTATTTGACGTTGTTGTTGTTGTTTATTTGACGTTGTTGTTGTAGTTTATTTAATGTTGTTGTTGTTGTTTATTTGACATTGTTGTTGTGGTTGACGTTGTTGTTGTTTTTTATTTGACATTGTTGTTATTGTTGTTGTTGACGTTGTTGGTGTTGTTGTTTATTTGACGTTGTTGTTGTTGTTTATTTAACGTTGTTTTAGATGTTGTTGTTTATTTGACGTTGTTGTTGTTGTTTATTTAACGTTGTTTTAGATGTTGTTGTTTATTTGATGGTGTTGTGGTTTATTTGACATTGTTGTTGTTGACGTTGTTGTTGTTGTTGTTGTTTATTTGACATTGTTGTTGTTGTTGTTGTTGACGTTGTTGGTGTTGTTGTTTATTTGACGTTGTTGTTGTTGTTGTTGTTTATTTGACGTTGTTTTAGTTGTTTTTGTTTATTTGACGTTGTTGTTGTTGTTTATTTGACGTTTTTGTTTTTGATATTGTTGTTGTTGTTGTTTATATGACGTTGTTGTTGTTGTTGATTATTTGACATAGTTGTTGTTGTTGACATTGTTGTTGTTGTTGTTGTTTATTTGACGTTTTTGTTGTTGATGATGTTGTTGTTGTTGTTTATTTGACGTTGTTGTAATTGTTTACTTGACGTTGTTGTTGTTGTTTATTTGACGTTGTTGTTGTTGTTATTATTGTTGTTTATTTGCCGTTGTTGTTGTTTATTTGATGTTGTTGTTGTTGTTTATTTGACGTTGGTGTTGTTGTTGTTTATTTGACGTTGTTGTTGTTGTTATTATTTATTTGACGTTGTTGTTGTTATTGTTTATTTGACATTGTTGTTGTTGTTGTTGTTTATTTGACGTTGTTATTGTTGTTTATTTGACGTGGTTTTTGTTATTTGACGTTGTTGTTGTTGTTGTTGCTGTATTTGTTGTTGTTGTTGTTGCTTATTTGACGTTGTTCTTATTGTTGTTGTTTATTTGATGTTGTTGTTGTTGTTTATTTGACGTTGTTGTTGTTGTTGTTTATTTGACATTGTTGTTGTTGTTGTTGTTGTTGTTGTTTATTTGACGTTGTTGTTGTTGTTGTTTATTTGACGTTGTTGTTGTTGTTGTTTATTTGACATTGTTGTTGACGTTGTTGTTGTTGTTTATTTGACATTGTTGTTATTGTTGTTGGTGTTGTTGTTTATTTGACGTTGTTGTTGTTGTTTATTTGACGTTGTTGTTGTTGTAGTTTATTTAAAGTTGTTGTTGTTGTTTATTTGACATTGTTGTTGTTGTTGACGTTGTTGTTGTTGTTTATTTGACATTGTTGTTGTTGTTGTTGACGTTGTTGGTGTTGTTGTTTATTTGACGTTGTTGTTGTTGTTGTTTATTTAACGTTGTTTTAGATGTTGTCGTTTATTTGACGTTGTTGTTGTTGTTTATTTAACGTTGTTTTAGATGTTGTTGTTTATTTGACGGTGTTGTTGTTTATTTGACATTGTTGTTGTTGTTGATGTTGTTGTTGTTGTTGTTTATTTGACATTGTTGTTGTTGTTGTTGACGTTGTTGGTGTTGTTGTTTATTTGACGTTGTTGTTGTTTATTTGACGTTGTTTTAGTTGTTGTTGTTTATTTGACGTTGTTGTTGTTGTTTATTTGACGTTTTTGTTTTTGACATTGTTGTTGTTGTTGTTTATATGACGTTTTTGTTGTTGATTATTTGACATAGTTGTTGTTGTTGACGTTGTTGTTGTTGTTGTTGTTGTTGTTTATTTGACGTTTTTGTTGTTGATGATGTTGTTGTTGTTGTTGTTTATTTGACGTTGTTGTTATTGTTTATTTGACGTTGTTGTTGTTGTTTATTTGACGTTGTTGTTGTTGTTATTGTTGCTGTTTATTTGCCGTTGTTGTTGTTGTTGTTTATTTGATGTTGTTGTTGTTGTTTATTTGACGTTGGTGTTGTTGTTGTTTATTTGACGTTGTTGTTGTTGTTATTATTTATTTGACGTTGTTGTTGTTATTGTTTATTTGACATTGTTGTTGTTGTTGTTGTTTATTTGACGTTGTTATTGTTGTTTATTTGACGTGGTTTTTGTTATTTGACGTTGTTGTTGTTGTTGTATTTGTTGTTGTTGTTGTTGCTTATTTGACGTTGTTGTTATTGTTGTTGTTTATTTGATGTTGTTGTTGTTGTTTATTTGACATTGTTGTTGTTGTTGACGTTGTTGTTTTTATTTATTTGACATTGTTGTTGTTGGTGTTGTTGACGTTGTTGGTGTTGTTGTTTATTTGACGTTGTTGTTGTTGTTGTTTATTTGACGTTGTTTTAGATGTTGTTGTTTATTTGACGTTGTTGTTGTTGTTTATTTAACGTTGTTTTAGATGTTGTTGTTTATTTGACGGTGTTGTTGTTTATTTGACATTGTTGTTGTTGTTGACGTTGTTGTTGTTGTTGTTTATTTGACATTGTTGTTGTTGTTGTTGTTGACGTTGTTGGTGTTGTTGTTTATTTGACGTTGTTGTTGTTGTTGTTGTTGTTTATTTGACGTTGTTTTAGTTGTTGTTGTTAATTTGACGTTGTTGTTGTTGTTGTTGTTTATTTGACGTTTTTGTTTTTGATATTGTTGTTGTTGTTGTTTATATGACGTTGTTGTTGTTGTTGTTTATTTGACATAGTTGTTGTTGTTGACATTGTTGTTGTTGTTGTTTATTTGACGTTTTTGTTGTTGATGATGTTGTTGTTGTTGTTTATTTGACGTTGTTGTTATTGTTTATTTGATGTTGTTGTTGTTGTTTATTTGACGTTGTTGTAATTGTTTACTTGACGTTGTTGTTGTTGTTTATTTGACGTTGTTGTTGTTGTTATTATTGTTGTTTATTTGCCGTTGTTGTTGTTGTTGTTGTTTATTTGATGTTGTTGTTGTTGTTTATTTGACGTTGGTGTTGTTGTTGTTTATTTGACGTTGTTGTTGTTGTTATTATTTATTTGACGTTGTTGTTGTTATTGTTTATTTGACATTGTTGTTGTTGTTGTTGTTTATTTGACGTTGTTATTGTTGTTTATTTGACGTGGTTTTTGTTATTTGACGTTGTTGTTGTTGTTGCTGTATTTGTTGTTGTTGTTGTTGCTTATTTGACGTTGTTGTTATTGTTGTTGTTTATTTGATGTTGTTGTTGTTGTTTATTTGACGTTGTTGTTGTTGTTGTTTATTTGACATTGTTGTTGTTGTTGTTGTTGTTGTTTATTTGACGTTGTTGTTGTTGTTGTTTATTTGACGTTGTTGTTGTTGTTGTTTATTTGACATTGTTGTTGACGTTGTTGTTGTTGTTTATTTGACATTGTTGTTATTGTTGTTGGTGTTGTTGTTTATTTGACGTTGTTGTTGTTGTTTATTTGACGTTGTTGTTGTTGTAGTTTATTTAAAGTTGTTGTTGTTGTTTATTTGACATTGTTGTTGTTGTTGACGTTGTTGTTGTTGTTTATTTGACATTGTTGTTGTTGTTGTTGACGTTGTTGGTGTTGTTGTTTATTTGACGTTGTTGTTGTTGTTTATTTAACGTTGTTTTAGATGTTGTCGTTTATTTGACGTTGTTGTTGTTGTTTATTTAACGTTGTTTTAGATGTTGTTGTTTATTTGACGGTGTTGTTGTTTATTTGACATTGTTGTTGTTGTTGATGTTGTTGTTGTTGTTGTTTATTTGACATTGTTGTTGTTGTTGTTGACGTTGTTGGTGTTGTTGTTTATTTGACGTTGTTGTTGTTTATTTGACGTTGTTTTAGTTGTTGTTGTTTATTTGACGTTGTTGTTGTTGTTGTTTATTTGACGTTTTTGTTTTTGACATTGTTGTTGTTGTTGTTTATATGACGTTTTTGTTGTTGATTATTTGACATAGTTGTTGTTGTTGACGTTGTTGTTGTTGTTGTTGTTGTTGTTTATTTGACGTTTTTGTTGTTGATGATGTTGTTGTTGTTGTTGTTTATTTGACGTTGTTGTTATTGTTTATTTGACGTTGTTGTTGTTTATTTGACGTTGTTGTTGTTGTTATTGTTGCTGTTTATTTGCCGTTGTTGTTGTTGTTGTTTATTTGATGTTGTTGTTGTTGTTTATTTGACGTTGGTGTTGTTGTTGTTTATTTGACGTTGTTGTTGTTGTTATTATTTATTTGACGTTGTTGTTGTTATTGTTTATTTGACATTGTTGTTGTTGTTGTTGTTGTTTATTTGACGTTGTTATTGTTGTTTATTTGACGTGGTTTTTGTTATTTGACGTTGTTGTTGTTGTTGTTGTATTTGTTGTTGTTGTTGTTGCTTATTTGACGTTGTTGTTATTGTTGTTGTTTATTTGATGTTGTTGTTGTTGTTTATTTGACATTGTTGTTGTTGTTGACGTTGTTGTTGTTATTTATTTGACATTGTTGTTGTTGGTGTTGTTGACGTTGTTGGTGTTGTTGTTTATTTGACGTTGTTGTTGTTGTTGTTTATTTGACGTTGTTTTAGATGTTGTTGTTTATTTGACGTTGTTGTTGTTGTTTATTTAACGTTGTTTTAGATGTTGTTGTTTATTTGACGGTGTTGTTGTTTATTTGACATTGTTGTTGTTGTTGACGTTGTTGTTGTTGTTGTTTATTTGACATTGTTGTTGTTGTTGTTGTTGACGTTGTTGGTGTTGTTGTTTATTTGACGTTGTTGTTGTTGTTGTTGTTGTTTATTTGACGTTGTTTTAGTTGTTGTTGTTAATTTGACGTTGTTGTTGTTGTTGTTGTTTATTTGACGTTTTTGTTTTTGATATTGTTGTTGTTGTTGTTTATATGACGTTGTTGTTGTTGTTGTTTATTTGACATAGTTGTTGTTGTTGACATTGTTGTTGTTGTTGTTTATTTGACGTTTTTGTTGTTGATGATGTTGTTGTTGTTGTTTATTTGACGTTGTTGTTATTGTTTATTTGATGTTGTTGTTGTTGTTTATTTGACGTTGTTGTAATTGTTTACTTGACGTTGTTGTTGTTGTTTATTTGACGTTGTTGTTGTTGTTATTATTATTGTTTATTTGCCGTTGTTGTTGTTGTTGTTGTTTATTTGATGTTGTTGTTGTTGTTTATTTGACGTTGGTGTTGTTGTTGTTTATTTGACGTTGTTGTTGTTGTTATTATTTATTTGACGTTGTTGTTGTTATTGTTTATTTGACATTGTTGTTGTTGTTGTTGTTTATTTGACGTTGTTATTGTTGTTTATTTGACGTGGTTTTTGTTATTTGACGTTGTTGTTGTTGTTGCTGTATTTGTTGTTGTTGTTGTTGCTTATTTGACGTTGTTGTTATTGTTGTTGTTTATTTGATGTTGTTGTTGTTGTTTATTTGACGTTGTTGTTGTTGTTGTTTATTTGACATTGTTGTTGTTGTTGTTGTTGTTGTTTATTTGACGTTGTTGTTGTTGTTGTTTATTTGACGTTGTTGTTGTTGTTGTTTATTTGACATTGTTGTTGACGTTGTTGTTGTTGTTTATTTGACATTGTTGTTATTGTTGTTGGTGTTGTTGTTTATTTGACGTTGTTGTTGTTGTTTATTTGACGTTGTTGTTGTTGTAGTTTATTTAAAGTTGTTGTTGTTGTTTATTTGACATTGTTGTTGTTGTTGACGTTGTTGTTGTTGTTTATTTGACATTGTTGTTGTTGTTGTTGACGTTGTTGGTGTTGTTGTTTATTTGACGTTGTTGTTGTTGTTTATTTAACGTTGTTTTAGATGTTGTCGTTTATTTGACGTTGTTGTTGTTGTTTATTTAACGTTGTTTTAGATGTTGTTGTTTATTTGACGGTGTTGTTGTTTATTTGACATTGTTGTTGTTGTTGATGTTGTTGTTGTTGTTGTTTATTTGACATTGTTGTTGTTGTTGTTGACGTTGTTGGTGTTGTTGTTTATTTGACGTTGTTGTTGTTTATTTGACGTTGTTTTAGTTGTTGTTGTTTATTTGACGTTGTTGTTGTTGTTTATTTGACGTTTTTGTTTTTGACATTGTTGTTGTTGTTGTTTATATGACGTTTTTGTTGTTGATTATTTGACATAGTTGTTGTTGTTGACGTTGTTGTTGTTGTTGTTGTTGTTGTTTATTTGACGTTTTTGTTGTTGATGATGTTGTTGTTGTTGTTGTTTATTTGACGTTGTTGTTATTGTTTATTTGACGTTGTTGTTGTTTATTTGACGTTGTTGTTGTTGTTATTGTTGCTGTTTATTTGCCGTTGTTGTTGTTGTTGTTTATTTGATGTTGTTGTTGTTGTTTATTTGACGTTGGTGTTGTTGTTGTTTATTTGACGTTGTTGTTGTTGTTATTATTTATTTGACGTTGTTGTTGTTATTGTTTATTTGACATTGTTGTTGTTGTTGTTTATTTGACGTTGTTATTGTTGTTTATTTGACGTGGTTTTTGTTATTTGACGTTGTTGTTGTTGTTGTTGTATTTGTTGTTGTTGTTGTTGCTTATTTGACGTTGTTGTTATTGTTGTTGTTTATTTGATGTTGTTGTTGTTGTTTATTTGACATTGTTGTTGTTGTTGACGTTGTTGTTGTTATTTATTTGACATTGTTGTTGTTGGTGTTGTTGACGTTGTTGGTGTTGTTGTTTATTTGACGTTGTTGTTGTTGTTGTTTATTTGACGTTGTTTTAGATGTTGTTGTTTATTTGACGTTGTTGTTGTTGTTTATTTAACGTTGTTTTAGATGTTGTTGTTTATTTGACGGTGTTGTTGTTTATTTGACATTGTTGTTGTTGTTGACGTTGTTGTTGTTGTTGTTTATTTGACATTGTTGTTGTTGTTGTTGTTGACGTTGTTGGTGTTGTTGTTTATTTGACGTTGTTGTTGTTGTTGTTGTTGTTGTTTATTTGACGTTGTTTTAGTTGTTGTTGTTAATTTGACGTTGTTGTTGTTGTTGTTGTTTATTTGACGTTTTTGTTTTTGATATTGTTGTTGTTGTTGTTTATATGACGTTGTTGTTGTTGTTGTTTATTTGACATAGTTGTTGTTGTTGACATTGTTGTTGTTGTTGTTTATTTGACGTTTTTGTTGTTGATGATGTTGTTGTTGTTGTTTATTTGACGTTGTTGTTATTGTTTATTTGATGTTGTTGTTGTTGTTTATTTGACGTTGTTGTTGTTGTTATTGTTGTTGTTTATTTGCCGTTGTTGTTGTTGTTGTTTATTTGATGTTGTTGTTGTTGTTTATTTGACGTTGGTGTTGTTGTTGTTTATTTGACGTTGTTGTTGTTATTATTTATTTGACGTTGTTGTTGTTATTTTTTATTTGACATTGTTGTTGTTGTTGTTGTTGTTTATTTGACGTTGTTATTGTTGTTTATTTGACGTTGGTTTTGTTATTTGACATTGTTGTTGTTGTTGTATTTGTTGTTGTTGTTGCTTATTTGACGTTGTTGTTATTGTTGTTGTTTATTTGATGTTGTTACTGTTGTTTCTTTGACGTTGTTGTTGTTGTTGTTTATTTGACGTTGTTGTTGTTGTTGTTGTTTATTTGACGTTGTTGTTGTTTATTTGACGTTGTTGTTGTTGTTATTGTTGTTGTTTATTTAACGTTGTTGTTGTTGTTTATTGGACGTTGTTATTGTTGTTGTTGTATATTTGACGGTGTTGTTGTTGTTGTTTATTTGACGTTGTTGTTGTTGTTGATGTTGTTGTTGTTGTTGTTGTTTATTTGACGTTGTTGTTGTTGTTGACATAGTTGTTGTTGTTGTTGTTTATTTCACGTTATTGATGTTGTTGATGTTGTTGTTTTTTTAACGTTGTTGTTGTTGTTTATTTGACGTTGTTGTTGTTGTTGACATTGTTGTTGTTGTTGTTTATTTGATGTTGTTGTTGTTTATTTGACATTGTTGTTGTTGTTGACGTTGTTGTTGTTGTTGTTTATTTGACATTGTTGTTGTTGTTGTTGTTGTTGTTAACGTTGTTGGTATTGTTGTTTATTTGACGTTGTTGTTGTTGTTTATTTGACGTTGTTTTAGTTGTTGTTGTTTATTTGACGTTGTTGTTGTTGTTTATTAGACGTTGTTGTTGACATTGTTGTTGTTGTTGTTTATTTGACGTAGTTGTTGTTGTTGACGTTGTTGTTGTTGTTGTTGTTTATTTGACGTTTTTGTTGTTGTTGATGTTGTTGTTGTTGTTGTTGTTTATTTGACGTTGTGGTTATTGTTGTTTATTTGACGTTGTTGTTATTGTTGTTTATATGACGTTGTTGTTGTTGTTATTGTTGTTGTTTATTTGACGTTGTTGTTGTTGTTGTTTATTTGATGTTGTTGTTGTTGTTGTTTATTTGACATTGTTGTTGTTGTTGACGTTGTTGTTGTTGTTTATTTGACATTGTTGTTGTTGTTGTTGACGTTGTTGGTGTTGTTGTTTATTTGACGTTGTTGTTGTTGTTGTTTATTTGATGTTGTTTTAGTTGTTGTTATTTATTTGACGTTGTTGTTGTTGTTTATGTGACGTTGTTGTTGTTGTTTATTTGACGTTGTTGTTGTTTACATTGTTGTTGTTGTTGTTGTTTATTTGACGTTGTTTTTGTTGTTGTTGTTTATTTGGCGTTGTTGTTGTTGTTTATTTGACATTGTTGTTGTTGACATTGTTGTTGTTGTTGTTTATTTGACGTAGTTTTTGTTGTTGACGTTGTTGTGGTTGTTGTTGTTGTTTATTTGACGTTTTTGTTGTTCTTGATGTTGTTGTTGTTGTTGTTTATTTGACGTTGTTGTTGTTGTTGTTGTTTATTTGACGTTGTTGTTGTTGTTGTTCATTTGACGTTGTTGTTGTTGTTGTTGTTTATTTGACGTTGTTGTTGTTATTGATGTTGTTTATTTGACATTGTTGTTGTTGTTGTTGTTTATTTAATGTTGTTGTTGTTGTTTATTTGACATTGTTGTTGTTGTTGACGTTGTTGTTGTTATTTATTTGACATTGTTGTTGTTGTTGTTGACGTTGTTAACGTTGTTGGTGTTGTTGTTTATTTGACGTTGTTGTTGTTGTTGTTTATTTGACGTTGTTTTAGATGTTGTTGTTTATTTGACGTTGTTGTTGTTGTTTATTTAACGTTGTTTTAGATGTTGTGGTTTATTTGACATTGTTGTGGTTTATTTGACATTGTTGTTGTTGTTGACGTTGTTGTTGTTGTTGTTGTTGTTTATTTGACATTGTTATTGTTGTTGTTTATTTGTCGTTGTTGTTATTGTTGTTTATTTGACGTTGTTGTTGTTGTTATTTATATGACGTTGTTGTTGTTATTGTTGTTGTGTATTTGACGTTGTTGTTGTTGTTTATTTGATGTTGTTGTTGTTGTTGTTTATTTGACATTGTTGTTGTTGTTGACGTTGTTGTTGTTATTTATTTGACATTGTTGTTGTTGTTGTTGACGTTGTTGGTGTTGTTGTTTATTTGACGTTGTTGTTGTTGTTGTTTATTTGATGTTGTTTTAGTTGTTGTTGTTTATTTGACGTTGTTGTTGTTGTTTATTTGACGTTGTTGTTGTTTACATTGTTGTTGTTGTTGTTTATTTGACGTTGTTTTTGTTGTTGTTGTTTATTTGGCGTTGTTGTTGTTGTTTATTTGACATTGTTGTTGTTGACATTGTTGTTGTTGTTTATTTGACGTAGTTTTTGTTGTTGACGTTGTTGTTGTTGTTGTTGTTTATTTGACGTTTTTGTTGTTCTTGATGGTGTTGTTGTTGTTGTTTATTTGACGTTGTTGTTGTTGTTTATTTGACGTTGTTGTTGTTGTTGTTGTTGTTCATGTGACGTTGTTGTTGGTATTGTTTATTTAACGTTGTTGTTGTTATTGATGTTGTTTATTTGACGTTGTTGTCGTTGTTGTTTATTTAATGTTGTTGTTGTTGTTTATTTGACATTGTTGTTGTTGTTGACGTTGTTGTTGTTATTTATTTGACATTGTTGTTGTTGGTGTTGTTGACGTTGTTGGTGTTGTTGTTTATTTGACGTTGTTGTTGTTGTTGTTTATTTGACGTTGTTTTAGATGTTGTTGTTTATTTGAAGTTGTTGTTGTTGTTTATTTAACGTTGTTTTAGATGTTGTTGTTTATTTGACGGTGTTGTTGTTTATTTGACATTGTTGTTGTTGTTGACGTTGTTGTTGTTGTTGTTTATTTGACATTGTTGTTGTTGTTGTTGTTGTTGACGTTGTTGGTGTTGTTGTTTATTTGACGTTGTTGTTGTTGTTGTTGTTTATTTGACGTTGTTTTAGTTGTTGTTGTTAATTTGACGTTGTTGTTGTTGTTTATTTGACGTTTTTGTTTTTGATATTGTTGTTGTTGTTGTTTATATGACGTTGTTGTTATTGTTGTTTATTTGACATAGTTGTTGTTGTTGACATTGTTGTTGTTGTTGTTTATTTGACGTTTTTGTTGTTGATGATGTTGTTGTTGTTGTTTATTTGACGTTGTTGTTATTGTTTATTTGACGTTGTTGTTGTTGTTTATTTGACGTTGTTGTTGTTGTTATTTTTGTTGTTTATTTGCCGTTGTTGTTGTTGTTGTTTATTTGATGTTGTTGTTGTTGTTTATTTGACGTTGGTGTTGTTGTTGTTTATTTGACGTTGTTGTTGTTGTTATTATTTATTTGACGTTGTTGTTGTTATTGTTTATTTGACATTGTTGTTGTTGTTGTTGTTTATTTGACGTTGTTATTGTTGTTTATTTGATGTTGTTTTTGTTATTTGACGTTGTTGTTGTTGTATTTGTTGTTGTTGTTGCTTATTTGACGTTGTTGTTATTGTTGTTGTTTATTTGATGTTGTTGCTGTTGTTTATTTGACGTTGTTGTTATTGTTGTTGTTTATTTGACGTTGTTGTTGTTGTTGTTGTTGTTTATTTGACGTTGTTGTTGTTTATTTGACGTTGATGTTTTTGTTGTTGTTTATTTGACATTGTTGTTGTTTATTTGACGTTGTTGTTGTTGTTGTTTATTTAACGTTGTTGTTGTTGTTTATTGGACGTTGTTATTGTTGTTGTTGTATATTTGACGGTGTTGTTGTTGTTGTTTATTTGACGTTGTTGTTGTTGTTTATTTGACGTTGTTGTTGTTGTTGACGTTGTTGTTGTTGTTGTTGTTGTTTATTTGACGTTGTTGTTGTTGTTGACATAGTTGTTGTTGTTGTTGTTTATTTCACGTTATTGATGTTGTTGATGTTGTTGTTTTTTTAACGTTGTTGTTATTGTTGTTTATTTGACGTTGTTGTTGTTGTTGACATTGTTGTTGTTGTTGTTTTTTTGATGTTGTTGTTGTTTATTTGACATTGTTGTTGTTGTTGACGTTGTTGTTGTTGTTGTTTATTTGACATTGTTGTTGTTGTTGTTGTTGTTGTTAACGTTGTTGGTATTGTTGTTTATTTGACGTTGTTGTTGTTGTTTATTTGACGTTGTTTTAGTTGTTGTTGTTTATTTGACGTTGTTGTTGTTGTTTATTTGACGTTGTTGTTGTTGACATTGTTGTTGTTGTTGTTTATTTGACGTAGTTGTTGTTGTTGACGTTGTTGTTGTTGTTGTTGTTTATATAACGTTTTTGTTGTTGTTGATGTTGTTGTTGTTGTTGTTGTTTATTTGACGTTGTGGTTATTGTTGTTTATTTGACGTTGTTGTTATTGTTGTTTATTTGACGTTGTTGTTGTTGTTTATGTGACGTTGTTGTTGTTGTTTATTTGACGTTGTTGTTGTTTACATTGTTGTTGTTTATTTGACGTTGTTTTTGTTGTTGTTGTTTATTTGGCGTTGTTGTTGTTGTTTATTTGACATTGTTGTTGTTGACATTGTTGTTGTTGTTGTTTATTTGACGTAGTTTTTGTTGTTGACGTTGTTGTGGTTGTTGTTGTTGTTTATTTGACGTTTTTGTTGTTCTTGATGTTGTTTTTGTTGTTGTTTATTTGACGTTGTTGTTGTTGTTGTTGTTTATTTGACGTTGTTGTTGTTGTTGTTGTTCATTTGACGTTGTTGTTGTTGTTGTTGTTTATTTGACGTTGTTGTTGTTATTGATGTTGTTTATTTGACGTTGTTGTTGTTGTTGTTGTTTATTTAATGTTGTTGTTGTTGTTTATTTGACATTGTTGTTGTTGTTGACGTTGTTGTTGTTATTTATTTGACATTGTTGTTGTTGTTGTTGACGTTGTTGGTGTTGTTGTTTATTTGACGTTGTTGTTGTTGTTGTTTATTTGACGTTGTTTTAGATGTTGTTGTTTATTTGACGTTGTTGTTGTTGTTTATTTAACGTTGTTTTAGATGTTGTTGTTTATTTGATGGTGTTGTGGTTTATTTGACATTGTTGTTGTTGACGTTGTTGTTGTTGTTGTTGTTTATTTGACATTGTTGTTGTTGTTGTTGTTGACGTTGTTGGTGTTGTTGTTTATTTGACGTTGTTGTTGTTGTTGTTGTTTATTTGACGTTGTTTTAGTTGTTTTTGTTTATTTGACGTTGTTGTTGTTGTTTATTTGACGTTTTTGTTATTGATATTGTTGTTGTTGTTATTTATATGACGTTGTTGTTGTTGTTGATTATTTGACATAGTTGTTGTTGTTGTTGTTGTTTATTTGACGTTTTTGTTGTTGATGATGTTGTTGTTGTTGTTTATTTGACGTTGTTGTTATTGTTTATTTGACGTTGTTGTTGTTGTTTATTTGACGTTGTTGTTGTTGTTATTATTGTTGTTTATTTGCCGTTGTTGTTGTTGTTGTTTATTTGATGTTGTTGTTGTTGTTTATTTGACGTTGGTGTTGTTGTTGTTTATTTGACGTTGTTGTTGTTGTTATTATTTATTTGACGTTGTTGTTGTTATTGTTTATTTGACATTGTTGTTGTTGTTGTTGTTTATTTGACGTTGTTATTGTTGTTTATTTGACGTGGTTTTTGTTATTTGACGTTGTTGTTGTTGTTGTTGTATTTGTTGTTGTTGTTGTTGTTTATTTGACGTTGTTGTTATTGTTGTTATTTATTTGATGTTGTTGCTGTTGTTTATTTGACGTTGTTGTTGTTGTTGTTGTTTATTTGACATTGTTATTGTTGTTGTTGTTGTTGTTGTTTATTTGACGTTGTTGTTGTTGTTGTTTATTTGACGTTGTTGTTGTTGTTGTTGTTTATTTGACATTGTTGTTGACGTTATTGTTGTTGTTTATTTGACATTGTTGTTATTGTTGTTGGTGTTGTTGTTTATTTGACGTTGTTGTTGTTGTTGTTTATTTGACGTTGTTGTTGTTGTAGTTTATTTAATGTTGTTGTTGTTGTTTATTTGACATTGTTGTTGTTGTTGACGTTGTTGTTGTTGTTTATTTGACATTGTTGTTATTGTTGTTGTTGACGTTGTTGGTGTTGTTGTTTATTTGACGTTGTTGTTGTTGTTTATTTAACGTTGTTGTTGTTGTTTATTTAACGTTGTTCTAGATGTTGTTGTTTATTTGATGGTGTTGTGGTTTATTTGACATTGTTGTTGTTGACGTTGTTGTTGTTGTTGTTGTTTATTTAACATTGTTGTTGTTGTTGTTGTTGACGTTGTTGGTGTTGTTGTTTATTTGAAGTTGTTGTTGTTGTTGTTGTTGTTTATTTGACGTTGTTTTAGTTGTTTTTGTTTATTTGACGTTGTTGTTGTTGTTTATTTGACGTTTTTGTTTTTGATATTGTTGTTGTTGTTGTTTATATGACGTTGTTGTTGTTGTTGATTATTTGACATAGTTGTTGTTGTTGACATTGTTGTTGTTGTTGTTGTTTATTTGACGTTTTTGTTGTTGATGATGTTGTTGTTGTTGTTTATTTGACGTTGTTGTAATTGTTTACTTGACGTTGTTGTTGTTGTTTATTTGACGTTGTTGTTGTTGTTATTATTGTTGTTTATTTGCCGTTGTTGTTGTTGTTGTTTATTTGATGTTGTTGTTGTTGTTTATTTGACGTTAGTGTTGTTGTTGTTTATTTGACGTTGTTGTTGTTGTTATTATTTATTTGACGTTGTTGTTGTTATTGTTTATTTGACATTGTTGTTGTTGTTGTTGTTTATTTGACGTTGTTATTGTTGTTTATTTGACGTGGTTTTTGTTATTTGACGTTGTTGTTGTTGTTGTTGTATTTGTTGTTGTTGTTGTTGCTTATTCGACGTTGTTGTTATTGTTGTTGTTTATTTGATGTTGTTGTTGTTGTTTATTTGACGTTGTTGTTGTTGTTGTTTATTTGACATTGTTGTTGTTGTTGTTGTTTATTTGACGTTGTTGTTGTTGTTGTTGTTTATTTGACGTTGTTGTTGTTGTTGTTTATTTGACATTGTTGTTGACGTTGTTGTTGTTGTTTATTTGACATTATTGTTATTGTTGTTGGTGTTGTTGTTTATTTGACGTTGTTGTTGTTGTTTATTTGACGTTGTTGTTGTTGTAGTTTATTTAATGTTGTTGTTGTTGTTTATTTGACATTGTTGTTGTTGTTGACGTTGTTGTTGTTGTTTATTTGACATTGTTGTTGTTGTTGTTGTTGACGTTGTTGGTGTTGTTGTTTATTTGACGTTGTTGTTGTTGTTTATTTAACGTTGTTTTAGATGTTGTTGTTTATTTGACGTTGTTGTTGTTGTTTATTTAACGTTGTTTTAGATGTTGTTGTTTATTTGACGGTGTTGTTGTTTATTTGACATTGTTGTTGTTGTTGATGTTGTTGTTGTTGTTGTTTATTTGACATTGTTGTTGTTGTTGTTGACGTTGTTGGTGTTGTTGTTTATTTGACGTTGTTGTTGTTTATTTGACGTTGTTTTAGTTGTTGTTGTTTATTTGACGTTGTTGTTGTTGTTTATTTGACGTTTTTGTTTTCTACATTCTTGTTGTTGTTGTTTATATGACGTTTTTGTTGTTGATTATTTGACATAGTTGTTGTTGTTGACGTTGTTGTTGTTGTTGTTGTTGTTGTTGTTTATTTGACGTTTTTGTTGTTGATGATGTTGTTGTTGTTGTTGTTTATTTGACGTTGTTGTTATTGTTTATTCGACGTTGTTGTTGTTGTTTATTTGACGTTGTTGTTGTTGTTATTGTTGCTGTTTATTTGCCGTTGTTGTTGTTGTTGTTTATTTGATGTTGTTGTTGTTGTTTATTTGACGTTGGTGTTGTTGTTGTTTATTTGACGTTGTTGTTGTTGTTATTATTTATTTGACGTTGTTGTTGTTATTGTTTATTTGACATTGTTGTTGTTGTTGTTGTTTATTTGACGTTGTTATTGTTGTTTATTTGACGTGGTTTTTGTTATTTGACGTTGTTGTTGTTGTTGTTGTATTTGTTGTTGTTGTTGTTGCTTATTTGACGTTGTTGTTATTGTTGTTGTTTATTTGAGGTTGTTGTTGTTGTTTATTTGACCTTGTTGTTGTTGTTGTTTATTTGACATTGTTGTTGTTGTTGTTGTTGTTTATTTGACGTTGTTGTTGTTGTTGTTTATTTGACGTTGTTGTTGTTGTTGTTTATTTGACATTGTTGTTGACGTTGTTGTTGTTGTTTATTTGACATTGTTGTTATTGTTGTTGGTGTTGTTGTTTATTTGACGTTGTTGTTGTTGTTGTTTATTTGACGTTGTTGTTGTTGTAGTTTATTTAATGTTGTTGTTGTTGTTTATTTGACATTGTTGTTGTTGTTGACGTTGTTGTTGTTGTTTATTTGACATTGTTGTTGTTGTTGTTGTTGACGTTGTTGGTGTTGTTGTTTATTTGACGTTGTTGTTGTTGTTGTTTATTTAACGTTGTTTTAGATGTTGTTGTTTATTTGACGTTGTTGTTGTTTATTTAACGTTGTTTTAGATGTTGTTGTTTATTTGACGGTGTTGTTGTTTATTTGACATTGTTGTTGTTGTTGATTTTGTTGTTGTTGTTGTTTATTTGACATTGTTGTTGTTGTTGTTGTTGACGTTGTTGGTGTTGTTGTTTATTTGACGTTGTTGTTGTTGTTTATTTGACGTTGTTTTAGTTGTTGTTGTTTATTTGACGTTGTTGTTGTTGTTTATTTGACGTTTTTGTTTTTGACATTGTTGTTGTTGTTGTTTATATGACGTTTTTGTTGTTGTTTATTTGACATAGTTGTTGTTGTTGACGTTGTTGTTGTTGTTGTTGTTGTTTATTTGACGTTTTTGTTGTTGATGATGTTGTTGTTGTTGTTTATTTGACGTTGTTGTTATTGTTTATTTGACGTTGTTGTTGTTGTTTATTTGACGTTGTTGTTGTTATTGTTGTTGTTTATTTGACGTTGTTGTTGTTGTTTATTTAATGTTGTTGTTGTTGTTTATTTGACGTTGGTGTTGTTGTCGTTTATTTGACGTTGTTGTTGTTGTTGTTATTTATTTGACGTTGTTGTTGTTGTTGTTTATTTGATGTTGTTGTTGTTGTTGTTGTTTATTTGACGTTGTTATTGTTGTTTATTTGACGTTGTTTTTGTTATTTGACGTTGTTGTTGTTGTATTTGTTGTTGTTGTTGTTGCTTATTTGACGTTGTTGTTATTGTTGTTGTTTATTTGACGTTGTTGTTGTTGTTGTTTATTTGACGTTGTTGTTGTTGTATTTGTTGTTGTTGTTGTTGCTTATTTGACGTTGTTGTTATTGTTGTTGTTTATTTGACGTTGTTGTTGTTGTTTATTTGACGTTGTTGTTGTTGTTGTTGTTGTTTATTTGATGTTGTTGTTGTTTATTTGACGTTGTTGTTGTTGACGTTGTTGTTGTTGTTGTTGTTTATTTGACGTTGTTATTGTTGTTCCTGTTGTTTATTTGACGTTGTTGTTGTCGTTGTTGTTGTTTATTTGACGTTGTTGTTGTTGTTGTTTATTTAACGTTGTTGTTGTTATTTATTTGACGTTGTTGTTGTTTATTTGACGTTGTTGTTGTTGTTTATTTGACGTTGTTGTTGTTGTTGTTGTTTATTTGACGTTGTTGTTGTTGTTGTTAATTTAACATTGTTGTTGTTGTTGTTGGTTGTTGTTTATTTGACATTGTTTTAGTTGTTGTTGTTTATTTGACGTTGTTTTAGTTGTTGTTGTTTATTTGGCGTTGTTGTTGTTTATTTGACATTGTTGTTGTTGACATTGTTGTTGTTGCTGTTTATTTGACGTAGTTGTTGTTGTTGACGTTGTTGTTGTTGTTGCTTATTTGACGTGTTTGTTGTTGTTGATGTTGGTGTTGTTGTTTATTTGACGTTGTTGTTGTTGTTGTTTATTTGACGTTGTTGTTGTTGTTATTGTTGTTGTTTATTTGACGTTGTTGTTGTTGTTGTTTATTTGATGTTGTTGTTGTTGTTTATTTGACATTGTTGTTGTTGTTGGCGTTGTTGTTGTTGTTGTTTATTTGACATTGTTGTTGTTGTTGTTTATTTGACGTTGTTGTTGTTGTTTATTTGACGTAGTTGTTGTTGTTGACGTTGTTGTTGTTGTTATTTATTTGACGTTGTTGTTGTTGTTTATTTGACGTTGTTGTTGTTGTTATTGTTGTTGTTTATTTGACGTTGTTGTTGTTGTTGTTTATTTGATGTTGTTGTTGTTTATTTGACATTGTTGTTGTTTATTTGACTTTGTTGTTGTTGTTTATTTGACGTTGTTGTTGTTGTTTATTGGACGTTGTTGTTGTTGTATATTTGACGGTGTTGTTGTTGTTGTTTATTTGACGTTGTTGTTGTTGTTGTTTATTTGACGTTGTTGTTGTTGACGTTGTTGTTGTTGTTGTTGTTTATTTGACGTTGTTGTTGTTGACATAGTTGTTGTTGTTGTTGTTTATTTCACGTTATTGATGTTGTTGATGTTGTTATTTATTTAACGTTGTTGTTGTTGTTTATTTGACGTTGTTGTTGTTGTTGACATTGTTGTTGTTGTTGTTTATTTGATGTTGTTGTTGTTGTTTATTTGACATTGTTGTTGTTGTTGACGTTGTTGTTATTGTTGTTGTTTATTTGACATTGTTGTTGTTGTTGACGTTGTTGTTGTTGTTGTTTATTTGCCATTGTTGTTGTTGTTGTTGACGTTGTTGGTTTTGTTGTTTATTTGACGTTGTTGTTGTTATTTATTTGACGTTGTTTTAGTTGTTGTTGTTTATTTGACGTTGTTGTTGTTGTTTATTTGACGTTGTTGTTGTTGACATTGTTGTTGTTGTTGTTTATTTGACGTAGTTGTTGTTGTTGACGTTGTTGTTGTTGTTTATTTGACATTTTTGTTGTTGTTGATGTTGTTGTTGTTGTTGTTTATTTGACGTTGTGGTTATTGTTGTTTATTTGACGTTGTTGTTGTTGTTGTTTATATGACGTTGTTGTTGTTGTTATTGTTGTTGTTTATTTGACGTTGTTGTTGTTTATTTGATGTTGTTGTTGTTGTTGTTTATTTGACATTGTTGTTGTTGTTGACGTTGTTGTTGTTGTTTATTTGACATTGTTGTTGTTGTTGTTGACGATGTTGGTGTTGTTGTTTATTTGACGTTGTTGTTGTTGTTGTTTATTTGATGTTGTTTTAGTTGTTGTTGTTTATTTGACGTTGTTGTTGTTGTTTATTTGACGTTGTTGTTGTTGTTTATTTGACGTTGTTGTTGTTTACATTGTTGTTGTTGTTGTTTATTTGACGTTGTTTTTGTTGTTGTTGTTTATTTGGCGTTGTTGTTGTTGTTGTTTATTTGACATTGTTGTTGTTGACATTGTTGTTGTTGTTGTTTATTTGACGTAGTTTTTGTTGTTGACGTTGTTGTTGTTGTTGTTGTTGTTGTTGTTTATTTGACGTTTTTGTTGTTCTTGATGTTGTTGTTGTTGTTTATTTGACGTTGTTGTTATTGTTGTTTATTTGACGTTGTTGTTGTTGTTGTTGTTCATTTGACGTTGTTGTTGTTGTTGTTTATTTGACGTTGTTGTTGTTATTGATGTTGTTTATTTGACGTTGTTGTTGTTGTTGTTTATTTAATGTTGTTGTTGTTGTTGTTTATTTGACATTGTTGTTGTTGTTGACGTTGTTGTTGTTATTTATTTGACAATGTTGTTGTTGTTGTTGTTGACGTTGTTGGTGTTGGTGTTTATTTGACGTCGTTGTTGTTGTTGTTTATTTGAAGTTGTTTTAGATGTTGTTGTTTATTTGACGTTGTTGTTGTTGTTTATTTAACGTTGTTTTAGATGTTGTTGTTTATTTGACGGTGTTGTTGTTTATTTGACATTGTTGTTGTTGTTGACGTTGTTGTTGTTGTTGTTTATTTGACATTGTTGTTGTTGTTGTTGTTGACGTTGTTGGTGTTGTTGTTTATTTGACGTTGTTGTTGTTGTTGTTTATTTGACGTTGTTTTAGTTGTTGTTGTTTATTTGACGTTGTTGTTGTTTATTTGACGTTTTTGTTTTTGATATTGTTGTTGTTGTTTATATGACGTTGTTGTTGTTGTTGTTTATTTGACATAGTTGTTGTTGTTGACATTGTTGTTGTTGTTGTTGTTGTTTATTTGACGTTTTTGTTGTTGATGATGTTGTTGTTGTTGTTGTTTATTTGACGTTGTTGTTATTGTTTATTTGACGTTGTTGTTGTTTATTTGCCGTTGTTGTTGTTGTTATTGTTGTTGTTTATTTGCCGTTGTTGTTGTTGTTGTTGTTTATTTGATGTTGTTATTGTTGTTTATTTGACGTTGGTGTTGTTGTTGTTTATTTGACGTTGTTGTTGATGTTATTATTTATTTGACGTTGTTGTTGTTATTGTTTATTTGACATTGTTGTTGTTGTTGTTGTTGTTTATTTGACGTTGTTATTGTTGTTTATTTGACGTTGTTTTTGTTATTTGACGTTGTTGTTGTTGTTGTTGTTGTTGTTGTATTTGTTGTTGTTGTTGTTGTTGTTGCTTATTTGACGTTGTTGTTTATTTGACGTTGTTGTTGTTGTTTATTTGATGTTGTTGTTGTTTATTTGATGTTGTTGCTGTTGTTTATTTGACGTTGTTGTTGTTGTTGTTTATTTGACATTGTTGTTGTTGTTGTTGTTTATTTGACGTTGTTGTTGTTGTTGTTGTTTATTTGACATTGTTGTTGACGTTGTTGTTGTTGTTTATTTGACATTGTTGTTATTGTTGTTGGTGTTGTTGTTTATTTGACGTTGTTGTTGTTTATTTGACGTTGTTTTAGTTGTTGTTGTTTATTTGGCGTTGTTGTTGTGTATTTGACAATGTTGTTGTTGACATTGTTGTTCTTGTTGTTGTTTATTTGACGTAGTTGTTGTTGTTGACGTTGTTGTTGTTGTTGCTTATTTGACGTTTTTGTTGTTGTTGATGCTGTTGTTGTTGTTTATTTGACGTTGTTGTTGTTGTTGTTTATTTGACGTTGTTGTTGTTATTGTTGTTGTTTATTTGACGTTGTTGTTGTTGTTGTTTATTTGATGTTGTTGTTGTTGTTTATTTGACATTGTTGTTGTTGTTGACGTTGTTGTTGTTGTTTATTTGACATTGTTGTTGTTGTTTATTTGACATTGTTGTTGTTGTTGTTGTTTATTTGACTTAGTTGTTGTTGTTGACGTTGTTGTTGTTGTTTATTTGACGTTGTTGTTGTTGTTGTTATTATTGTTGTTTATTTGACGTTGTTGTTGTTGTTTATTTGATGTTGTTGTTGTTTATTTGACATTGTTGTTGTTTATTTGACGTTGTTGTTGTTGTTTATTTGACGTTGTTGTTGTTGTTTATTGGACGTTGTTGTTGTTGTTGTTGTATATTTGACGGTGTTGTTGTTGTTGTTTATTTGACGTTGTTGTTGTTGTTTATTTGACGTTGTTGTTGTTGTTGACGTTGTTGTTGTTGTTGTTGTTTATTTGACGTTGTTGTTGTTGTTGACATAGTTGTTGTTGTTGTTGTTGTTTATTTCACGTTGTTAATGTTGTTGATGTTGTTGTTTATTTGACGTTGTTGTTGTTGTTGTTTATTTGACGTTGTTGTTGTTGTTGTTGTTCATTTGACGTTGTTGTTGTTGTTGTTTATTTGACGTTGTTGTTGTTATTGATGTTGTTTATTTGACGTTGTTGTTGTTGTTGTTTATTTAATGTTGTTGTTGTTGTTGTTTATTTGACATTGTTGTTGTTGTTGACGTTGTTGTTGTTATTTATTTGACAATGTTGTTGTTGTTGTTGTTGACGTTGTTGGTGTTGGTGTTTATTTGACGTCGTTGTTGTTGTTGTTTATTTGAAGTTGTTTTAGATGTTGTTGTTTATTTGACGTTGTTGTTGTTGTTTATTTAACGTTGTTTTAGATGTTGTTGTTTATTTGACGGTGTTGTTGTTTATTTGACATTGTTGTTGTTGTTGACGTTGTTGTTGTTGTTGTTTATTTGACATTGTTGTTGTTGTTGTTGTTGACGTTGTTGGTGTTGTTGTTTATTTGACGTTGTTGTTGTTGTTGTTTATTTGACGTTGTTTTAGTTGTTGTTGTTTATTTGACGTTGTTGTTGTTTATTTGACGTTTTTGTTTTTGATATTGTTGTTGTTGTTTATATGACGTTGTTGTTGTTGTTGTTTATTTGACATAGTTGTTGTTGTTGACATTGTTGTTGTTGTTGTTGTTGTTTATTTGACGTTTTTGTTGTTGATGATGTTGTTGTTGTTGTTGTTTATTTGACGTTGTTGTTATTGTTTATTTGACGTTGTTGTTGTTTATTTGCCGTTGTTGTTGTTGTTATTGTTGTTGTTTATTTGCCGTTGTTGTTGTTGTTGTTGTTTATTTGATGTTGTTATTGTTGTTTATTTGACGTTGGTGTTGTTGTTGTTTATTTGACGTTGTTGTTGATGTTATTATTTATTTGACGTTGTTGTTGTTATTGTTTATTTGACATTGTTGTTGTTGTTGTTGTTGTTTATTTGACGTTGTTATTGTTGTTTATTTGACGTTGTTTTTGTTATTTGACGTTGTTGTTGTTGTTGTTGTTGTTGTTGTATTTGTTGTTGTTGTTGTTGTTGCTTATTTGACGTTGTTGTTTATTTGACGTTGTTGTTGTTGTTTATTTGATGTTGTTGTTGTTTATTTGATGTTGTTGCTGTTGTTTATTTGACGTTGTTGTTGTTGTTGTTTATTTGACATTGTTGTTGTTGTTGTTGTTTATTTGACGTTGTTGTTGTTGTTGTTGTTTATTTGACATTGTTGTTGACGTTGTTGTTGTTGTTTATTTGACATTGTTGTTATTGTTGTTGGTGTTGTTGTTTATTTGACGTTGTTGTTGTTTATTTGACGTTGTTTTAGTTGTTGTTGTTTATTTGGCGTTGTTGTTGTGTATTTGACAATGTTGTTGTTGACATTGTTGTTCTTGTTGTTGTTTATTTGACGTAGTTGTTGTTGTTGACGTTGTTGTTGTTGTTGCTTATTTGACGTTTTTGTTGTTGTTGATGCTGTTGTTGTTGTTTATTTGACGTTGTTGTTGTTGTTGTTTATTTGACGTTGTTGTTGTTATTGTTGTTGTTTATTTGACGTTGTTGTTGTTGTTGTTTATTTGATGTTGTTGTTGTTGTTTATTTGACATTGTTGTTGTTGTTGACGTTGTTGTTGTTGTTTATTTGACATTGTTGTTGTTGTTTATTTGACATTGTTGTTGTTGTTGTTGTTTATTTGACTTAGTTGTTGTTGTTGACGTTGTTGTTGTTGTTTATTTGACGTTGTTGTTGTTGTTGTTATTATTGTTGTTTATTTGACGTTGTTGTTGTTGTTTATTTGATGTTGTTGTTGTTTATTTGACATTGTTGTTGTTTATTTGACGTTGTTGTTGTTGTTTATTTGACGTTGTTGTTGTTGTTTATTGGACGTTGTTGTTGTTGTTGTTGTATATTTGACGGTGTTGTTGTTGTTGTTTATTTGACGTTGTTGTTGTTGTTTATTTGACGTTGTTGTTGTTGTTGACGTTGTTGTTGTTGTTGTTGTTTATTTGACGTTGTTGTTGTTGTTGACATAGTTGTTGTTGTTGTTGTTGTTTATTTCACGTTGTTAATGTTGTTGATGTTGTTGTTTATTTGACGTTGTTGTTGTTGTTGTTTATTTGACGTTGTTGTTGTTGTTGTTGTTTATTTGACGTTGTTGTTGTTGTTGTTGTTCATTTGACGTTGTTGTTGTTGTTTATTTGACGTTGTTGTTGTTATTGATGTTGTTTATTTGACGTTGTTGTTGTTGTTGTTTATTTAATGTTGTTGTTGTTTATTTGACATTGTTGTTGTTGTTGACGTTGTTGTTGTAATTTATTTGACATTGTTGTTGTTGTTGTTGTTGTTGACGTTGTTGGTGTTGTTGTTTATTTGACGTTGTTGTTGTTGTTGTTAATTTGACGTTGTTGTTGTTGTTTAATTAACGTTGTTGGTGTTGTTGTTTATTTGACGATGTTGTTGTTTATTTGACATTGTTGTTGTTGTTGACGTTGTTGTTGTTGTTGTTTATTTGACATTGTTGTTGTTGTTGACGTTGTTGGTGTTGTTGTTTATTTGACGTTGTTGTTGTTGTTTATTTGACGTTGTTTTAGTTGTTGTTGTTTATTTGACGTTGTTGTTGTTGTTTATTTGACGTTTTTGTTTTTGATATTGTTGTTGTTGTTGTTTATATGACGTTGTTGTTGTTGTTGTTTATTTGACATAGTTGTTATTGTTGACATTGTTGTTGTTGTTGTTGTTTATTTGACGTTTTTGTTGTTGATGATGTTGTTGTTGTTGTTTATTTGACGTTGTTGTTATTGTTTATTTGACGTTGTTGTTGTTGTTTATTTGACGTTGTTGTTGTTGTTATTATTGTTGTTTATTTGCCGTTGTTGTTGTTGTTGTTTATTTGATGTTGTTGTTGTTTATTTGACGTTGTTGTTGTTGTTATTGTTGTTGTTTATTTGTCGTTGTTGTTGTTGTTGTTTATTTGATGTTGTTGTTGTTTATTTGACCTTGGTGTTGTTGTTGTTTATTTGACATTGTTGTTGTTGTTGTTATTATTTATTTGACGTTGTTGTTGTTATTGTTTATTTGACATTGTTGTTGTTGTTGTTGTTTATTTGACGTTGTTATTGTTGTTTATTTGACGTTGTTTTTGTTATTTGACGTTGTTGTTGTTGTTGTATTTGTTGTTGTTGTTGTTGCTTATTTGACGTTGTTGTTATTGTTGTTGTTTATTTGATGTTGTTGCTGTTGTTTATTTGACGTTTTTGTTGTTGTTGTTACTTTGATGTTTTGTTGTTGTTGTTGTTTATTTGACGTTGTTGTTGTTGTTGTTGTTGTTTATTTGACATTGTTGTTGACGTTGTTGTTGTTGTTTATTTAACATTGTTGTTATTGTTGTTGGTGTTGTTGTTTATTTGAAGTTGTTGTTGTTGTTTATTTGACGTTGTTTTAGTTGTTGTTGTTTATTTGGCGTTGTTGTTGTGTATTTGACAATGTTGTTGTTGACATTGTTGTTGTTGTTGTTTATTTGACGTAGTTGTTGTTGTTGACGTTGTTGTTGTTGTTGCTTATTTGACGTTTTTGTTGTTGTTGATGTTGTTGTTGTTGTTTATTTGACGTTGTTGTTGTTAATGTTTATTTGACGTTGTTGTTGTTAATGTTTATTTGACGTTGTTGTTGTTGTTATTGTTGTTGTTTGTTTAACGTTGTTGTTGTTGTTGTTTATTTGTTGTTGTTGTTGTTTATTTGACATTGTTGTTGTTGTTGACGTTGTTGTTGTTGTTGTTTATTTAACGTTGTTTTAGATGTTGTTGTTTATTTGACGGTGTTGTTGTTTATTTGACATTGTTGTTGTTGTTGACGTTGTTGTTGTTGTTGTTTATTTGACATTGTTGTTGTTGTTGTTGTTGTTGACGTTGTTGGTGTTGTTGTTTATTTGACGTTGTTGTTGTTGTTGTTTATTTGACGTTGTTTTAGTTGTTGTTGTTTATTTGACGTTGTTGTTTTTTATTTGACGTTTTTGTTTTTGATATTGTTGTTGTTGTTTATATGACGTTGTTGTTGTTGTTGTTTATTTGACATAGTTGTTGTTGTTGACATTGTTGTTGTTGTTGTTTATTTGACGTTTTTGTTGTTGATGATGTTGTTGTTGTTTATTTGACGTTGTTGTTATTGTTTATTTGACGTTGTTGTTGTTGTTTATTTGACGTTGTTGTTGTTGTTGTTTATTTGCCGTTGTTGTTGTTGTTGTTGTTGTTTATTTGATGTTGTTGTTGTTGTTTATTTGACGTTGGTGTTGTTGTTGTTTATTTGACGTTGTTGTTGATGTTATTATTTATTTGACGTTGTTGTTGTTATTGTTTATTTGACATTGTTGTTGTTGATGTTGTTTATTTGACGTTGTTATTGTTGTTTATTTGACGTTGTTTTTGTTATTTGACGTTGTTGTTGTTGTTGTTGTTGTATTTGTTGTTGTTGTTGTTGTTGCTTATTTGACGTTGTTGTTATTGTTGTTATTTATTTGATGTTGTTGCTGTTGTTTATTTGACGTTGTTGTTGTTGTTGTTTATTTGACGTTGTTGTTGTTGTTGTTGTTTATTTGACGTTGTTGTTGTTGTTGTTGTTTATTTGACATTGTTGTTGACGTTGTTGTTGTTGTTTATTTGACATTGTTGTTATTGTTGTTGGTGTTGTTGTTTATTTGACGTTGTTGTTGTTGTTTATTTGACGTTGTTTTAGTTGTTGTTGTTTATTTGGCGTTGTTGTTGTGTATTTGACAATGTTGTTGTTGACATTGTTGTTCTTGTTGTTGTTTATTTGACGTAGTTGTTGTTGTTGACGTTGTTGTTGTTGTTGCTTATTTGACGTTTTTGTTGTTGTTGATGCTGTTGTTGTTGTTTATTTGACGTTGTTGTTGTTGTTTATTTGACATTGTTGTTGTTATTGTTGTTGTTTATTTGACGTTGTTGTTGTTGTTGTTGTTTATTTGATGTTGTTGGTTTTGTTTATTTGACATTGTTGTTGTTGTTGACGTTGTTGTTGTTGTTGTTTATTTGACATTGTTGTTGTTGTTTATTTGACATTGTTGTTGTTGTTGTTTATTTGACTTAGTTGTTGTTGTTGACGTTGTTGTTGTTGTTTATTTGACGTTGTTGTTGTTGTTATTATTGTTGTTTATTTGACGTTGTTGTTGTTGTTTATTTGATGTTGTTGTTGTTGTTTATTTGACATTGTTGTTGTTTATTTGACGTTGTTGTTGTTGTTTATTTGACGTTGTTGTTGTTGTTTATTGGACGTTGTTGTTGTTGTTGTATATTTGACGGTGTTGTTGTTGTTGTTTATTTGACGTTGTTGTTGTTGTTTATTTGACGTTGTTGTTGTTGTTGACGTTGTTGTTGTTGTTGTTGTTTATTTGGCGTTGTTGTTGTTGTTGTTGACATAGTTGTTGTTGTTGTTGTTTATTTCACGTTGTTAATGTTGTTGATGTTGTTGTTTATTTGACGTTGTTGTTGTTGTTGTTTATTTGACGTTGTTGTTGTTGTTGTTGTTGTTGTTGTTCATTTGACGTTGTTGTTGTTGTTTATTTGACGTTGTTGTTGTTATTGATGTTGTTTATTTGACGTTGTTGTTGTTGTTGTTTATTTAATGTTGTTGTTGTTGTTGTTTATTTGACATTGTTGTTGTTGTTGACGTTGTTGTTGTTGTTGTTTATTTGACGTTGTTGTTGTTGTTGACATAGTTGTTGTTGTTGTTGTTTATTTCACGTTGTTAATGTTGTTGATGTTGTTGTTTATTTGACGTTGTTGTTGTTGTTTATTTGACGTTGTTGTTGTTGTTGTTTATTTGACGTTGTTGTTGTTGTTGTTTTTGTTCATTTGACGTTGTTGTTGTTGTTTATTTGACGTTGTTGTTGTTTATTTGACATTGTTGTTGTTGTTGTTTATTTGACGTAGTTGTTGTTGTTGACGTTGTTGTTGTTGTTGCTTATTTGACGTTTTTGTTGTTGTTGATGTTGTTGTTGTTGTTTATTTGACGTTGTTGTTGTTGTTTATTTGACGTTGTTGTTGTTGTTATTGTTGTTGTTTTTTTGACGTTGTTGTTGTTGTTGTTTATTTGATGTTGTTGTTGTTGTTTATTTGACATTGTTGTTGTTGTTGGCGTTGTTGGCGTTGTTGTTGTTGTTGTTTATTTGACATTGTTGTTGTTGTTGTTTATTTGACGTTGTTGTTGTTGTTTATTTGACGTTGTTGTTGTTGTTTATTTGACGTTGTTGTTGTTGTTATTGTTGTTGTTTATTTGACGTTGTTGTTGTTGTTGTTTATTTGATGTTGTTGTTGTTTATTTGACATTGTTGTTGTTTATTTGACTTTGTTGTTGTTGTTTATTTGACGTTGTTGTTGTTGTTTATTGGACATTGTTGTTGTTGTATATTTGACGGTGTTGTTGTTGTTGTTTATTTGACGTTGTTGTTGTTGTTGTTGTTTATTTGACGTTGTTGTTGTTGACGTTGTTGTTGTTGTTGTTTATTTGACGTTGTTGTTGTTGACATAGTTGTTGTTGTTGTTGTTTATTTCACGTTATTGATGTTGTTGATGTTGTTATTTATTTAACGTTGTTGTTGTTGTTTATTTGACATTGTTGTTGTTGTTGACGTTGTTGTTGTAATTTATTTGACATTGTTGTTGTTGTTGTTGTTGTTGACGTTGTTGGTGTTGTTGTTTATTTGACGTTGTTGTTGTTGTTGTTAATTTGACGTTGTTATTGTTGTTTAATTAACGTTGTTGGTGTTGTTGTTTATTTGACGATGTTGTTGTTTATTTGACATTGTTGTTGTTGTTGACGTTGTTGTTGTTGTTGTTTATTTGACATTGTTGTTGTTGTTGACGTTGTTGGTGTTGTTGTTTATTTGACGTTGTTGTTGTTGTTGTTTATTTGACGTTGTTTTAGTTGTTGTTGTTTATTTGACGTTGTTGTTGTTGTTTATTTGACGTTTTTGTTTTTGATATTGTTGTTGTTGTTGTTTATATGACGTTGTTGTTGTTGTTGTTTATTTGACATAGTTGTTGTTGTTGACATTGTTGTTGTTGTTGTTGTTTATTTGACGTTTTTGTTGTTGATGATGTTGTTGTTGTTGTTTATTTGACGTTGTTGTTATTGTTTATTTGACGTTGTTGTTGTTGTTTATTTGACGTTGTTGTTGTTGTTATTATTGTTGTTTATTTGCCGTTGTTGTTGTTGTTTATTTGATGTTGTTGTTGTTTATTTGACCTTGGTGTTGTTGTTGTTTATTTGACGTTGTTGTTGTTGTTGTTATTATTTATTTGACGTTGTTGTTATTATTGTTTATTTGACATTGTTGTTGTTGTTGTTGTTTATTTGACGTTGTTATTGTTGTTTATTTGACGTTGTTTTTGTTATTTGACGTTGTTGTTGTTGTTGTATTTGTTGTTGTTGTTGTTGCTTATTTGACGTTGTTGTTATTGTTGTTGTTTATTTGATGTTGTTGCTGTTGTTTATTTGACGTTTTTGTTGTTGTTGTTACTTTGACGTTTTGTTGTTGTTGTTGTTTATTTGACGTTGTTGTTGTTGTTGTTGTTGTTTATTTGACATTGTTGTTGACGTTGTTGTTGTTGTTTATTTAACATTGTTGTTATTGTTGTTGGTGTTGTTGTTTATTTGAAGTTGTTGTTGTTGTTTATTTGACGTTGTTTTAGTTGTTGTTGTTTATTTGGCGTTGTTGTTGTGTATTTGACAATGTTGTTGTTGACATTGTTGTTGTTGTTGTTTATTTGACGTTGTTGTTGTTGTTGACGTTGTTGTTGTTGTTGCTTATTTGACGTTTTTGTTGTTGTTGATGTTGTTGTTGTTGTTTATTTGACGTTGTTGTTGTTAATGTTTATTTGACGTTGTTGTTGTTAATGTTTATTTGACGTTGTTGTTGTTGTTATTGTTGTTGTTTGTTTAACGTTGCTGTTGTTGTTGTTTATTTGTTGTTGTTGTTGTTTATTTGACATTGTTGTTGTTGTTGACGTTGTTGTTGTTGTTGTTGTTTATTTAACGTTGTTTTAGATGTTGTTGTTTATTTGACGGTGTTGTTGTTTATTTGACATTGTTGTTGTTGTTGACGTTGTTGTTGTTGTTGTTTATTTGACATTGTTGTTGTTGTTGTTGTTGTTGACGTTGTTGGTGTTGTTGTTTATTTGACGTTGTTGTTGTTGTTGTTTATTTGACGTTGTTTTAGTTGTTGTTGTTTATTTGACGTTGTTGTTGTTTATTTGACGTTTTTGTTTTTGATATTGTTGTTGTTGTTTATATGACGTTGTTGTTGTTGTTGTTTATTTGACATAGTTGTTGTTGTTGACATTGTTGTTGTTGTTGTTGTTTATTTGACGTTTTTGTTGTTGATGATGTTGTTGTTGTTTATTTGACGTTGTTGTTATTGTTTATTTGACGTTGTTGTTGTTGTTTATTTGACGTTGTTGTTGTTGTTGTTTATTTGCCGTTGTTGTTGTTGTTGTTGTTTATTTGATGTTGTTGTTGTTGTTTATTTGACGTTGGTGTTGTTGTTGTTTATTTGACGTTGTTGTTGATGTTATTATTTATTTGACGTTGTTGTTGTTATTGTTTATTTGACATTGTTGTTGTTGTTGTTGTTTATTTGACGTTGTTATTGTTGTTTATTTGACGTTGTTTTTGTTATTTGACGTTGTTGTTGTTGTTGTTGTTGTATTTGTTGTTGTTGTTGTTGTTGCTTATTTGACGTTGTTGTTATTGTTGTTGTTTATTTGATGTTGTTGCTGTTGTTTATTTGACGTTGTTGTTGTTGTTATTTATTTGACGTTGTTGTTGTTGTTGTTGTTTATTTGACGTTGTTGTTGTTGTTGTTGTTTATTTGACATTGTTGTTGACGTTGTTGTTGTTGTTTATTTGACATTGTTGTTATTGTTGTTGGTGTTGTTGTTTATTTGACGTTGTTGTTGTTGTTTATTTGACGTTGTTTTAGTTGTTGTTGTTTATTTGGCGTTGTTGTTGTGTATTTGACAATGTTGTTGTTGACATTGTTGTTCTTGTTGTTGTTTATTTGACGTAGTTGTTGTTGTTGACGTTGTTGTTGTTGTTGCTTATTTGACGTTTTTGTTGTTGTTGATGCTGTTGTTGTTGTTTATTTGACGTTGTTGTTGTTGTTTATTTGACGTTGTTGTTGTTATTGTTGTTGTTTATTTGACGTTGTTGTTGTTGTTGTTTATTTGATGTTGTTGTTGTTGTTTATTTGACATTGTTGTTGTTGTTGACGTTGTTGTTGTTGTTGTTTATTTGACATTGTAGTTGTTGTTTATTTGACATTGTTGTTTTTGTTGTTTATTTGACTTAGTTGTTGTTGTTGACGTTGTTGTTGTTGTTTATTTGACGTTGTTGTTGTTGTTATTATTGTTGTTTATTTGACGTTGTTGTTGTTGTTTATTTGATGTTGTTGTTATTGTTTATTTGACATTGTTGTTGTTTATTTGACGTTGTTGTTGTTGTTTATTTGACGTTGTTGTTGTTGTTTATTGGACGTTGTTGTTGTTGTTATATATTTGACGGTGTTGTTGTTGTTGTTTATTTGACGTTGTTGTTGTTGTTTATTTGACGTTGTTGTTGTTGTTGACGTTGTTGTTGTTGTTGTTGTTTATTTGACGTTGTTGTTGTTGTTGACATAGTTGTTGTTGTTGTTGTTTATTTCACGTTGTTAATGTTGTTGATGTTGTTGTTTATTTGACGTTGTTGTTTATTTGACGTTGTTGTTGTTGTTGTTTATTTGACGTTGTTGTTGTTGTTGTTGTTGTTGTTCATTTGACGTTGTTGTTGTTGTTTATTTGACGTTGTTGTTGTTATTGATGTTGTTTATTTGACGTTGTTGTTGTTGTTGTTTATTTAATGTTGTTGTTGTTGTTGTTTATTTGACATTGTTGTTGTTGTTGACGTTGTTGTTGTAATTTATTTGACATTGTTGTTGTTGTTGTTGTTGACGTTGTTGGTGTTGTTGTTTATTTGACGTTGTTGTTGTTGTTGTTAATTTGACGTTGTTGTTGTTGTTGTTTATTTAACGTTGTTTATTTGACGATGTTGTTGTTTATTTGACATTGTTGTTGTTGTTGACGTTGTTGTTGTTGTTTATTTGACATTGTTGTTGTTGTTGTTGTTGACGTTGTTGGTGTTGTTGTTTATTTGACGTTGTTGTTGTTGTTGTTGTTGTTTATTTGACGTTGTTTTAGTTGTTGTTGTTTATTTGACGTTGTTGTTGTTGTTTATTTGACGTTTTTGTTTTTGATATTGTTGTTGTTGTTGTTTATATGACGTTGTTGTTGTTGTTGTTTATTTGACATAGTTGTTGTTGTTGATATCGTTGTTGTTGTTGTTGTTTATTTGACGTTTTTGTTGTTGATGATGTTGTTGTTGTTTATTTGACGTTGTTGTTATTGTTTATTTGACGTTGTTGTTGTTGTTTATTTGACGTTGTTGTTGTTGTTATTGTTGTTGTTTATTTGCCGTTGTTGTTTATTTGATGTCGTTGTTGTTTATTTGATGTTGTTGTTGTTTATTTGATGTTGTTGTTGTTTATTTGACGTTGTTGTTGTTGTTGTTATTGTTGTTGTTTATTTGCCGTTGTTGTTGTTGTTGTTTATTTGATGTTGTTGTTGTTTATTTGACCTTGGTGTTGTTGTTGTTTATTTGACGTTGTTGTTGTTGTTATTATTTATTTGACGTTGTTGTTGTTATTGTTTATTTGACATTGTTGTTGTTGTTGTTGTTTATTTGACGTTGTTATTGTTGTTTATTTGACGTTGTTTTTGTTATTTGACGTTGTTGTTGTTGTATTTGTTGTTGTTGTTGTTGCTTATTTGACGTTGTTGTTATTGTTGTTGTTTATTTGATGTTATTGCTGTTGTTTATTTGACGTTTTTGTTGTTGTTGTTACTTTGACGTTTTGTTGTTGTTGTTGTTTATTTGACGTTGTTGTTGTTGTTGTTGTTGTTGTTTATTTGACATTGTTGTTGACGTTGTTGTTGTTGTTTATTTAACATTGTTGTTATTGTTGTTGGTGTTGTTGTTTATTTGACGTTGTTGTTGTTGTTTATTTGACGTTGTTTTAGTTGTTGTTGTTTATTTGGCGTTGTTGTTGTGTATTTGACAATGTTGTTGTTGACATTGTTGTTGTTGTTGTTGTTTATTTGACGTAGTTGTTGTTGTTGACGTTGTTGTTGTTGTTGCTTATTTGACGTTTTTGTTGTTGTTGATGTTGTTGTTGTTGTTTATTTGACGTTGTTGTTGTTGTTGTTTATTTGACGTTGTTGTTGTTATTGTTGTTGTTTATTTGACGTTGTTGTTGTTGTTGTTGTTGTTGTTTATTTGATGTTGTTGTTGTTTATTTGACATTGTTGTTGTTGTTGACGTTGTTGTTGTTGTTTATTTGACATTGTTGTTGTTGTTTATTTGACATTGTTGTTGTTGTTGTTTATTTGACGTAGTTGTTGTTGTTGACGTTGTTGTTGTTGTTGTTTATTTGACGTTGTTGTTGTTGTTGTTATTGTTGTTGTTTATTTGACGTTGTTGTTGTTGTTTATTTGATGTTGTTGTTGTTATTGTTTATTTGACATTGTTGTTGTTTATTTGACGTTGTTGTTGTTGTTTATTGGACGTTGTTGTTGTTGTATATTTGACGGTGTTATTGTTGTTGTTTATTTGACGTTGTTGTTGTTGTTTATTTGACGTTGTTGTTGTTGTTGACGTTGTTGTTGTTGTTGTTGTTGTTTATTTGACGTTGTTGTTGTTGACATAGTTGTTGTTGTTGTTGTTGTTTATTTCACGTTGTTAATGTTGTTGATGTTGTTGTTTATTTGACGTTGTTGTTGTTGTTTATTTGACGTTGTTGTTGTTGTTGACATTGTTGTTGTTGTTGTTGTTTATTTGATGTTGTAATTGTTGTTTATTTGACATTGTTGTTGTTGTTGACGTTGTTGTTGTTGTTTATTTGACATTGTTGATGTTGTTGTTGTTGACGTTGTTGGTTTTGTTGTTTATTTGACGTTGTTGTTGTTGTTTATTTGACGTTGTTTTAGTTGTTGTTGTTTATTTGACGTTGTTGTTGTTTATTTGACGTTGTTGTTGTTGACATTGTTGTTGTTGTTTATTTGACGTTGTTGTTGTTTATTTGACGTTGTTGTTGTTGACATTGTTGTTGTTGTTTATTTGACGTAGTTGTTGTTGACGTTGTTGTTGTTGTTGTTTATTTGACGTTTTTGTTGTTGTTTATTTGATGTTGTTGTTGTTGTTTATTTGACATTGTTGTTGTTGTTGACGTTGTTGTTGTTGTTTATTTGACATTGTTGTTGTTGTTGTTGACGTTGTTGGTGTTGTTGTTTATTTGACGTTGTTGTTGTTGTTGTTTATTTGATGTTGTTTTAGTTGTTGTTGTTTATTTGACGTTGTTGTTGTTGTTGTTTATTTGATGTTGTTTTAGTTGTTGTTGTTTATTTGACGTTGTTGTTGTTGTTTATTTGACGTTGTTGTTGTTGTTTATTTGACGTTGTTGTTGTTTACATTGTTGTTGTTGTTGTTTATTTGACGTTGTTTTTGTTGTTGTTGTTTATTTGGCGTTGTTGTTGTTGTTTATTTGACATTGTTGTTGTTGACATTGTTGTTGTTGTTGTTTATTTGACGTAGTTTTTGTTGTTCACGTTGTTGTTGTTGTTTATTTGACATTTTTGTTGTTCTTGATGTTGTTGTTGTTGTTGTTTATTTGACGTTGTTGTTGTTGTTGTTGTTTATTTGACGTAGTTGTTGTTGTTGTTGTTCATTTGACGTTGTTGTTGTTTATTTGACGTTGTTGTTGTTATTGATGTTGTTTATTTGACGTTGTTGTTGTTTTTGTTTATTTAATGTTGTTGTTGTTGTTGTTTATTTGACATTGTTGTTGTTGTTGACGTTGTTGTTGTTATTTATTTGACATTGTTGTTGTTGTTGTTGTTGACGTTGTTGGTGTTGTTGTTTATTTGACGTTGTTGTTGTTGTTGTTTATTTGACGTTGTTTTAGATGTTGTTGTTTATTTGACGTTGTTGTTGTTGTTTATTTAACGTTGTTTTAGATGTTGTTGTTTATTTGACGGTGTTGTTGTTTATTTGACATTGTTGTTGTTGTTGACGTTGTTGTTGTTGTTGTTTATTTGACATTGTTGTTGTTGTTGTTGACGTTGTTGGTGTTGTTGTTTATTTGACGTTGTTGTTGTTGTTGTTTATTTGACGTTGTTTTAGTTGTTGTTGTTTATTTGACGTTGTTGTTGTTGTTTATTTGACGTTTTTGTTTTTGATATTGTTGTTGTTGTTTATATGACGTTGTTGTTGTTGTTGTTTATTTGACATAGTTGTTGTTGTTGACATTGTTGTTGTTGTTGTTTATTTGACGTTTTTGTTGTTGATGATGTTGTTGTTGTTTATTTGACGTTGTTGTTATTGTTTATTTGACGTTGTTGTTGTTGTTTATTTGACGTTGTTGTTGTTGTTGTTGTTTATTTGATGTTGTTGTTGTTTATTTGACGTTGGTGTTGTTGTTGTTTATTTAACGTTGTTGTTGTTGTTGTTGTTATTATTTATTTGACGTTGTTGTTATTGTTTATTTGACATTGTTGTTGTTGTTGTTTATTTGACGTTGTTATTGTTGTTTATTTGACGTTGTTTTTGTTATTTGACGTTGTTGTTGTTGTTGTTGCTTATTTGACATTGTTGTTATTGTTGTTGTTAATTTGATGTTGTTGTTGTTGTTTATTTGACGTTGTTGTTGTTGTTGTTTATTTGACGTTGTTGTTGTTGTTGTTGTTTATTTGACGTTGTTGTTGTTGTTGTTGTTGTTGTTGTTTATTTGACATTGTTGTTGACGTTGTTGTTGTTGTTTATTTGACATTGTTGTTATTGTTGTTGGTGTTGTTGTTTATTTGACGTTGTTGTTGTTGTTTATTTGACGTTGTTTTAGTTGTTGTTGTTTATTTGGCGTTGTTGTTGTGTATTTGACAATGTTGTTGTTGACATTGTTGTTGTTGTTGTTGTTTATTTGACATTGTTGTTGTTGTTGTTGTTGTTGACGTTGTTGGTGTTGTTGTTTATTTGACGTTGTTGTTGTTGTTGTTTATTTGACGTTGTTTTAGTTGTTGTTGTTTATTTGACGTTGTTGTTGTTTATTTGACGTTTTTGTTTTTGATATTGTTGTTGTTGTTTATATGACGTTGTTGTTGTTGTTGTTTATTTGACATAGTTGTTGTTGTTGACATTGTTGTTGTTGTTGTTTATTTGACGTTTTTGTTGTTGATGATGTTGTTGTTGTTTATTTGACGTTGTTGTTATTGTTTATTTGACGTTGTTGTTGTTGTTTATTTGACGTTGTTGTTGTTGTTGTTTATTTGCCGTTGTTGTTGTTGTTGTTGTTGTTTATTTGATGTTGTTGTTGTTGTTTATTTGACG
The DNA here is from genome assembly GCA_948472305.1 of Vicia faba. NCBI lineage: Eukaryota > Viridiplantae > Streptophyta > Magnoliopsida > Fabales > Fabaceae > Vicia > Vicia faba. The sequence continues at coordinate 368,786,126 of OX451737.1, read as the reverse complement.
TTGGTGTTGTTGTTGTTTATTTGACGTTGTTGTTGATGTTATTATTTATTTGACGTTGTTGTTGTTATTGTTTATTTGACATTGTTGTTGTTGATGTTGTTTATTTGACGTTGTTATTGTTGTTTATTTGACGTTGTTTTTGTTATTTGACGTTGTTGTTGTTGTTGTTGTTGTTGTATTTGTTGTTGTTGTTGTTGTTGCTTATTTGACGTTGTTGTTATTGTTGTTATTTATTTGATGTTGTTGCTGTTGTTTATTTGACGTTGTTGTTGTTGTTGTTTATTTGACGTTGTTGTTGTTGTTGTTGTTTATTTGACGTTGTTGTTGTTGTTGTTGTTTATTTGACATTGTTGTTGACGTTGTTGTTGTTGTTTATTTGACATTGTTGTTATTGTTGTTGGTGTTGTTGTTTATTTGACGTTGTTGTTGTTGTTTATTTGACGTTGTTTTAGTTGTTGTTGTTTATTTGGCGTTGTTGTTGTGTATTTGACAATGTTGTTGTTGACATTGTTGTTCTTGTTGTTGTTTATTTGACGTAGTTGTTGTTGTTGACGTTGTTGTTGTTGTTGCTTATTTGACGTTTTTGTTGTTGTTGATGCTGTTGTTGTTGTTTATTTGACGTTGTTGTTGTTGTTTATTTGACATTGTTGTTGTTATTGTTGTTGTTTATTTGACGTTGTTGTTGTTGTTGTTGTTTATTTGATGTTGTTGGTTTTGTTTATTTGACATTGTTGTTGTTGTTGACGTTGTTGTTGTTGTTGTTTATTTGACATTGTTGTTGTTGTTTATTTGACATTGTTGTTGTTGTTGTTTATTTGACTTAGTTGTTGTTGTTGACGTTGTTGTTGTTGTTTATTTGACGTTGTTGTTGTTGTTATTATTGTTGTTTATTTGACGTTGTTGTTGTTGTTTATTTGATGTTGTTGTTGTTGTTTATTTGACATTGTTGTTGTTTATTTGACGTTGTTGTTGTTGTTTATTTGACGTTGTTGTTGTTGTTTATTGGACGTTGTTGTTGTTGTTGTATATTTGACGGTGTTGTTGTTGTTGTTTATTTGACGTTGTTGTTGTTGTTTATTTGACGTTGTTGTTGTTGTTGACGTTGTTGTTGTTGTTGTTGTTTATTTGGCGTTGTTGTTGTTGTTGTTGACATAGTTGTTGTTGTTGTTGTTTATTTCACGTTGTTAATGTTGTTGATGTTGTTGTTTATTTGACGTTGTTGTTGTTGTTGTTTATTTGACGTTGTTGTTGTTGTTGTTGTTGTTGTTGTTCATTTGACGTTGTTGTTGTTGTTTATTTGACGTTGTTGTTGTTATTGATGTTGTTTATTTGACGTTGTTGTTGTTGTTGTTTATTTAATGTTGTTGTTGTTGTTGTTTATTTGACATTGTTGTTGTTGTTGACGTTGTTGTTGTTGTTGTTTATTTGACGTTGTTGTTGTTGTTGACATAGTTGTTGTTGTTGTTGTTTATTTCACGTTGTTAATGTTGTTGATGTTGTTGTTTATTTGACGTTGTTGTTGTTGTTTATTTGACGTTGTTGTTGTTGTTGTTTATTTGACGTTGTTGTTGTTGTTGTTTTTGTTCATTTGACGTTGTTGTTGTTGTTTATTTGACGTTGTTGTTGTTTATTTGACATTGTTGTTGTTGTTGTTTATTTGACGTAGTTGTTGTTGTTGACGTTGTTGTTGTTGTTGCTTATTTGACGTTTTTGTTGTTGTTGATGTTGTTGTTGTTGTTTATTTGACGTTGTTGTTGTTGTTTATTTGACGTTGTTGTTGTTGTTATTGTTGTTGTTTTTTTGACGTTGTTGTTGTTGTTGTTTATTTGATGTTGTTGTTGTTGTTTATTTGACATTGTTGTTGTTGTTGGCGTTGTTGTTGTTGTTGTTTATTTGACATTGTTGTTGTTGTTGTTTATTTGACGTTGTTGTTGTTGTTTATTTGACGTTGTTGTTGTTGTTTATTTGACGTTGTTGTTGTTGTTATTGTTGTTGTTTATTTGACGTTGTTGTTGTTGTTGTTTATTTGATGTTGTTGTTGTTTATTTGACATTGTTGTTGTTTATTTGACTTTGTTGTTGTTGTTTATTTGACGTTGTTGTTGTTGTTTATTGGACATTGTTGTTGTTGTATATTTGACGGTGTTGTTGTTGTTGTTTATTTGACGTTGTTGTTGTTGTTGTTGTTTATTTGACGTTGTTGTTGTTGACGTTGTTGTTGTTGTTGTTTATTTGACGTTGTTGTTGTTGACATAGTTGTTGTTGTTGTTGTTTATTTCACGTTATTGATGTTGTTGATGTTGTTATTTATTTAACGTTGTTGTTGTTGTTTATTTGACATTGTTGTTGTTGTTGACGTTGTTGTTGTAATTTATTTGACATTGTTGTTGTTGTTGTTGTTGTTGACGTTGTTGGTGTTGTTGTTTATTTGACGTTGTTGTTGTTGTTGTTAATTTGACGTTGTTATTGTTGTTTAATTAACGTTGTTGGTGTTGTTGTTTATTTGACGATGTTGTTGTTTATTTGACATTGTTGTTGTTGTTGACGTTGTTGTTGTTGTTGTTTATTTGACATTGTTGTTGTTGTTGACGTTGTTGGTGTTGTTGTTTATTTGACGTTGTTGTTGTTGTTGTTTATTTGACGTTGTTTTAGTTGTTGTTGTTTATTTGACGTTGTTGTTGTTGTTTATTTGACGTTTTTGTTTTTGATATTGTTGTTGTTGTTGTTTATATGACGTTGTTGTTGTTGTTGTTTATTTGACATAGTTGTTGTTGTTGACATTGTTGTTGTTGTTGTTGTTTATTTGACGTTTTTGTTGTTGATGATGTTGTTGTTGTTGTTTATTTGACGTTGTTGTTATTGTTTATTTGACGTTGTTGTTGTTGTTTATTTGACGTTGTTGTTGTTGTTATTATTGTTGTTTATTTGCCGTTGTTGTTGTTGTTTATTTGATGTTGTTGTTGTTTATTTGACATTGTTGTTGTTGTTATTGTTGTTGTTTATTTGCCGTTGTTGTTGTTGTTGTTTATTTGATGTTGTTGTTGTTTATTTGACCTTGGTGTTGTTGTTGTTTATTTGACGTTGTTGTTGTTGTTGTTATTATTTATTTGACGTTGTTGTTATTATTGTTTATTTGACATTGTTGTTGTTGTTGTTGTTTATTTGACGTTGTTATTGTTGTTTATTTGACGTTGTTTTTGTTATTTGACGTTGTTGTTGTTGTTGTATTTGTTGTTGTTGTTGTTGCTTATTTGACGTTGTTGTTATTGTTGTTGTTTATTTGATGTTGTTGCTGTTGTTTATTTGACGTTTTTGTTGTTGTTGTTACTTTGACGTTTTGTTGTTGTTGTTGTTTATTTGACGTTGTTGTTGTTGTTGTTGTTGTTTATTTGACATTGTTGTTGACGTTGTTGTTGTTGTTTATTTAACATTGTTGTTATTGTTGTTGGTGTTGTTGTTTATTTGAAGTTGTTGTTGTTGTTTATTTGACGTTGTTTTAGTTGTTGTTGTTTATTTGGCGTTGTTGTTGTGTATTTGACAATGTTGTTGTTGACATTGTTGTTGTTGTTGTTTATTTGACGTTGTTGTTGTTGTTGACGTTGTTGTTGTTGTTGCTTATTTGACGTTTTTGTTGTTGTTGATGTTGTTGTTGTTGTTTATTTGACGTTGTTGTTGTTAATGTTTATTTGACGTTGTTGTTGTTAATGTTTATTTGACGTTGTTGTTGTTGTTATTGTTGTTGTTTGTTTAACGTTGCTGTTGTTGTTGTTTATTTGTTGTTGTTGTTGTTTATTTGACATTGTTGTTGTTGTTGACGTTGTTGTTGTTGTTGTTGTTTATTTAACGTTGTTTTAGATGTTGTTGTTTATTTGACGGTGTTGTTGTTTATTTGACATTGTTGTTGTTGTTGACGTTGTTGTTGTTGTTGTTTATTTGACATTGTTGTTGTTGTTGTTGTTGTTGACGTTGTTGGTGTTGTTGTTTATTTGACGTTGTTGTTGTTGTTGTTTATTTGACGTTGTTTTAGTTGTTGTTGTTTATTTGACGTTGTTGTTGTTTATTTGACGTTTTTGTTTTTGATATTGTTGTTGTTGTTTATATGACGTTGTTGTTGTTGTTGTTTATTTGACATAGTTGTTGTTGTTGACATTGTTGTTGTTGTTGTTGTTTATTTGACGTTTTTGTTGTTGATGATGTTGTTGTTGTTTATTTGACGTTGTTGTTATTGTTTATTTGACGTTGTTGTTGTTGTTTATTTGACGTTGTTGTTGTTGTTGTTTATTTGCCGTTGTTGTTGTTGTTGTTGTTTATTTGATGTTGTTGTTGTTGTTTATTTGACGTTGGTGTTGTTGTTGTTTATTTGACGTTGTTGTTGATGTTATTATTTATTTGACGTTGTTGTTGTTATTGTTTATTTGACATTGTTGTTGTTGTTGTTGTTTATTTGACGTTGTTATTGTTGTTTATTTGACGTTGTTTTTGTTATTTGACGTTGTTGTTGTTGTTGTTGTTGTATTTGTTGTTGTTGTTGTTGTTGCTTATTTGACGTTGTTGTTATTGTTGTTGTTTATTTGATGTTGTTGCTGTTGTTTATTTGACGTTGTTGTTGTTGTTGTTTATTTGACGTTGTTGTTGTTGTTGTTGTTTATTTGACGTTGTTGTTGTTGTTGTTGTTTATTTGACATTGTTGTTGACGTTGTTGTTGTTGTTTATTTGACATTGTTGTTATTGTTGTTGGTGTTGTTGTTTATTTGACGTTGTTGTTGTTGTTTATTTGACGTTGTTTTAGTTGTTGTTGTTTATTTGGCGTTGTTGTTGTGTATTTGACAATGTTGTTGTTGACATTGTTGTTCTTGTTGTTGTTTATTTGACGTAGTTGTTGTTGTTGACGTTGTTGTTGTTGTTGCTTATTTGACGTTTTTGTTGTTGTTGATGCTGTTGTTGTTGTTTATTTGACGTTGTTGTTGTTGTTTATTTGACGTTGTTGTTGTTATTGTTGTTGTTTATTTGACGTTGTTGTTGTTGTTGTTTATTTGATGTTGTTGTTGTTGTTTATTTGACATTGTTGTTGTTGTTGACGTTGTTGTTGTTGTTGTTTATTTGACATTGTAGTTGTTGTTTATTTGACATTGTTGTTTTTGTTGTTTATTTGACTTAGTTGTTGTTGTTGACGTTGTTGTTGTTGTTTATTTGACGTTGTTGTTGTTGTTATTATTGTTGTTTATTTGACGTTGTTGTTGTTGTTTATTTGATGTTGTTGTTATTGTTTATTTGACATTGTTGTTGTTTATTTGACGTTGTTGTTGTTGTTTATTTGACGTTGTTGTTGTTGTTTATTGGACGTTGTTGTTGTTGTTATATATTTGACGGTGTTGTTGTTGTTGTTTATTTGACGTTGTTGTTGTTGTTTATTTGACGTTGTTGTTGTTGTTGACGTTGTTGTTGTTGTTGTTGTTTATTTGACGTTGTTGTTGTTGTTGACATAGTTGTTGTTGTTGTTGTTTATTTCACGTTGTTAATGTTGTTGATGTTGTTGTTTATTTGACGTTGTTGTTTATTTGACGTTGTTGTTGTTGTTGTTTATTTGACGTTGTTGTTGTTGTTGTTGTTGTTGTTCATTTGACGTTGTTGTTGTTGTTTATTTGACGTTGTTGTTGTTATTGATGTTGTTTATTTGACGTTGTTGTTGTTGTTGTTTATTTAATGTTGTTGTTGTTGTTGTTTATTTGACATTGTTGTTGTTGTTGACGTTGTTGTTGTAATTTATTTGACATTGTTGTTGTTGTTGTTGTTGACGTTGTTGGTGTTGTTGTTTATTTGACGTTGTTGTTGTTGTTGTTAATTTGACGTTGTTGTTGTTGTTGTTTATTTAACGTTGTTTATTTGACGATGTTGTTGTTTATTTGACATTGTTGTTGTTGTTGACGTTGTTGTTGTTGTTTATTTGACATTGTTGTTGTTGTTGTTGTTGACGTTGTTGGTGTTGTTGTTTATTTGACGTTGTTGTTGTTGTTGTTGTTGTTTATTTGACGTTGTTTTAGTTGTTGTTGTTTATTTGACGTTGTTGTTGTTGTTTATTTGACGTTTTTGTTTTTGATATTGTTGTTGTTGTTGTTTATATGACGTTGTTGTTGTTGTTGTTTATTTGACATAGTTGTTGTTGTTGATATCGTTGTTGTTGTTGTTGTTTATTTGACGTTTTTGTTGTTGATGATGTTGTTGTTGTTTATTTGACGTTGTTGTTATTGTTTATTTGACGTTGTTGTTGTTGTTTATTTGACGTTGTTGTTGTTGTTATTGTTGTTGTTTATTTGCCGTTGTTGTTTATTTGATGTCGTTGTTGTTTATTTGATGTTGTTGTTGTTTATTTGATGTTGTTGTTGTTTATTTGACGTTGTTGTTGTTGTTGTTATTGTTGTTGTTTATTTGCCGTTGTTGTTGTTGTTGTTTATTTGATGTTGTTGTTGTTTATTTGACCTTGGTGTTGTTGTTGTTTATTTGACGTTGTTGTTGTTGTTATTATTTATTTGACGTTGTTGTTGTTATTGTTTATTTGACATTGTTGTTGTTGTTGTTGTTTATTTGACGTTGTTATTGTTGTTTATTTGACGTTGTTTTTGTTATTTGACGTTGTTGTTGTTGTATTTGTTGTTGTTGTTGTTGCTTATTTGACGTTGTTGTTATTGTTGTTGTTTATTTGATGTTATTGCTGTTGTTTATTTGACGTTTTTGTTGTTGTTGTTACTTTGACGTTTTGTTGTTGTTGTTGTTTATTTGACGTTGTTGTTGTTGTTGTTGTTGTTGTTTATTTGACATTGTTGTTGACGTTGTTGTTGTTGTTTATTTAACATTGTTGTTATTGTTGTTGGTGTTGTTGTTTATTTGACGTTGTTGTTGTTGTTTATTTGACGTTGTTTTAGTTGTTGTTGTTTATTTGGCGTTGTTGTTGTGTATTTGACAATGTTGTTGTTGACATTGTTGTTGTTGTTGTTGTTTATTTGACGTAGTTGTTGTTGTTGACGTTGTTGTTGTTGTTGCTTATTTGACGTTTTTGTTGTTGTTGATGTTGTTGTTGTTGTTTATTTGACGTTGTTGTTGTTGTTGTTTATTTGACTATGTTGTTGTTATTGTTGTTGTTTATTTGACGTTGTTGTTGTTGTTGTTGTTGTTGTTTATTTGATGTTGTTGTTGTTTATTTGACATTGTTGTTGTTGTTGACGTTGTTGTTGTTGTTTATTTGACATTGTTGTTGTTGTTTATTTGACATTGTTGTTGTTGTTGTTTATTTGACGTAGTTGTTGTTGTTGACGTTGTTGTTGTTGTTGTTTATTTGACGTTGTTGTTGTTGTTGTTATTGTTGTTGTTTATTTGACGTTGTTGTTGTTGTTTATTTGATGTTGTTGTTGTTATTGTTTATTTGACATTGTTGTTGTTTATTTGACGTTGTTGTTGTTGTTTATTGGACGTTGTTGTTGTTGTATATTTGACGGTGTTATTGTTGTTGTTTATTTGACGTTGTTGTTGTTGTTTATTTGACGTTGTTGTTGTTGTTGACGTTGTTGTTGTTGTTGTTGTTGTTGTTTATTTGACGTTGTTGTTGTTGACATAGTTGTTGTTGTTGTTGTTGTTTATTTCACGTTGTTAATGTTGTTGATGTTGTTGTTTATTTGACGTTGTTGTTGTTGTTTATTTGACGTTGTTGTTGTTGTTGACATTGTTGTTGTTGTTGTTGTTTATTTGATGTTGTAATTGTTGTTTATTTGACATTGTTGTTGTTGTTGACGTTGTTGTTGTTGTTTATTTGACATTGTTGATGTTGTTGTTGTTGACGTTGTTGGTTTTGTTGTTTATTTGACGTTGTTGTTGTTGTTTATTTGACGTTGTTTTAGTTGTTGTTGTTTATTTGACGTTGTTGTTGTTTATTTGACGTTGTTGTTGTTGACATTGTTGTTGTTGTTTATTTGACGTTGTTGTTGTTTATTTGACGTTGTTGTTGTTGACATTGTTGTTGTTGTTTATTTGACGTAGTTGTTGTTGACGTTGTTGTTGTTGTTGTTTATTTGACGTTTTTGTTGTTGTTTATTTGATGTTGTTGTTGTTGTTTATTTGACATTGTTGTTGTTGTTGACGTTGTTGTTGTTGTTTATTTGACATTGTTGTTGTTGTTGTTGACGTTGTTGGTGTTGTTGTTTATTTGACGTTGTTGTTGTTGTTGTTTATTTGATGTTGTTTTAGTTGTTGTTGTTTATTTGACGTTGTTGTTGTTGTTGTTTATTTGATGTTGTTTTAGTTGTTGTTGTTTATTTGACGTTGTTGTTGTTGTTTATTTGACGTTGTTGTTGTTGTTTATTTGACGTTGTTGTTGTTTACATTGTTGTTGTTGTTGTTTATTTGACGTTGTTTTTGTTGTTGTTGTTTATTTGGCGTTGTTGTTGTTGTTTATTTGACATTGTTGTTGTTGACATTGTTGTTGTTGTTGTTTATTTGACGTAGTTTTTGTTGTTCACGTTGTTGTTGTTGTTTATTTGACATTTTTGTTGTTCTTGATGTTGTTGTTGTTGTTGTTTATTTGACGTTGTTGTTGTTGTTGTTGTTTATTTGACGTAGTTGTTGTTGTTGTTGTTCATTTGACGTTGTTGTTGTTTATTTGACGTTGTTGTTGTTATTGATGTTGTTTATTTGACGTTGTTGTTGTTTTTGTTTATTTAATGTTGTTGTTGTTGTTGTTTATTTGACATTGTTGTTGTTGTTGACGTTGTTGTTGTTATTTATTTGACATTGTTGTTGTTGTTGTTGTTGACGTTGTTGGTGTTGTTGTTTATTTGACGTTGTTGTTGTTGTTGTTTATTTGACGTTGTTTTAGATGTTGTTGTTTATTTGACGTTGTTGTTGTTGTTTATTTAACGTTGTTTTAGATGTTGTTGTTTATTTGACGGTGTTGTTGTTTATTTGACATTGTTGTTGTTGTTGACGTTGTTGTTGTTGTTGTTTATTTGACATTGTTGTTGTTGTTGTTGACGTTGTTGGTGTTGTTGTTTATTTGACGTTGTTGTTGTTGTTGTTTATTTGACGTTGTTTTAGTTGTTGTTGTTTATTTGACGTTGTTGTTGTTGTTTATTTGACGTTTTTGTTTTTGATATTGTTGTTGTTGTTTATATGACGTTGTTGTTGTTGTTGTTTATTTGACATAGTTGTTGTTGTTGACATTGTTGTTGTTGTTGTTTATTTGACGTTTTTGTTGTTGATGATGTTGTTGTTGTTTATTTGACGTTGTTGTTATTGTTTATTTGACGTTGTTGTTGTTGTTTATTTGACGTTGTTGTTGTTGTTGTTGTTTATTTGATGTTGTTGTTGTTTATTTGACGTTGGTGTTGTTGTTGTTTATTTAACGTTGTTGTTGTTGTTGTTGTTATTATTTATTTGACGTTGTTGTTATTGTTTATTTGACATTGTTGTTGTTGTTGTTTATTTGACGTTGTTATTGTTGTTTATTTGACGTTGTTTTTGTTATTTGACGTTGTTGTTGTTGTTGTTGCTTATTTGACATTGTTGTTATTGTTGTTGTTAATTTGATGTTGTTGTTGTTGTTTATTTGACGTTGTTGTTGTTGTTGTTTATTTGACGTTGTTGTTGTTGTTGTTGTTTATTTGACGTTGTTGTTGTTGTTGTTGTTGTTGTTGTTTATTTGACATTGTTGTTGACGTTGTTGTTGTTGTTTATTTGACATTGTTGTTATTGTTGTTGGTGTTGTTGTTTATTTGACGTTGTTGTTGTTGTTTATTTGACGTTGTTTTAGTTGTTGTTGTTTATTTGGCGTTGTTGTTGTGTATTTGACAATGTTGTTGTTGACATTGTTGTTGTTGTTGTTGTTTATTTGACGTAGTTGTTGTTGTTGACGTTGTTGTTGTTATTGCTTATTTGACGTTTTTGTTGTTGTTGATGCTGTTGTTGTTGTTTATTTGACGATGTTGTTGTTGTTGTTTATTTGACGTTGTTGTTGTTGACGTTGTTGTTGTTGACGTTGTTGTTGTTGTTTCTTTGACGTTGTTGTTGTTGTTATTATTGTTGTTTATTTGACGTTGTTGTTGTTGTTTATTTGATGTTGTTGTTGTTGTTGTTTATTTGACATTGTTGTTGTTTATTTGACGTTGTTGTTGTTGTTTATTTGACGTTGTTGTTGTTGTTTATTGGACGTTGTTGTTGGTATTGTATATTTGACGGTGTTGTTGTTGTTGTTTATTTGACGTTGTTGTTGTTGTTTATTTGACGTTGTTGTTGTTGTTTATTTGACGTTGTTGTTGTTGTTGTTGTTTATTTGACGTTGTTGTTGTTGTTGACATAGTTGTTGTTGTTGTTGTTTATTTCACGTTGTTAATGTTGTTGATGGTGTTGTTTATTTGACGTTGTTGTTGTTGTTGTTTATTTGACGTTGTTGTTGTTGTTGTTTATTTGACGTTGTTGTTGTTGTTGTTGTTCATTTGACGTTGTTGTTGTTGTTCATTTGATGTTGTTGTCGTTGTTGACGTTGTTGTTGTTGTTGTTGTTTATTTGACGTTGTTGTTGTTTTTGACATAGTTGTTGTTGTTGTTGTTTATTTCACTTTATTGATGTTGTTGATGTTGTTATTTATTTAACGTTGTTGTTGTTGTTTATTTGACGTTGTTGTTGTTGTTGACATTGTTGTTGTTGTTGTTTATTTGATGTTGTTGTTGTTGTTTATTTGACATTGTTGTTGTTGTTGACGTTGTTGTTGTTGTTGTTGTTTATTTGACATTGTTGTTGTTGTTGTTGACGTTGTTGTTGTTGTTGTTTATTTGACATTGTTGTTGTTGTTGTTGACGTTGTTGGTTTTGTTGTTTATTTGACGTTGTTGTTGTTATTTATTTGACGTTGTTTTAGTTGTTGTTGTTTATTTGACGTTGTTGTTGTTGTTTATTTGACGTTATTGTTGTTGACATTGTTGTTGTTGTTGTTGTTTATTTGACGTAGTTGTTGTTGACGTTGTTGTTGTTGTTTATTTGACGTTTTTGTTGTTGTTGATGTTGTTGTTGTTGTTGTTGTTTATTTGACGTTGTGGTTATTGTTGTTTATTTGACGTTGTTGTTGTTGTTGTTTATATGACGTTGTTGTTGTTATAATTGTTGTTTATTTGACGTTGTTGTTGTTTATTTGATGTTGTTGTTGTTGTTTATTTGACATTGTTGTTGTTGTTGACGTTGTTATTGTTGTTTATTTGACATTGTTGTTGTTGTTGTTGACGTTGTTGGTGTTGTTGTTTATTTGACGTTGTTGTTGTTGTTGTTTATTTGATGTTGTTTTAGTTGTTGTTGTTTATTTGACGTTGTTGTTGTTGTTTATTTGACGTTGTTGTTGTTGTTGTTTATTTGACGTTGTTGTTGTTTACATTGTTGTTGTTGTTGTTGTTGTTTATTTGACTTTGTTTTTGTTGTTGTTGTTTATTTGGCGTTGTTGTTGTTGTTGTTTATTTGACATTGTTGTTGTTGACATTGTTGTTGTTGTTTATTTGACGTAGTTTTTGTTGTTGACGTTGTTGTTGTTGTTGTTGTTGTTGTTGTTTATTTGACGTTTTTGTTGTTCTTGATGTTGTTGTTGTTGTTTATTTGACGTTGTTGTTATTGTTGTTTATTTGACGTTGTTGTTGTTGTTGTTGTTCATTTGACGTTGTTGTTGTTGTTGTTTATTTGACGTTGTTGTTGTTATTGATGTTGTTTATTTGACGTTGTTGTTGTTGTTGTTTATTTAATGTTGTTGTTGTTGTTGTTTATTTGACATTGTTGTTGTTGTTGACGTTGTTGTTGTTATTTATTTGACAATGTTGTTGTTGTTGTTGTTGACGTTGTTGGTGTTGGTGTTTATTTGACGTTGTTGTTGTTGTTGTTTATTTGAAGTTGTTTTAGATGTTGTTGTTTATTTGACGTTGTTGTTGTTGTTTATTTAACGTTGTTTTAGATGTTGTTGTTTATTTGACGGTGTTGTTGTTTATTTGACATTGTTGTTGTTGTTGACGTTGTTGTTGTTGTTGTTTATTTGACATTGTTGTTGTTGTTGTTGTTGTTGACGTTGTTGGTGTTGTTGTTTATTTGACGTTGTTGTTGTTGTTGTTTATTTGACATTGTTTTAGTTGTTGTTATTTATTTGACGTTGTTGTTGTTTATTTGACGTTTTTGTTTTTGATATTGTTGTTGTTGTTTATATGACGTTGTTGTTGTTGTTGTTTATTTGACATAGTTGTTGTTGTTGACATTGTTGTTGTTGTTGTTTATTTGACGTTTTTGTTGTTGATGATGTTGTTGTTGTTGTTTATTTGACGTTGTTGTTATTGTTTATTTGACGTTGTTGTTGTTGTTTATTTGCCGTTGTTGTTGTTGTTATTGTTGTTGTTTATTTTCCGTTGTTGTTTTTGTTGTTGTTGTTTATTTGATGTTGTTATTGTTGTTTATTTGACGTTGGTGTTGTTGTTGTTTATTTGACGTTGTTGTTGATGTTATTATTTATTTGACGTTGTTGTTGTTATTGTTTATTTGACATTGTTGTTGTTGTTGTTGTTTATTTGACGTTGTTATTGTTGTTTATTTGACGTTGTTTTTGTTATTTGACGTTGTTGTTGTTGTTGTTGTTGTATTTGTTGTTGTTGTTGTTGTTGCTTATTTGACGTTGTTATTGTTGTTGTTTATTTGATGTTGTTGCTGTTGTTTATTTGACGTTGTTGTTGTTGTTGTTTATTTGACGTTGTTGTTGTTGTTGTTTATTTGACATTGTTGTTGAGGTTGTTGTTGTTGTTTATTTGACATTGTTGTTATTGTTGTTGGTGTTGTTGTTTATTTGACGTTGTTGTTGTTGTTTATTTGACGTTGTTTTAGTTGTTGTTGTTTATTTGGCGTTGTTGTTATGTATTTGACAATGTTGTTGTTGACATTGTTGTTCTTGTTGTTGTTTATTTGACGTAGTTGTTGTTGTTGACGTTGTTGTTGTTGTTGCTTATTTGACGTTTTTGTTGTTGTTGATGCTGTTGTTGTTGTTTATTTGACGATGCTGTTGTTGTTGTTTATTTGACGTTGTTGTTGTTGACGTTGTTGTTGTTGTTGTTGTTTATTTGACGTTGTTGTTGTTGTTATTATTGTTGTTTATTTGACGTTGTTGTTGTTGTTTATTTGATGTTGTTGTTGTTGTTGTTTATTTGACATTGTTGTTGTTTATTTGACGTTGTTGTTGTTGTTTATTTGACGTTGTTGTTGTTGTTTATTGGACGTTGTTGTTGGTATTGTATATTTGACGGTGTTGTTGTTGTTGTTTATTTGACGTTGTTGTTGTTGTTTATTTGACGTTGTTGTTGTTGTTGACGTTGTTGTTGTTGTTGTTGTTTATTTGACGTTGTTGTTGTTGTTGACATAGTTGTTGTTGTTGTTGTTTATTTCACGTTGTTAATGTTGTTGATGGTGTTGTTTATTTGACGTTGTTGTTGTTGTTGTTTATTTGACGTTGTTGTTGTTGTTGTTTATTTGACGTTGTTGTTGTTGTTGTTCATTTGACGTTGTTGTTGTTGTTCATTTGACGTTGTTGTTGTTGTTGTTGACGTTGTTGTTGTTGTTGTTTATTTGACGTTGTTGTTGTTTTTGACATAGTTGTTGTTGTTGTTGTTTATTTCACGTTATTGATGTTGTTGATGTTGTTATTTATTTAACGTTGTTGTTGTTGTTTATTTGACGTTGTTGTTGTTGTTGACATTGTTGTTGTTGTTGTTTATTTGATGTTGTTGTTGTTGTTTATTTGACATTGTTGTTGTTGTTGACGTTGTTGTTGTTGTTGTTGTTTATTTGACATTGTTGTTGTTGTTGTTGACGTTGTTGTTGTTGTTGTTTATTTGACATTGTTGTTGTTGTTATTGACGTTGTTGGTTTTGTTGTTTATTTGACGTTGTTGTTGTTATTTATTTGACGTTGTTTTAGTTGTTGTTGTTTATTTGACGTTGTTGTTGTTGTTTATTTGACGTTATTGTTGTTGACATTGTTGTTGTTGTTGTTTATTTGACGTAGTTGTTGTTGTTGACGTTGTTGTTGTTGTTTATTTGACGTTTTTGTTGTTGTTGATGTTGTTGTTGTTGTTGTTGTTTATTTGACGTTGTGGTTATTGTTGTTTATTTGACGTTGTTGTTGTTGTTGTTTATATGACGTTGTTGTTGTTGTTATAATTGTTGTTTATTTGACGTTGTTGTTGTTTATTTGATGTTGTTGTTGTTGTTTATTTGACATTGTTGTTGTTGTTGACGTTGTTATTGTTGTTTATTTGACATTGTTGTTGTTGTTGTTGACGTTGTTGGTGTTGTTGTTTATTTGACGTTGTTGTTGTTGTTGTTTATTTGATGTTGTTTTAGTTGTTGTTGTTTATTTGACGTTGTTGTTGTTGTTTATTTGACGTTGTTGTTGTTGTTGTTTATTTGACGTTGTTGTTGTTTACATTGTTGTTGTTGTTGTTGTTTATTTGACTTTGTTTTTGTTGTTGTTGTTTATTTGGCGTTGTTGTTGTTGTTGTTTATTTGACATTGTTGTTGTTGACATTGTTGTTGTTGTTGTTTATTTGACGTAGTTTTTGTTGTTGACGTTGTTGTTGTTGTTGTTGTTGTTGTTGTTGTTTATTTGACGTTTTTGTTGTTCTTGATGTTGTTGTTGTTGTTTATTTGACGTTGTTGTTATTGTTGTTTATTTGACGTTGTTGTTGTTGTTGTTGTTCATTTGACGTTGTTGTTGTTGTTGTTTATTTGACGTTGTTGTTGTTATTGATGTTGTTTATTTGACGTTGTTGTTGTTGTTGTTTATTTAATGTTGTTGTTGTTGTTGTTTATTTGACATTGTTGTTGTTGTTGACGTTGTTGTTGTTATTTATTTGACAATGTTGTTGTTGTTGTTGACGTTGTTGGTGTTGGTGTTTATTTGACGTTGTTGTTGTTGTTGTTTATTTGAAGTTGTTTTAGATGTTGTTGTTTATTTGACGTTGTTGTTGTTGTTTATTTAACGTTGTTTTAGATGTTGTTGTTTATTTGACGGTGTTGTTGTTTATTTGACATTGTTGTTGTTGTTGACGTTGTTGTTGTTGTTGTTTATTTGACATTGTTGTTGTTGTTGTTGTTGTTGACGTTGTTGGTGTTGTTGTTTATTTGACGTTGTTGTTGTTGTTGTTTATTTGACGTTGTTTTAGTTGTTGTTATTTATTTGACGTTGTTGTTGTTTATTTGACGTTTTTGTTTTTGATATTGTTGTTGTTTATATGACGTTGTTGTTGTTGTTGTTTATTTGACATAGTTGTTGTTGTTGACATTGTTGTTGTTGTTGTTGTTTATTTGACGTTTTTGTTGTTGATGATGTTGTTGTTGTTGTTTATTTGACGTTGTTGTTATTGTTTATTTGACGTTGTTGTTGTTGTTTATTTGCCGTTGTTGTTGTTGTTGTTATTGTTGTTGTTTATTTTCCGTTGTTGTTTTTGTTGTTGTTGTTTATTTGATGTTGTTATTGTTGTTTATTTGACATTGGTGTTGTTGTTGTTTATTTGACGTTGTTGTTGATGTTATTATTTATTTGACGTTGTTGTTGTTATTGTTTATTTGACATTGTTGTTGTTGTTGTTGTTTATTTGACGTTGTTATTGTTGTTTATTTGACGTTGTTTTTGTTATTTGACGTTGTTGTTGTTGTTGTTGTTGTATTTGTTGTTGTTGTTGTTGTTGCTTATTTGACGTTGTTATTGTTGTTGTTTATTTGATGTTGTTGCTGTTGTTTATTTGACGATGTTGTTGTTGTTGTTTATTTGACGTTGTTGTTGTTGTTGTTGTTTATTTGACGTTGTTGTTGTTGTTGTTTATTTGACATTGTTGTTGACGTTGTTGTTGTTGTTTATTTGACATTGTTGTTATTGTTGTTGGTGTTGTTGTTTATTTGACGTTGTTGTTGTTGTTTATTTGACGTTGTTTTAGTTGTTGTTGTTTATTTGGCGTTGTTGTTGTGTATTTGACAATGTTGTTGTTGACATTGTTGTTCTTGTTGTTGTTTATTTGACGTAGTTGTTGTTGTTGACGTTGTTGTTGTTGTTGCTTATTTGACGTTTTTGTTGTTGTTGATGCTGTTGTTGTTGTTTATTTGACGTTGTTGTTGTTATTGTTGTTGTTTATTTGACGTTGTTGTTGTTGTTGTTTATTTGATGTTGTTGTTGTTGTTTATTTGACATTGTTGTTGTTGTTGACGTTGTTGTTGTTGTTTATTTGACATTGTTGTTGTTGTTTATTTGACATTGTTGTTGTTGTTGTTTATTTGACTTAGTTGTTGTTGTTGACGTTGTTGTTGTTGTTTATTTGACGTTGTTGTTGTTGTTATTATTGTTGTTTATTTGACATTGTTGTTGTTGTTTATTTGATGTTGTTGTTGTTGTTTATTTGACATTGTTGTTGTTTATTTGACGTTGTTGTTGTTGTTTATTTGACGTTGTTGTTGTTGTTTATTGGACGTTATTGTTGTTGTTGTTGTATATTTGACGGTGTTGTTGTTGTTGTTTATTTGACGTTGTTGTTGTTGTTTATTTGACGTTGTTGTTGTTGACGTTGTTGTTGTTGTTGTTGTTGTTTATTTGACGTTGTTGTTGTTGTTGACATAGTTGTTGTTGTTGTTATTTATTTAAACGTTGTTAATGTTGTTGATGTTGTTGTTTATTTGACGTTGTTGTTGTTGTTGTTTATTTGACGTTGTTGTTGTTGTTGTTTATTTGACGTTGTTGTTGTTGTTGTTGTTCATTTGACGTTGTTGTTGTTGTTGTTTATTTGATGTTGTTGTTGTTATTGATGTTGTTTATTTGACGTTGTTGTTGTTGTTTATTTAATGTTGTTGTTGTTGTTGTTGTTTATTTGACATTGTTGTTGTTGTTGACGTTGTTGTTGTAATTTATTTGACATTGTTGTTGTTGTTGTTGTTGACGTTGTTGGTGTTGTTGTTTATTTGACGTTGTTGTTGTTGTTGTTAATTTGACGTTGTTGTTGTTGTTGTTGTTTATTTAACGTTGTTTTAGATGTTGTTGTTTATTTGACGATATTGTTGTTTATTTGACATTGTTGTTGTTGTTGACGTTGTTGTTGTTATTTATTTGACATTGTTGTTGTTGTTGTTGACGTTGTTGGTGTTGTTGTTTATTTGACGTTGTTGTTGTTGTTGTTGTTGTTTATTTGACGTTGTTTTAGTTGTTGTTGTTTATTTGACGTTGTTGTTGTTGTTTATTTGACGTTTTTGTTTTTGATATTGTTGTTGTTGTTGTTTATATGACGTTGTTGTTGTTGTTGTTTATTTGACATAGTTGTTGTTGTTGACATTGTTGTTGTTGTTGTTGTTTATTTGACGTTTTTGTTGTTGATGATGTTGTTGTTGTTGTTTATTTGACGTTGTTGTTATTGTTTATTTGACGTTGTTGTTGTTGTTTATTTGACGTTGTTGTTGTTGTTATTGTTGTTGTTTATTTGCCGTTGTTGTTGTTGTTGTTGTTTATTTGATGTTGTTGTTGTTTATTTGACGTTGTTGTTGTTGTTATTGTTGTTGTTTATTTGCCGTTGTTGTTGTTGTTGTTTATTTGATGTTGTTGTTGTTTATTTTACCTTGGTGTTGTTGTTGTTTATTTGACGTTGTTGTTGTTGTTATTATTTATTTGACGTTGTTGTTGTTATTGTTTATTTGACATTGTTGTTGTTGTTGTTGTTGTTGTTTATTTGACGTTGTTATTGTTGTTTATTTGACGTTGTTTTTGTTATTTGACGTTGTTGTTGTTGTTGTATTTGTTGTTGTTGTTGTTGCTTATTTGATGTTGTTGTTATTGTTGTTGTTTATTTGATGTTGTTGCTGTTGTTTATTTGACGTTTTTGTTGTTGTTGTTACTTTGACGTTTTGTTGTTGTTGTTGTTTATTTGACGTTGTTGTTGTTGTTGTTTATTTGACATTGTTGTTGAGGTTGTTGTTGTTGTTTATTTGACATTGTTGTTATTGTTGTTGGTGTTGTTGTTTATTTGACGTTGTTGTTGTTGTTTATTTGACGTTGTTTTAGTTGTTGTTGTTTATTTGGCGTTGTTGTTATGTATTTGACAATGTTGTTGTTGACATTGTTGTTCTTGTTGTTGTTTATTTGACGTAGTTGTTGTTGTTGACGTTGTTGTTGTTGTTGCTTATTTGACGTTTTTGTTGTTGTTGATGCTGTTGTTGTTGTTTATTTGACGATGCTGTTGTTGTTGTTTATTTGACGTTGTTGTTGTTGACGTTGTTGTTGTTGACGTTGTTGTTGTTGTTTATTTGACGTTGTTGTTGTTGTTATTATTGTTGTTTATTTGACGTTGTTGTTGTTGTTTATTTGATGTTGTTGTTGTTGTTGTTTATTTGACATTGTTGTTGTTTATTTGACGTTGTTGTTGTTGTTTATTTGACGTTGTTGTTGTTGTTTATTGGACGTTGTTGTTGGTATTGTATATTTGACGGTGTTGTTGTTGTTGTTTATTTGACGTTGTTGTTGTTGTTTATTTGACGTTGTTGTTGTTGTTGACGTTGTTGTTGTTGTTGTTGTTTATTTGACGTTGTTGTTGTTGTTGACATAGTTGTTGTTGTTGTTGTTTATTTCACGTTGTTAATGTTGTTGATGGTGTTGTTTATTTGACGTTGTTGTTGTTGTTGTTTATTTGACGTTGTTGTTGTTGTTGTTTATTTGACGTTGTTGTTGTTGTTGTTCATTTGACGTTGTTGTTGTTGTTCATTTGACGTTGTTGTTGTTGTTGTTGACGTTGTTGTTGTTGTTGTTTATTTGACGTTGTTGTTGTTTTTGACATAGTTGTTGTTGTTGTTGTTTATTTCACGTTATTGATGTTGTTGATGTTGTTATTTATTTAACGTTGTTGTTGTTGTTTATTTGACGTTGTTGTTGTTGTTGACATTGTTGTTGTTGTTGTTTATTTGATGTTGTTGTTGTTGTTTATTTGACATTGTTGTTGTTGTTGACGTTGTTGTTGTTGTTGTTGTTTATTTGACATTGTTGTTGTTGTTGTTGACGTTGTTGTTGTTGTTGTTTATTTGACATTGTTGTTGTTGTTATTGACGTTGTTGGTTTTGTTGTTTATTTGACGTTGTTGTTGTTATTTATTTGACGTTGTTTTAGTTGTTGTTGTTTATTTGACGTTGTTGTTGTTGTTGTTTATTTGACGTTATTGTTGTTGACATTGTTGTTGTTGTTGTTTATTTGACGTAGTTGTTGTTGTTGACGTTGTTGTTGTTGTTTATTTGACGTTTTTGTTGTTGTTGATGTTGTTGTTGTTGTTGTTGTTTATTTGACGTTGTGGTTATTGTTGTTTATTTGACGTTGTTGTTGTTGTTGTTTATATGACGTTGTTGTT
Organism: Vicia faba; assembly: GCA_948472305.1. NCBI lineage: Eukaryota > Viridiplantae > Streptophyta > Magnoliopsida > Fabales > Fabaceae > Vicia > Vicia faba. The sequence continues at coordinate 368,766,711 of OX451737.1, read as the reverse complement.
GTTGTTATAATTGTTGTTTATTTGACGTTGTTGTTGTTTATTTGATGTTGTTGTTGTTGTTTATTTGACATTGTTGTTGTTGTTGACGTTGTTATTGTTGTTTATTTGACATTGTTGTTGTTGTTGTTGACGTTGTTGGTGTTGTTGTTTATTTGACGTTGTTGTTGTTGTTGTTTATTTGATGTTGTTTTAGTTGTTGTTGTTTATTTGACGTTGTTGTTGTTGTTTATTTGACGTTGTTGTTGTTGTTGTTTATTTGACGTTGTTGTTGTTTACATTGTTGTTGTTGTTGTTGTTTATTTGACTTTGTTTTTGTTGTTGTTGTTTATTTGGCGTTGTTGTTGTTGTTGTTTATTTGACATTGTTGTTGTTGACATTGTTGTTGTTGTTGTTTATTTGACGTAGTTTTTGTTGTTGACGTTGTTGTTGTTGTTGTTGTTGTTGTTGTTTATTTGACGTTTTTGTTGTTCTTGATGTTGTTGTTGTTGTTTATTTGACGTTGTTGTTATTGTTGTTTATTTGACGTTGTTGTTGTTGTTGTTCATTTGACGTTGTTGTTGTTGTTGTTTATTTGACGTTGTTGTTGTTATTGATGTTGTTTATTTGACGTTGTTGTTGTTGTTGTTTATTTAATGTTGTTGTTGTTGTTGTTTATTTGACATTGTTGTTGTTGTTGACGTTGTTGTTGTTATTTATTTGACAATGTTGTTGTTGTTGTTGACGTTGTTGGTGTTGGTGTTTATTTGACGTTGTTGTTGTTGTTGTTTATTTGAAGTTGTTTTAGATGTTGTTGTTTATTTGACGTTGTTGTTGTTGTTTATTTAACGTTGTTTTAGATGTTGTTGTTTATTTGACGGTGTTGTTGTTTATTTGACATTGTTGTTGTTGTTGACGTTGTTGTTGTTGTTGTTTATTTGACATTGTTGTTGTTGTTGTTGTTGTTGACGTTGTTGGTGTTGTTGTTTATTTGACGTTGTTGTTGTTGTTGTTTATTTGACGTTGTTTTAGTTGTTGTTATTTATTTGACGTTGTTGTTGTTTATTTGACGTTGTTGTTTTTGATATTGTTGTTGTTTATATGACGTTGTTGTTGTTGTTGTTTATTTGACATAGTTGTTGTTGTTGACATTGTTGTTGTTGTTGTTTATTTGACGTTTTTGTTGTTGATGATGTTGTTGTTGTTGTTTATTTGACGTTGTTGTTATTGTTTATTTGACGTTGTTGTTGTTGTTTATTTGCCGTTGTTGTTGTTGTTGTTATTGTTGTTGTTTATTTTCCGTTGTTGTTTTTGTTGTTGTTGTTTATTTGATGTTGTTATTGTTGTTTATTTGACATTGGTGTTGTTGTTGTTTATTTGACGTTGTTGTTGATGTTATTATTTATTTGACGTTGTTGTTGTTATTGTTTATTTGACATTGTTGTTGTTGTTGTTGTTTATTTGACGTTGTTATTGTTGTTTATTTGACGTTGTTTTTGTTATTTGACGTTGTTGTTGTTGTTGTTGTATTTGTTGTTGTTGTTGTTGTTGCTTATTTGACGTTGTTATTGTTGTTGTTTATTTGATGTTGTTGCTGTTGTTTATTTGACGATGTTGTTGTTGTTGTTTATTTGACGTTGTTGTTGTTGTTGTTGTTTATTTGACGTTGTTGTTGTTGTTGTTTATTTGACATTGTTGTTGACGTTGTTGTTGTTGTTTATTTGACATTGTTGTTATTGTTGTTGGTGTTGTTGTTTATTTGACGTTGTTGTTGTTGTTTATTTGACGTTGTTTTAGTTGTTGTTGTTTATTTGGCGTTGTTGTTGTGTATTTGACAATGTTGTTGTTGACATTGTTGTTCTTGTTGTTGTTTATTTGACGTAGTTGTTGTTGTTGACGTTGTTGTTGTTGTTGCTTATTTGACGTTTTTGTTGTTGTTGATGCTGTTGTTGTTGTTTATTTGACGTTGTTGTTGTTATTGTTGTTGTTTATTTGACGTTGTTGTTGTTGTTGTTTATTTGATGTTGTTGTTGTTGTTTATTTGACATTGTTGTTGTTGTTGACGTTGTTGTTGTTGTTTATTTGACATTGTTGTTGTTGTTTATTTGACATTGTTGTTGTTGTTGTTTATTTGACTTAGTTGTTGTTGTTGACGTTGTTGTTGTTGTTTATTTGACGTTGTTGTTGTTGTTATTATTGTTGTTTATTTGACGTTGTTGTTGTTGTTTATTTGATGTTGTTGTTGTTGTTTATTTGACATTGTTGTTGTTTATTTGACGTTGTTGTTGTTGTTTATTTGACGTTGTTGTTGTTGTTTATTGGACGTTATTGTTGTTGTTGTTGTATATTTGACGGTGTTGTTGTTGTTGTTTATTTGACGTTGTTGTTGTTGTTTATTTGACGTTGTTGTTGTTGACGTTGTTGTTGTTGTTGTTGTTGTTGTTGTTTATTTGACGTTGTTGTTGTTGTTGACATAGTTGTTGTTGTTGTTATTTATTTAAACGTTGTTAATGTTGTTGATGTTGTTGTTTATTTGACGTTGTTGTTGTTGTTGTTTATTTGACGTTGTTGTTGTTGTTGTTTATTTGACGTTGTTGTTGTTGTTGTTGTTCATTTGACGTTGTTGTTGTTGTTGTTTATTTGATGTTGTTGTTGTTATTGATGTTGTTTATTTGACGTTGTTGTTGTTGTTTATTTAATGTTGTTGTTGTTGTTGTTGTTTATTTGACATTGTTGTTGTTGTTGACGTTGTTGTTGTAATTTATTTGACATTGTTGTTGTTGTTGTTGTTGACGTTGTTGGTGTTGTTGTTTATTTGACGTTGTTGTTGTTGTTGTTGTTTATTTAACGTTGTTTTAGATGTTGTTGTTTATTTGACGATATTGTTGTTTATTTGACATTGTTGTTGTTGTTGACGTTGTTGTTGTTATTTATTTGACATTGTTGTTGTTGTTGTTGACGTTGTTGGTGTTGTTGTTTATTTGACGTTGTTGTTGTTGTTGTTGTTGTTTATTTGACGTTGTTTTAGTTGTTGTTGTTTATTTGACGTTGTTGTTGTTGTTTATTTGACGTTTTTGTTTTTGATATTGTTGTTGTTGTTGTTTATATGACGTTGTTGTTGTTGTTGTTTATTTGACATAGTTGTTGTTGTTGACATTGTTGTTGTTGTTGTTGTTTATTTGACGTTTTTGTTGTTGATGATGTTGTTGTTGTTGTTTATTTGACGTTGTTGTTATTGTTTATTTGACGTTGTTGTTGTTGTTTATTTGACGTTGTTGTTGTTGTTATTGTTGTTGTTTATTTGCCGTTGTTGTTGTTGTTGTTGTTTATTTGATGTTGTTGTTGTTTATTTGACGTTGTTGTTGTTGTTATTGTTGTTGTTTATTTGCCGTTGTTGTTGTTGTTGTTTATTTGATGTTGTTGTTGTTTATTTTACCTTGGTGTTGTTGTTGTTTATTTGACGTTGTTGTTGTTGTTATTATTTATTTGACGTTGTTGTTGTTATTGTTTATTTGACATTGTTGTTGTTGTTGTTGTTGTTGTTTATTTGACGTTGTTATTGTTGTTTATTTGACGTTGTTTTTGTTATTTGACGTTGTTGTTGTTGTTGTATTTGTTGTTGTTGTTGTTGCTTATTTGATGTTGTTGTTATTGTTGTTGTTTATTTGATGTTGTTGCTGTTGTTTATTTGACGTTTTTGTTGTTGTTGTTACTTTGACGTTTTGTTGTTGTTGTTGTTTATTTGACGTTGTTGTTGTTGTTGTTGTTGTTGTTTATTTGACATTGTTGTTGACGTTGTTGTTGTTGTTTATTTAACATTGTTGTTATTGTTGTTGGTGTTGTTGTTTATTTGACGTTGTTGTTGTTGTTTATTTGACGTTGTTTTAGTTGTTGTTGTTTATTTGGCGTTGTTGTTGTGTATTTGACAATGTTGTTGTTGACATTGTTGTTGTTGTTGTTTATTTGACGTAGTTGTTGTTGTTGACGTTGTTGTTGTTGTTGCTTATTTGACGTTTTTGTTGTTGTTGATGTTGTTGTTGTTGTTTATTTGACGTTGTTGTTGTTAATGTTTATTTGACGTTGTTGTTGTTAATGTTTATTTGACGTTGTTGTTTTTGTTATTGTTGTTGTTTATTTAACGTTGTTGTTGTTGTTGTTTATTTGTTGTTGTTGTTGTTTATTTGACATTGTTGTTGTTGTTGACGTTGTTGTTGTTGTTGTTTATTTAACGTTGTTTTAGATGTTGTTGTTCATTTGACGGTGTTGTTGTTTATTTGACATTGTTGTTGTTGTTGACGTTGTTGTTGTTGTTGTTGTTTATTTGACATTGTTGTTGTTGTTGTTGTTGACGTTGTTGGTGTTGTTGTTTATTTGACGTTGTTGTTGTTGTTGTTTATTTGACGTTGTTTTAGTTGTTGTTGTTTATTTGACGTTGTTGTTGTTTATTTGACGTTTTTGTTTTTGATATTGTTGTTGTTGTTTATATGACGTTGTTGTTTTTGTTGTTGTTTATTTGACATAGTTGTTGTTGTTGACATTGTTGTTGTTGTTGTTTATTTGACGTTTTTGTTGTTGATGATGTTGTTGTTGTTGTTTATTTGACGTTGTTGTTATTGTTTATTTGACGTTGTTGTTGTTGTTTATTTGACGTTGTTGTTGTTGTTGTTGTTTATTTGTCGTTGTTGTTGTTGTTGTTGTTTATTTGATGTTGTTGTTGTTGTTTATTCGACGTTGGTGTTGTTGTTGTTTATTTGACGTTGTTGTTGATGTTATTATTTATTTGACGTTGTTGTTGTTATTGTTTATTTGACATTGTTGTTGTTGTTGTTGTTTATTTGACGTTGTTATTGTTGTTTATTTGACGTTGTTTTTGTTATTTGACGTTGTTGTTGTTGTTGTTGTTGTTGTTGTATTTGTTGTTGTTGTTGTTATTGCTTATTTGACGTTGTTGTTATTGTTGTTGTTTATTTGACGTTGTTGTTGTTGTTTATTTGACGTTTTTGTTTTTGATATTGTTGTTGTTGTTGTTTATATGACGTTGTTGTTGTTGTTGTTGTTTATTTGACATAGTTGTTGTTGTTGACATTGTTGTTGTTGTTGTTGTTTATTTGACGTTTTTGTTGTTGATGATGTTGTTGTTGTTGTTTATTTGACGTTGTTGTTATTGTTTATTTGACGTTGTTGTTGTTGTTTATTTGACGTTGTTGTTGTTGTTATTGTTGTTGTTTATTTGCCGTTGTTGTTGTTGTTGTTGTTTATTTGATGTTGTTGTTGTTGTTTATTTGACGTTGTTGTTGTTGTTATTGTTGTTGTTTATTTGCCGTTGTTGTTGTTGTTGTTTATTTGATGTTGTTGTTGTTTATTTTACCTTGGTGTTGTTGTTGTTTATTTGACGTTGTTGTTGTTGTTATTATTTATTTGACGTTGTTGTTGTTATTGTTTATTTGACATTGTTGTTGTTGTTTATTTGACGTTGTTATTGTTGTTTATTTGACGTTGTTTTTGTTATTTGACGTTGTTGTTGTTGTTGTTGTATTTGTTGTTGTTGTTGTTGCTTATTTGATGTTGTTGTTATTGTTGTTGTTTATTTGATGTTGTTGCTGTTGTTTATTTGACGTTTTTGTTGTTGTTGTTACTTTGACGTTTTGTTGTTGTTGTTGTTTATTTGACGTTGTTGTTGTTGTTGTTCATGTTGTTTATTTGACATTGTTGTTGACGTTGTTGTTGTTGTTTATTTAACATTGTTGTTATTGTTGTTGGTGTTGTTGTTTATTTGACGTTGTTGTTGTTGTTTATTTGACGTTGTTTTAGTTGTTGTTGTTTATTTGGCGTTGTTGTTGTGTATTTGACAATGTTGTTGTTGACATTGTTGTTGTTGTTGTTTATTTGACGTAGTTGTTGTTGTTGACGTTGTTGTTGTTGTTGCTTATTTGACGTTTTTGTTGTTGTTGATGTTGTTGTTGTTGTTTATTTGACGTTGTTGTTGTTAATGTTTATTTGACGTTGTTGTTGTTAATGTTTATTTGACGTTGTTGTTTTTGTTATTGTTGTTGTTTATTTAACGTTGTTGTTGTTGTTGTTTATTTGTTGTTGTTGTTGTTTATTTGACATTGTTGTTGTTGTTGACGATGTTGTTGTTGTTGTTTATTTAACGTTGTTTTAGATGTTGTTGTTTATTTGACGGTGTTGTTGTTTATTTGACATTGTTGTTGTTGTTGACGTTGTTGTTGTTGTTGTTGTTTATTTGACATTGTTGTTGTTGTTGTTGTTGTTGACGTTGTTGGTGTTGTTGTTTATTTGACGTTGTTGTTGTTGTTGTTGTTTATTTGACGTTGTTTTAGTTGTTGTTGTTTATTTGACGTTGTTGTTGTTTATTTGACGTTTTTGTTTTTGATATTGTTGTTGTTGTTTATATGACGTTGTTGTTGTTGTTGTTGTTTATTTGACATAGTTGTTGTTGTTGACATTGTTGTTGTTGTTGTTTATTTGACGTTTTTGTTGTTGATGATGTTGTTGTTGTTGTTTATTTGACGTTGTTGTTATTGTTTATTTGACGTTGTTGTTGTTGTTTATTTGACGTTGTTGTTGTTGTTGTTGTTTATTTGCCGTTGTTGTTGTTGTTTATTTGATGTTGTTGTTGTTGTTTATTTGACGTTGGTGTTGTTGTTGTTTATTTGACGTTGTTGTTGATGTTATTATTTATTTGACGTTGTTGTTGTTATTGTTTATTTGACATTGTTGTTGTTGTTGTTGTTTATTTGACGTTGTTATTGTTGTTTATTTGACGTTGTTTTTGTTATTTGACGTTGTTGTTGTTGTTGTTGTTGTATTTGTTGTTGTTGTTGTTATTGCTTATTTGACGTTGTTGTTATTGTTGTTGTTTATTTGATGTTGTTGCTGTTGTTTATTTGACGTTGTTGTTGTTGTTGTTTATTTGACGTTGTTGTTGTTGTTGTTGTTTATTTGACGTTGTTGTTGTTGTTGTTTATTTGACATTGTTGTTGACGTTGTTGTTGTTGTTTATTTGACATTGTTGTTATTGTTGTTGGTGTTGTTGTTTATTTGACGTTGTTGTTGTTGTTTATTTGACGTTGTTTTAGTTGTTGTTGTTTATTTGGCGTTGTTGTAGTGTATTTGACAATGTTGTTGTTGACATTGTTGTTCTTGTTGTTGTTTATTTGACGTAGTTGTTGTTGTTGACGTTGTTGTTGTTGTTGCTTATTTGACGTTTTTGTTGTTGTTGATGCTGTTGTTGTTGTTGTTTATTTGACGTTGTTGTGGTTTATTTGACGTTGTTGTTGTTATTGTTGTTGTTTATTTGACGTTGTTGTTATTGTTGTTGTTTATTTGATGTTGTTGTTGTTGTTTATTTGACATTGTTGTTGTTGTTGACGTTGTTGTTGTTGTTGTTTATTTGACATTGTTGTTGTTGTTGTTTATTTGACTTAGTTGTTGTTGTTGAAGTTGTTGTTGTTGTTTATTTGACGTTGTTGTTGTTGTTATTATTGTTGTTTATTTGACGTTGTTGTTGTTGTTTATTTGATGTTGTTGTTGTTTATTTGACATTGTTGTTGTTTATTTGACGTTGTTGTTGTTGTTTATTTGACGTTGTTGTTGTTGTTTATTGGACGTTGTTGTTGTTGTTGTATATTTGACGGTGTTGTTATTGTTGTTTATTTGACGTTGTTGTTGTTGACATTGTTGTTGTTGTTTATTTGACGTAGTTGTTGTTGTTGACGTTGTTGTTGACGTTGTTGTTGTTGTTTATTTGACATTGTTGTTGTTGTTGTTGACGTTGTTGGTGTTGTTGTTTATTTGACGTTGTTGTTGTTGTTGTTTATTTGATGTTGTTTTAGTTGTTGTTGTTTATTTGATGTTGTTGTTGTTGTTTATTTGACGTTGTTGTTGTTGTTTATTTGACGTTGTTGTTGTTTACATTGTTGTTGTTGTTGTTGTTTATTTGACGTTGTTTTTGTTGTTGTTGTTTATTTGGCGTTGTTGTTGTTTATTTGACATTGTTGTTGTTGACATTGTTGTTGTTGTTGTTTATTTGACGTAGTTTTTGTTGTTGACGTTGTTGTTGTTGTTGTTTATTTGACATTTTTGTTGTTCTTGATGTTGTTGTTGTTGTTGTTTATTTGACGTTGTTGTTGTTGTTGTTGTTTATTTGACGTTGTTGTTGTTGTTGTTGTTCATTTGACGTTGTTGTTGTTTATTTGACGTTGTTGTTGTTATTGATGTTGTTTATTTGACGTTGTTGTTGTTTTTGTTTATTTAATGTTGTTGTTGTTGTTTATTTGACATTGTTGTTGTTGTTGACGTTGTTGTTGTTATTTATTTGACATTGTTGTTGTTGTTGTTGTTGACGTTGTTGGTGTTGTTGTTTATTTGACGTTGTTGTTGTTGTTGTTGTTTATTTGACGTTGTTTTAGATGTTGTTGTTTATTTGACGTTGTTGTTGTTGTTTATTTAACGTTGTTTTAGATGTTGTTGTTTATTTGATGGTGTTGTTGTTTATTTGACATTGTTGTTGTTGTTGACGTTGTTGTTGTTGTTGTTTATTTGACATTGTTGTTGTTGTTGTTGTTGACGTTGTTGGTGTTGTTGTTTATTTGACGTTGTTGTTGTTGTTTATTTGACGTTGTTTTAGTTGTTGTTGTTTATTTGACGTTGTTGTTGTTGTTTATTTGACGTTTTTGTTTTTGATATTGTTGTTGTTGTTGTTTATATGACGTTGTTGTTGTTGTTGTTTATTTGACATAGTTGTTGTTGTTGACATTGTTGTTGTTGTTGTTGTTTATTTGATGTTTTTGTTGTTGATGATGTTGTTGTTGTTTATTTGACGTTGTTGTTATTGTTTATTTGACGTTGTTGTTGTTGTTTATTTGACGTTGTTGTTGTTGTTGTTGTTGTTTATTTGCCGTTGTTATTGTTGTTGTTGTTTATTTGATGTTGTTGTTGTTTATTTGACGTTGGTGTTGTTGTTGTTTATTTGACGTTGTTGTTGTTGTTGTTATTATTTATTTGACGTTGTTGTTATTGTTTATTTGACATTGTTGTTGTTGTTGTTTATTTGACGTTGTTATTGTTGTTTATTTGACGTTGTTTTTGTTATTTGACGTTGTTGTTGTTGTTGTTGTATTTGTTGTTGTTGTTGTTGCTTATTTGACATTGTTGTTATTGGTGTTGTTTATTTGATGTTGTTGTTGTTGTTTATTTGACGTTGTTGTTGTTGTTGTTTATTTGACGTTGTTGTTGTTGTTGTTTATTTGACGTTGTTGTTGTTGTTGTTGTTTATTTGACGTTGTTGTTGTTGTTGTTGTTGTTGTTTATTTGACATTGTTGTTGACGTTGTTGTTGTTGTTGTTTATTTGACATTGTTGTTATTGTTGTTGGTGTTGTTGTTTATTTGACGTTGTTGTTGTTGTTTATTTGACGTTGTTTTAGTTATTGTTGTTTATTTGGCGTTGTTGTTGTGTATTTGACAATGTTGTTGTTGATATTGTTGTTGTTGTTGTTGTTTATTTGACGTAGTTGTTGTTGTTGACGTTGTTGTTGTTGTTGCTTATTTAACGTTTTTGTTGTTGTCGATGCTGTTGTTGTTGTTTATTTGACGATGCTGTTGTTTTGTTTATTTGACGTTGTTGTTGTTGACGTTGTTGTTGTTGTTTATATGACGTTGTTGTTGTTATTATTGTTGTTTATTTGACGTTGTTGTTGTTGTTTATTTGATGTTGTTGTTGTTGTTTATTTGACATTGTTGTTGTTTATTTGACGTTGTTGTTGTTGTTTATTTGACGTTGTTGTTGTTGTTTATTGGACGTTGTTGTTGTTGTTGTATATTTGACGGTGTTGTTGTTGTTGTTTATTTGACGTTGTTGTTGTTGTTTATTTAATGTTGTTGTTGTTGTTTATTTGACATTGTTGTTGTTGTTGACGTTGTTGTTGTAATGTTTTTGACATTGTTGTTGTTGTTGTTGTTGTTGACGTTGTTGGTGTTGTTGTTTATTTGACGTTGTTGTATTTGTTGTTAATTTGACGTTGTTGTTGTTGTTGTTGTTTATTTAACATTGTTTTAGATGTTGTTGTTTATTTGACGATGTTGTTGTTTATTTGACATTGTTGTTGTTGTTGACGTTGTTGTTGTTGTTGTTTATTTGACATTGTTGTTGTTGTTGTTGTTGACGTTGTTGGTGTTGTTGTTTATTTGACGTTGTTGTTGTTGTTGTTGTTGTTTATTTGACGTTGTTTTAGTTGTTGTTGTTTATTTGACGTTGTTGTTGTTGTTTATTTGACGTTTTTGTTTTTGATATTGTTGTTGTTGTTGTTTATATGACGTTGTTGTTGTTGTTGTTGTTTATTTGACATAGTTGTTGTTGTTGACATTGTTGTTTTTGTTGTTGTTTATTTGACGTTTTTGTTGTTGATGATGTTGTTGTTGTTGTTTATTTGACGTTGTTGTTATTGTTTATTTGACGTTGTTGTTGTTGTTTATTTGACGTTGTTGTTGTTGTTATTGTTGTTGTTTATTTGTCGTTGTTGTTGTTGTTGTTTATTTGATGTTGTTGTTGTTTATTTGACGTTGTTGTTGTTGTTATTGTTGTTGTTTATTTGCGGTTGTTGTTGTTGTTGTTTATTTGACCTTGGTGTTGTTGTTGTTTATTTGACGTTGTTGTTGTTGTTATTATTTATTTGACGTTGTTGTTGTTATTGTTTATTTGACATTGTTGTTGTTGTTGTTGTTGTTGTTGTTGTTGTTTATTTGATGTTGTTATTGTTGTTTATTTGACGTTGTTTTTGTTATTTGACGTTGTTGTTGTTGTATTTGTTGTTGTTGTTGTTGCTTATTTGACGTTGTTATTGATGTTGTTTATTTGATGTTGTTGCTGTTGTTTATTTGACGTTTTTGTTGTTGTTGTTACTTTGACGTTTTGTTGTTGTTGTTGTTTATTTGACGTTGTTGTTGTTGTTGTTGTTTATTTGACATTGTTGTTGACGTTGTTGTTGTTGTTTATTTAACATTGTTGTTATTGTTGTTGGTGTTGTTGTTTATTTGACGTTGTTGTTGTTGTTTATTTGACGTTGTTTTAGTTGTTGTTGTTTATTTGGCGTTGTTGTTGTGTATTTGACAATGTTGTTGTTGACATTGTTGTTGTTGTTGTTTATTTGACGTAGTTGTTGTTGTTGACGTTGTTGTTGTTGTTGCTTATTTGACGTTTTTGTTGTTGTTGATGTTGTTGTTGTTGTTTATTTGACGTTGTTGTTGTTGTTGTTTATTTGACGTTGTTGTTGTTATTGTTGTTGTTTATTTGACGTTGTTGTTGTTGTTGTTGTTGTTTATTTGATGTTGTTGTTGTTGTTTATTTGACATTGTTGTTGTTGTTGACGTTGTTGTTGTTGTTTATTTGACATTGTTGTTGTTGTTTATTTGACATTGTTGTTGTTGTTGTTTATTTGACGTAGTTGTTGTTGTTGACGTTGTTGTTGTTGTTTATTTGACCTTGTTGTTGTTGTTGTTATTGTTGTTGTTTATTTGACGTTGTTGTTGTTGTTTATTTGATGTTGTTGTTGTTATTGTTTATTTGACATTGTTGTTGTTTATTTGACGTTGTTGTTGTTGTTTATTGGACGTTGTTGTTGTTGTATATTTGACGGTGTTATCGTTGTTGTTTATTTGACGTTGTTGTTGTTGTTTATTTGACGTTGTTGTTGTTGTTGACGTTGTTGTTGTTGTTGTTTATTTGACGTTGTTGTTGTTGTTGACATAGTTGTTGTTGTTGTTGTTGTTTATTTCACGTTGTTAATGTTGTTTATGTTGTTGTTTATTTGACGTTGTTGTTGTTGTTTATTTGACGTTGTTGTTGTTGTTGACATTGTTGTTGTTGTTGTTTATTTGATGTTGTAATTGTTGTTTATTTGACATTGTTGTTGTTGTTGACGTTGTTGTTGTTGTTTATTTGACATTGTTGATGTTGTTGTTGTTGACGTTGTTGGTTTTGTTGTTTATTTGACGTTGTTGTTGTTGTTTATTTGACGTTGTTTTAGTTGTTGTTGTTTATTTGACGTTGTTGTTGTTTATTTGACGTTGTTGTTGTTGACATTGTTGTTGTTGTTTATTTGACGTAGTTGTTGTTGTTTATTTGACGTTGTTGTTGTTGACATTGTTGTTGTTGTTTATTTGACGTAGTTGTTGTTGTTGACGTTGTTGTTGTTGTTGTTGTTTATTTGACGTTTTTGTTGTTGTTTATTTGATGTTGTTGTTGTTGTTGTTTATTTGACATTGTTGTTGTTGTTGACGTTGTTGTTGTTGTTTATTTGACATTGTTGTTGTTGTTGTTGACGTTGTTGGTGTTGTTGTTTATTTGACGTTGTTGTTGTTGTTGTTTATTTGATGTTGTTTTAGTTGTTGTTGTTTATTTGACGTTGTTGTTGTTGTTGTTTATTTGACGTTGTTGTTGTTGTTTATTTGACGTTGTTGTTGTTTACATTGTTGTTGTTGTTGTTTATTTGACGTTGTTTTTGTTGTTGTTGTTTATTTGGCGTTGTTGTTGTTGTTTATTTGACATTGTTGTTGTTGACATTGTTGTTGTTGTTGTTTATTTGACGTAGTTTTTGTTGTTGACGTTGTTGTTGTTGTTGTTTATTTGACGTTTTTGTTGTTCTTGATGTTGTTGTTATTGTTGTTTATTTGACGTTGTTGTTGTTGTTGTTGTTGTTTATTTGACGTTGTTGTTGTTGTTGTTGTTCATTTGACGTTGTTGTTGGTTATTTGACGTTGTTGTTGTTATTGATGTTGTTTATTTGACGTTGTTGTTGTTTTTGTTTATTTAATGTTGTTGTTGTTGTTGTTTATTTGACATTGTTGTTGTTGTTGACGTTGTTGTTGTTATTTATTTGTTGTTGTTGTTGTTGCTTATTTGATGTTGTTGTTATTGTTGTTGTTTATTTGATGTTGTTGCTGTTGTTTATTTGACGTTTTTGTTGTTGTTGTTACTTTGACGTTTTGTTGTTGTTGTTGTTTATTTGACGTTGTTGTTGTTGTTGTTGTTGTTGTTTATTTGACATTGTTGTTGACGTTGTTGTTGTTGTTTATTTAACATTGTTGTTATTGTTGTTGGTGTTGTTGTTTATTTGACGTTGTTGTTGTTGTTTATTTGACGTTGTTTTAGTTGTTGTTGTTTATTTGGCGTTGTTGTTGTGTATTTGACAATGTTGTTGTTGACATTGTTGTTGTTGTTGTTTATTTGACGTAGTTGTTGTTGTTGACGTTGTTGTTGTTGTTGCTTATTTGACGTTTTTGTTGTTGTTGATGTTGTTGTTGTTGTTTATTTGACGTTGTTGTTGTTAATGTTTATTTGACGTTGTTGTTGTTAATGTTTATTTGACGTTGTTGTTTTTGTTATTGTTGTTGTTTATTTAACGTTGTTGTTGTTGTTGTTTATTTGTTGTTGTTGTTGTTTATTTGACATTGTTGTTGTTGTTGACGTTGTTGTTGTTGTTGTTTATTTAACGTTGTTTTAGATGTTGTTGTTCATTTGACGGTGTTGTTGTTTATTTGACATTGTTGTTGTTGTTGACGTTGTTGTTGTTGTTGTTGTTTATTTGACATTGTTGTTGTTGTTGTTGTTGACGTTGTTGGTGTTGTTGTTTATTTGACGTTGTTGTTGTTGTTGTTTATTTGACGTTGTTTTAGTTGTTGTTGTTTATTTGACGTTGTTGTTGTTTATTTGACGTTTTTGTTTTTGATATTGTTGTTGTTGTTTATATGACGTTGTTGTTTTTGTTGTTGTTTATTTGACATAGTTGTTGTTGTTGACATTGTTGTTGTTGTTGTTTATTTGACGTTTTTGTTGTTGATGATGTTGTTGTTGTTGTTTATTTGACGTTGTTGTTATTGTTTATTTGACGTTGTTGTTGTTGTTTATTTGACGTTGTTGTTGTTGTTGTTGTTTATTTGTCGTTGTTGTTGTTGTTGTTTATTTGATGTTGTTGTTGTTGTTTATTCGACGTTGGTGTTGTTGTTGTTTATTTGACGTTGTTGTTGATGTTATTATTTATTTGACGTTGTTGTTGTTATTGTTTATTTGACATTGTTGTTGTTGTTGTTGTTTATTTGACGTTGTTATTGTTGTTTATTTGACGTTGTTTTTGTTATTTGACGTTGTTGTTGTTGTTGTTGTTGTTGTTGTATTTGTTGTTGTTGTTGTTATTGCTTATTTGACGTTGTTGTTATTGTTGTTGTTTATTTGACGTTGTTGTTGTTGTTTATTTGACGTTTTTGTTTTTGATATTGTTGTTGTTGTTGTTTATATGACGTTGTTGTTGTTGTTGTTGTTTATTTGACATAGTTGTTGTTGTTGACATTGTTGTTGTTGTTGTTGTTTATTTGACGTTTTTGTTGTTGATGATGTTGTTGTTGTTGTTTATTTGACGTTGTTGTTATTGTTTATTTGACGTTGTTGTTGTTGTTTATTTGACGTTGTTGTTGTTGTTATTGTTGTTGTTTATTTGCCGTTGTTGTTGTTGTTGTTGTTTATTTGATGTTGTTGTTGTTGTTTATTTGACGTTGTTGTTGTTGTTATTGTTGTTGTTTATTTGCCGTTGTTGTTGTTGTTGTTTATTTGATGTTGTTGTTGTTTATTTTACCTTGGTGTTGTTGTTGTTTATTTGACGTTGTTGTTGTTGTTATTATTTATTTGACGTTGTTGTTGTTATTGTTTATTTGACATTGTTGTTGTTGTTTATTTGACGTTGTTATTGTTGTTTATTTGACGTTGTTTTTGTTATTTGACGTTGTTGTTGTTGTTGTTGTATTTGTTGTTGTTGTTGTTGCTTATTTGATGTTGTTGTTATTGTTGTTGTTTATTTGATGTTGTTGCTGTTGTTTATTTGACGTTTTTGTTGTTGTTGTTACTTTGACGTTTTGTTGTTGTTGTTGTTTATTTGACGTTGTTGTTGTTGTTGTTCATGTTGTTTATTTGACATTGTTGTTGACGTTGTTGTTGTTGTTTATTTAACATTGTTGTTATTGTTGTTGGTGTTGTTGTTTATTTGACGTTGTTGTTGTTGTTTATTTGACGTTGTTTTAGTTGTTGTTGTTTATTTGGCGTTGTTGTTGTGTATTTGACAATGTTGTTGTTGACATTGTTGTTGTTGTTGTTTATTTGACGTAGTTGTTGTTGTTGACGTTGTTGTTGTTGTTGCTTATTTGACGTTTTTGTTGTTGTTGATGTTGTTGTTGTTGTTTATTTGACGTTGTTGTTGTTAATGTTTATTTGACGTTGTTGTTGTTAATGTTTATTTGACGTTGTTGTTTTTGTTATTGTTGTTGTTTATTTAACGTTGTTGTTGTTGTTGTTTATTTGTTGTTGTTGTTGTTTATTTGACATTGTTGTTGTTGTTGACGATGTTGTTGTTGTTGTTTATTTAACGTTGTTTTAGATGTTGTTGTTTATTTGACGGTGTTGTTGTTTATTTGACATTGTTGTTGTTGTTGACGTTGTTGTTGTTGTTGTTGTTTATTTGACATTGTTGTTGTTGTTGTTGTTGTTGACGTTGTTGGTGTTGTTGTTTATTTGACGTTGTTGTTGTTGTTGTTGTTTATTTGACGTTGTTTTAGTTGTTGTTGTTTATTTGACGTTGTTGTTGTTTATTTGACGTTTTTGTTTTTGATATTGTTGTTGTTGTTTATATGACGTTGTTGTTGTTGTTGTTGTTTATTTGACATAGTTGTTGTTGTTGACATTGTTGTTGTTGTTGTTTATTTGACGTTTTTGTTGTTGATGATGTTGTTGTTGTTGTTTATTTGACGTTGTTGTTATTGTTTATTTGACGTTGTTGTTGTTGTTTATTTGACGTTGTTGTTGTTGTTGTTGTTTATTTGCCGTTGTTGTTGTTGTTTATTTGATGTTGTTGTTGTTGTTTATTTGACGTTGGTGTTGTTGTTGTTTATTTGACGTTGTTGTTGATGTTATTATTTATTTGACGTTGTTGTTGTTATTGTTTATTTGACATTGTTGTTGTTGTTGTTGTTTATTTGACGTTGTTATTGTTGTTTATTTGACGTTGTTTTTGTTATTTGACGTTGTTGTTGTTGTTGTTGTTGTATTTGTTGTTGTTGTTGTTATTGCTTATTTGACGTTGTTGTTATTGTTGTTGTTTATTTGATGTTGTTGCTGTTGTTTATTTGACGTTGTTGTTGTTGTTATTTATTTGACGTTGTTGTTGTTGTTGTTTATTTGACGTTGTTGTTGTTGTTGTTTATTTGACATTGTTGTTGACGTTGTTGTTGTTGTTTATTTGACATTGTTGTTATTGTTGTTGGTGTTGTTGTTTATTTGACGTTGTTGTTGTTGTTTATTTGACGTTGTTTTAGTTGTTGTTGTTTATTTGGCGTTGTTGTTGTGTATTTGACAATGTTGTTGTTGACATTGTTGTTCTTGTTGTTGTTTATTTGACGTAGTTGTTGTTGTTGACGTTGTTGTTGTTGTTGCTTATTTGACGTTTTTGTTGTTGTTGATGCTGTTGTTGTTGTTGTTTATTTGACGTTGTTGTGGTTTATTTGACGTTGTTGTTGTTATTGTTGTTGTTTATTTGACGTTGTTGTTATTGTTGTTGTTTATTTGATGTTGTTGTTGTTGTTTATTTGACATTGTTGTTGTTGTTGACGTTGTTGTTGTTGTTGTTTATTTGACATTGTTGTTGTTGTTGTTTATTTGACTTAGTTGTTGTTGTTGAAGTTGTTGTTGTTGTTTATTTGACGTTGTTGTTGTTGTTATTATTGTTGTTTATTTGACGTTGTTGTTGTTGTTTATTTGATGTTGTTGTTGTTTATTTGACATTGTTGTTGTTTATTTGACGTTGTTGTTGTTGTTTATTTGACGTTGTTGTTGTTGTTTATTGGACGTTGTTGTTGTTGTTGTATATTTGACGGTGTTGTTATTGTTGTTTATTTGACGTTGTTGTTGTTGTTGTTTATTTGACGTTGTTGTTGTTGTTGACGTTGTTGTTTATTTGACGTTGTTGTTGTTGTTGACATAGTTGTTGTTGTTGTTGTTTATTTGACATAGTTAATGTTGTTGTTGTTGTTGTTGTTTATTTGACGTTGTTGTTGTTGTTGTTGTTGTTCATTTGACGTTGTTGTTGTTGTTTATTTGACGTTGTTGTTGTTATTGATGTTGTTTATTTGACGTTGTTGTTGTTGTTGTTGTTTATTTAATGTTGTTGTTGTTGTTGTTTATTTGACATTGTTGTTGTTGTTGACGTTGTTGTTGTAATTTATTTGACATTGTTGTTGTTGTTGTTGTTGACGTTGTTGGTGTTGTTGTTTATTTGACGTTGTTGTTGTTGTTGTTAATTTGACGTTGTTGTTGTTGTTTATTTAACGCTGTTTTAGATGTTGTTGTTTATTTGACGATGTTGTTGTTTATTTGACATTGTTGTTGTTGTTGACGTTGTTGTTGTTGTTGTTTATTTGACATTGTTGTTGTTGTTGTTGACGTTGTTGGTGTTGTTGTTTATTTGACGTTGTTGTTGTTGTTGTTTATTTGACTTTGTTTTAGTTGTTGTTGTTTATTTGACGTTGTTGTTGTTGTTTATTTGACGTTTTTGTTTTTGATATTGTTGTTGTTGTTGTTGTTTATATGACGTTGTTGTTGTTGTTGTTTATTTGACATTGTTGTTGTTGTTGACATTGTTGTTGTTGTTGTTGTTTATTTGACGTTTTTGTTGTTGATGATGTTGTTGTTGTTTATTTGACGTTGTTGTTATTGTTTATTTGACGTTGTTGTTGTTGTTTATTTGACGTTGTTGTTGTTGTTATTGTTGTTGTTTATTTGCCGTTGTTGTTGTTGTTGTTGTTTATTTGATGTTGTTGTTGTTTATTTGACGTTGTTGTTGTTGTTATTGTTGTTGTTTATTTGCCGTTGTTGTTGTTGTTGTTTATTTTATGTTGTTGTTGTTTATTTGACCTTGGTGTTGTTGTTGTTTATTTGACGTTGTTGTTGTTATTATTTATTTGACGTTGTTGTTGTTATTGTTTATTTGACATTGTTGTTGTTGTTGTTTATTTGACGTTGTTATTGTTGTTTATTTGACGTTGTTTTTGTTATTTGACGTTGTTGTTGTTGTTGTATTTGTTGTTGTTGTTGTTGCTTATTTGACGTTGTTGTTATTGTTGTTGTTTATTTGATGTTGTTGCTGTTGTTTATTTGACGTTTTTGTTGTTGTTGTTACTTTGACGTTTTGTTGTTGTTGTTGTTTATTTGACGTTGTTGTTGTTGTTGTTGTTGTTTATTTGACATTGTTGTTGACGTTGTTGTTGTTGTTTATTTAACATTGTTGTTATTGTTGTTGGTGTTGTTGTTTATTTGACGTTGTTGTTGTTGTTTATTTGACGTTGTTTTAGTTGTTGTTGTTTATTTGGCGTTGTTGTTGTGTATTTGACAATGTTGTTGTTGACATTGTTGTTGTTGTTGTTTATTTGACGTAGTTGTTGTTATTGACGTTGTTGTTGTTGTTGCTTATTTGACGTTTTTGTTGTTGTTGATGTTGTTGTTGTTGTTGTTTATTTGACGTTGTTGTTGTTGTTGTTGTTGTTTATTTGACGTTGTTGTTGTTATTGTTGTTGTTTATTTGACGTTGTTGTTGTTGTTGTTGTTGTTTATTTGATGTTGTTGTTGTTTATTTGACATTGTTGTTGTTGTTGACGTTGTTGTTGTTGTTTATTTGACATTGTTGTTGTTGTTTATTTGACATTGTTGTTGTTGTTGTTTATTTGACGTAGTTGTTGTTGTTGACGTTGTTGTTGTTGTTGTTGTTTATTTGACGTTGTTGTTGTTGTTGTTATTGTTGTTGTTTATTTGACGTTGTTGTTGTTGTTTATTTGATGTTGTTGTTGTTATTGTTTATTTGACATTGTTGTTGTTTATTTGACGTTGTTGTTGTTGTTTATTGGACGTTGTTGTTGTTGTATATTTGACGGTGTTATTGTTGTTGTTTATTTGACGTTGTTGTTGTTGTTTATTTGACGTTGTTGTTGTTGTTGACGTTGTTGTTGTTGTTGTTGTTGTTTATTTGACGTTGTTGTTGTTGTTGACATAGTTGTTGTTGTTGTTGTTGTTTATTTCACGTTGTTAATGTTGTTGATGTTGTTGTTTATTTGACGTTGTTGTTGTTGTTTATTTGACGTTGTTGTTGTTGTTGACATTGTTGTTGTTGTTGTTTATTTGATGTTGTAATTGTTGTTTATTTGACATTGTTGTTGTTGTTGACGTTGTTGTTCTTGTTTATTTGACATTGTTGATGTTGTTGTTGTTGACGTTGTTGGTTTTGTTGTTTATTTGACGTTGTTGTTGTTGTTTATTTGACAGTGTTTTAGTTGTTGTTGTTTATTTGACGTTGTTGTTGTTTATTTGACGTTGTTGTTGTTGACATTGTTGTTGTTGTTTATTTGACGTAGTTGTTGTTGTTGACGTTGTTGTTGACGTTGTTGTTGTTGTTTATTTGACATTGTTGTTGTTGTTGTTGACGTTGTTGGTGTTGTTGTTTATTTGACGTTGTTGTTGTTGTTGTTTATTTGATGTTGTTTTAGTTGTTGTTGTTTATTTGATGTTGTTGTTGTTGTTTATTTGACGTTGTTGTTGTTGTTTATTTGACGTTGTTGTTGTTTACATTGTTGTTGTTGTTGTTGTTTATTTGACGTTGTTTTTGTTGTTGTTGTTTATTTGGCGTTGTTGTTGTTTATTTGACATTGTTGTTGTTGACATTGTTGTTGTTGTTGTTTATTTGACGTAGTTTTTGTTGTTGACGTTGTTGTTGTTGTTGTTTATTTGACATTTTTGTTGTTCTTGATGTTGTTGTTGTTGTTGTTTATTTGACGTTGTTGTTGTTGTTGTTGTTGTTTATTTGACGTTGTTGTTGTTGTTGTTGTTCATTTGACGTTGTTGTTGTTTATTTGACGTTGTTGTTGTTATTGATGTTGTTTATTTGACGTTGTTGTTGTTTTTGTTTATTTAATGTTGTTGTTGTTGTTTATTTGACATTGTTGTTGTTGTTGACGTTGTTGTTGTTATTTATTTGACATTGTTGTTGTTGTTGTTGTTGACGTTGTTGGTGTTGTTGTTTATTTGACGTTGTTGTTGTTGTTGTTGTTTATTTGACGTTGTTTTAGATGTTGTTGTTTATTTGACGTTGTTGTTGTTGTTTATTTAACGTTGTTTTAGATGTTGTTGTTTATTTGATGGTGTTGTTGTTTATTTGACATTGTTGTTGTTGTTGACGTTGTTGTTGTTGTTGTTTATTTGACATTGTTGTTGTTGTTGTTGTTGACGTTGTTGGTGTTGTTGTTTATTTGACGTTGTTGTTGTTGTTTATTTGACGTTGTTTTAGTTGTTGTTGTTTATTTGACGTTGTTGTTGTTGTTTATTTGACGTTTTTGTTTTTGATATTGTTGTTGTTGTTGTTTATATGACGTTGTTGTTGTTGTTGTTTATTTGACATAGTTGTTGTTGTTGACATTGTTGTTGTTGTTGTTGTTTATTTGATGTTTTTGTTGTTGATGATGTTGTTGTTGTTTATTTGACGTTGTTGTTATTGTTTATTTGACGTTGTTGTTGTTGTTTATTTGACGTTGTTGTTGTTGTTGTTGTTGTTTATTTGCCGTTGTTATTGTTGTTGTTGTTTATTTGATGTTGTTGTTGTTTATTTGACGTTGGTGTTGTTGTTGTTTATTTGACGTTGTTGTTGTTGTTGTTATTATTTATTTGACGTTGTTGTTATTGTTTATTTGACATTGTTGTTGTTGTTGTTTATTTGACGTTGTTATTGTTGTTTATTTGACGTTGTTTTTGTTATTTGACGTTGTTGTTGTTGTTGTTGTATTTGTTGTTGTTGTTGTTGCTTATTTGACATTGTTGTTATTGGTGTTGTTTATTTGATGTTGTTGTTGTTGTTTATTTGACGTTGTTGTTGTTGTTGTTTATTTGACGTTGTTGTTGTTGTTGTTTATTTGACGTTGTTGTTGTTGTTGTTGTTTATTTGACGTTGTTGTTGTTGTTGTTGTTGTTGTTTATTTGACATTGTTGTTGACGTTGTTGTTGTTGTTGTTTATTTGACATTGTTGTTATTGTTGTTGGTGTTGTTGTTTATTTGACGTTGTTGTTGTTGTTTATTTGACGTTGTTTTAGTTATTGTTGTTTATTTGGCGTTGTTGTTGTGTATTTGACAATGTTGTTGTTGATATTGTTGTTGTTGTTGTTGTTTATTTGACGTAGTTGTTGTTGTTGACGTTGTTGTTGTTGTTGCTTATTTAACGTTTTTGTTGTTGTCGATGCTGTTGTTGTTGTTTATTTGACGATGCTGTTGTTTTGTTTATTTGACGTTGTTGTTGTTGACGTTGTTGTTGTTGTTTATATGACGTTGTTGTTGTTATTATTGTTGTTTATTTGACGTTGTTGTTGTTGTTTATTTGATGTTGTTGTTGTTGTTTATTTGACATTGTTGTTGTTTATTTGACGTTGTTGTTGTTGTTTATTTGACGTTGTTGTTGTTGTTTATTGGACGTTGTTGTTGTTGTTGTATATTTGACGGTGTTGTTGTTGTTGTTTATTTGACGTTGTTGTTGTTGTTTATTTAATGTTGTTGTTGTTGTTTATTTGACATTGTTGTTGTTGTTGACGTTGTTGTTGTAATGTTTTTGACATTGTTGTTGTTGTTGTTGTTGTTGACGTTGTTGGTGTTGTTGTTTATTTGACGTTGTTGTATTTGTTGTTAATTTGACGTTGTTGTTGTTGTTGTTGTTTATTTAACATTGTTTTAGATGTTGTTGTTTATTTGACGATGTTGTTGTTTATTTGACATTGTTGTTGTTGTTGACGTTGTTGTTGTTGTTGTTTATTTGACATTGTTGTTGTTGTTGTTGTTGACGTTGTTGGTGTTGTTGTTTATTTGACGTTGTTGTTGTTGTTGTTGTTGTTTATTTGACGTTGTTTTAGTTGTTGTTGTTTATTTGACGTTGTTGTTGTTGTTTATTTGACGTTTTTGTTTTTGATATTGTTGTTGTTGTTGTTTATATGACGTTGTTGTTGTTGTTGTTTATTTGACATAGTTGTTGTTGTTGACATTGTTGTTTTTGTTGTTGTTTATTTGACGTTTTTGTTGTTGATGATGTTGTTGTTGTTGTTTATTTGACGTTGTTGTTATTGTTTATTTGACGTTGTTGTTGTTGTTTATTTGACGTTGTTGTTGTTGTTATTGTTGTTGTTTATTTGTCGTTGTTGTTGTTGTTGTTTATTTGATGTTGTTGTTGTTTATTTGACGTTGTTGTTGTTGTTATTGTTGTTGTTTATTTGCGGTTGTTGTTGTTGTTGTTTATTTGACCTTGGTGTTGTTGTTGTTTATTTGACGTTGTTGTTGTTGTTATTATTTATTTGACGTTGTTGTTGTTATTGTTTATTTGACATTGTTGTTGTTGTTGTTGTTGTTGTTGTTGTTTATTTGATGTTGTTATTGTTGTTTATTTGACGTTGTTTTTGTTATTTGACGTTGTTGTTGTTGTATTTGTTGTTGTTGTTGTTGCTTATTTGACGTTGTTATTGATGTTGTTTATTTGATGTTGTTGCTGTTGTTTATTTGACGTTTTTGTTGTTGTTGTTACTTTGACGTTTTGTTGTTGTTGTTGTTTATTTGACGTTGTTGTTGTTGTTGTTGTTTATTTGACATTGTTGTTGACGTTGTTGTTGTTGTTTATTTAACATTGTTGTTATTGTTGTTGGTGTTGTTGTTTATTTGACGTTGTTGTTGTTGTTTATTTGACGTTGTTTTAGTTGTTGTTGTTTATTTGGCGTTGTTGTTGTGTATTTGACAATGTTGTTGTTGACATTGTTGTTGTTGTTGTTTATTTGACGTAGTTGTTGTTGTTGACGTTGTTGTTGTTGTTGCTTATTTGACGTTTTTGTTGTTGTTGATGTTGTTGTTGTTGTTTATTTGACGTTGTTGTTGTTGTTGTTTATTTGACGTTGTTGTTGTTATTGTTGTTGTTTATTTGACGTTGTTGTTGTTGTTGTTGTTGTTTATTTGATGTTGTTGTTGTTGTTTATTTGACATTGTTGTTGTTGTTGACGTTGTTGTTGTTGTTTATTTGACATTGTTGTTGTTGTTTATTTGACATTGTTGTTGTTGTTGTTTATTTGACGTAGTTGTTGTTGTTGACGTTGTTGTTGTTGTTTATTTGACCTTGTTGTTGTTGTTGTTATTGTTGTTGTTTATTTGACGTTGTTGTTGTTGTTTATTTGATGTTGTTGTTGTTATTGTTTATTTGACATTGTTGTTGTTTATTTGACGTTGTTGTTGTTGTTTATTGGACGTTGTTGTTGTTGTATATTTGACGGTGTTATCGTTGTTGTTTATTTGACGTTGTTGTTGTTGTTTATTTGACGTTGTTGTTGTTGTTGACGTTGTTGTTGTTGTTGTTTATTTGACGTTGTTGTTGTTGTTGACATAGTTGTTGTTGTTGTTGTTGTTTATTTCACGTTGTTAATGTTGTTTATGTTGTTGTTTATTTGACGTTGTTGTTGTTGTTTATTTGACGTTGTTGTTGTTGTTGACATTGTTGTTGTTGTTGTTTATTTGATGTTGTAATTGTTGTTTATTTGACATTGTTGTTGTTGTTGACGTTGTTGTTGTTGTTTATTTGACATTGTTGATGTTGTTGTTGTTGACGTTGTTGGTTTTGTTGTTTATTTGACGTTGTTGTTGTTGTTTATTTGACGTTGTTTTAGTTGTTGTTGTTTATTTGACGTTGTTGTTGTTTATTTGACGTTGTTGTTGTTGACATTGTTGTTGTTGTTTATTTGACGTAGTTGTTGTTGTTTATTTGACGTTGTTGTTGTTGACATTGTTGTTGTTGTTTATTTGACGTAGTTGTTGTTGTTGACGTTGTTGTTGTTGTTGTTGTTTATTTGACGTTTTTGTTGTTGTTTATTTGATGTTGTTGTTGTTGTTGTTTATTTGACATTGTTGTTGTTGTTGACGTTGTTGTTGTTGTTTATTTGACATTGTTGTTGTTGTTGTTGACGTTGTTGGTGTTGTTGTTTATTTGACGTTGTTGTTGTTGTTGTTTATTTGATGTTGTTTTAGTTGTTGTTGTTTATTTGACGTTGTTGTTGTTGTTGTTTATTTGACGTTGTTGTTGTTGTTTATTTGACGTTGTTGTTGTTTACATTGTTGTTGTTGTTGTTTATTTGACGTTGTTTTTGTTGTTGTTGTTTATTTGGCGTTGTTGTTGTTGTTTATTTGACATTGTTGTTGTTGACATTGTTGTTGTTGTTGTTTATTTGACGTAGTTTTTGTTGTTGACGTTGTTGTTGTTGTTGTTTATTTGACGTTTTTGTTGTTCTTGATGTTGTTGTTATTGTTGTTTATTTGACGTTGTTGTTGTTGTTGTTGTTGTTTATTTGACGTTGTTGTTGTTGTTGTTGTTCATTTGACGTTGTTGTTGGTTATTTGACGTTGTTGTTGTTATTGATGTTGTTTATTTGACGTTGTTGTTGTTTTTGTTTATTTAATGTTGTTGTTGTTGTTGTTTATTTGACATTGTTGTTGTTGTTGACGTTGTTGTTGTTATTTATTTGACATTGTTGTTGTTGTTGTTGTTGACGTTGTTGGTGTTGTTGTTTATTTGACGTTGTTGTTGTTGATGTTTATTTGACGTTGTTTTAGATGTTGTTGTTTATTTGACGTTGTTGTTGTTGTTTATTTAACGTTGTTTTAGATGTTGTTGTTTATTTGACGGTGTTGTTTTTTATTTGACATTGTTGTTGTTGTTGACGTTGTTGTTGTTGTTGTTGTTTATTTGACATTGTTGTTGTTGTTGTTGTTGTTGACGTTGTTGGTGTTGTTGTTTATTTGACGTTGTTGTTGTTGTTTATTTGATGTTGTTTTAGTTGTTGTTGTTTATTTGACGTTGTTGTTGTTGTTTATTTGACGTTTTTGTTTTTGATATTGTTGTTGTTGTTGTTTATATGACGTTGTTGTTGTTGTTGTTTATTTGACATAGTTGTTGTTGTTGACATTGTTGTTGTTGTTGTTGTTTATTTGACGTTTTTGTTGTTGATGATGTTGTTGTTGTTTATTTGACGTTGTTGTTGTTGTTTATTTGACGTTGTTGTTGTTGTTTATTTAATGTTGTTGTTGTTGTTGTTTATTTGACATTGTTGTTGTTGTTGACGTTGTTGTTGTAATGTTTTTGACATTGTTGTTGTTGTTGTTGTTGTTGACGTTGTTGGTGTTGTTGTTTATTTGACGTTGTTGTATTTGTTGTTAATTTGACGTTATTGTTGTTGTTGTTGTTTATTTAACATTGTTTTAGATGTTGTTGTTTATTTGACGATGTTGTTGTTTATTTGACATTGTTGTTGTTGTTGACGTTGTTGTTGTTGTTGTTTATTTGACATTGTTGTTGTTGTTGTTGTTGACGTTGTTGGTGTTGTTGTTTATTTGACGTTGTTGTTGTTGTTGTTGTTGTTTATTTGACGTTGTTTTAGTTGTTGTTGTTTATTTGACGTTGTTGTTGTTGTTTATTTGACGTTTTTGTTTTTGATATTGTTGTTGTTGTTGTTTATATGACGTTGTTGTTGTTGTTGTTTATTTGACATAGTTGTTGTTGTTGACATTGTTGTTGTTGTTGTTGTTTATTTGACGTTTTTGTTGTTGATGATGTTGTTGTTGTTGTTTATTTGACGTTGTTGTTATTGTTTATTTGACGTTGTTGTTGTTGTTTATTTGACGTTGTTGTTGTTGTTATTGTTGTTGTTTATTTGTCGTTGTTGTTGTTGTTGTTTATTTGATGTTGTTGTTGTTTATTTGACGTTGTTGTTGTTGTTATTGTTGTTGTTTATTTGCGGTTGTTGTTGTTGTTGTTGTTTATTTGACCTTGGTGTTGTTGTTGTTTATTTGACGTTGTTGTTGTTGTTATTATTTATTTGACGTTGTTGTTGTTATTGTTTATTTGACATTGTTGTTGTTGTTGTTGTTGTTGTTGTTGTTGTTTATTTGATGTTGTTATTGTTGTTTATTTGACGTTGTTTTTGTTATTTGACGTTGTTGTTGTTGTATTTGTTGTTGTTGTTGTTGCTTATTTGACGTTGTTATTGATGTTGTTTATTTGATGTTGTTGCTGTTGTTTATTTGACGTTTTTGTTGTTGTTGTTACTTTGACATTTTGTTGTTGTTGTTGTTTATTTGACGTTGTTGTTGTTGTTGTTGTTGTTTATTTGACATTGTTGTTGACGTTGTTGTTGTTGTTTATTTAACATTGTTGTTATTGTTGTTGGTGTTGTTGTTTATTTGACGTTGTTGTTGTTGTTTATTTGACGTTGTTTTAGTTGTTGTTGTTTATTTGGCGTTGTTGTTGTGTATTTGACAATGTTGTTGTTGACATTGTTGTTGTTGTTGTTTATTTGACGTAGTTGTTGTTGTTGACGTTGTTGTTGTTGTTGCTTATTTGACGTTTTTGTTGTTGTTGATGTTGTTGTTGTTGTTTATTTGACGTTGTTGTTGTTGTTGTTTATTTGACGTTGTTGTTGTTATTGTTGTTGTTTATTTGACGTTGTTGTTGTTGTTGTTGTTGTTTATTTGATGTTGTTGTTGTTGTTTATTTGACATTGTTGTTGTTGTTGACGTTGTTGTTGTTGTTTATTTGACATTGTTGTTGTTGTTTATTTGACATTGTTGTTGTTGTTGTTTATTTGACGTAGTTGTTGTTGTTGACGTTGTTGTTGTTGTTTATTTGACCTTGTTGTTGTTGTTGTTATTGTTGTTGTTTATTTGACGTTGTTGTTGTTGTTTATTTGATGTTGTTGTTGTTATTGTTTATTTGACATTGTTGTTGTTTATTTGACGTTGTTGTTGTTGTTTATTGGACGTTGTTGTTGTTGTATATTTGACGGTGTTATCGTTGTTGTTTATTTGACGTTGTTGTTGTTGTTTATTTGACGTTGTTGTTGTTGTTGACGTTGTTGTTGTTGTTGTTTATTTGACGTTGTTGTTGTTGTTGACATAGTTGTTGTTGTTGTTGTTGTTTATTTCACGTTGTTAATGTTGTTGATGTTGTTGTTTATTTGACGTTGTTGTTGTTGTTTATTTGACGTTGTTGTTGTTGTTGACATTGTTGTTGTTGTTGTTTATTTGATGTTGTAATTGTTGTTTATTTGACATTGTTGTTGTTGTTGACGTTGTTGTTGTTGTTTATTTGACATTGTTGATGTTGTTGTTGTTGACGTTGTTGGTTTTGTTGTTTATTTGACGTTGTTGTTGTTGTTTATTTGACGTTGTTTTAGTTGTTGTTGTTTATTTGACGTTGTTGTTGTTTATTTGACGTTGTTGTTGTTGACATTGTTGTTGTTGTTTATTTGACGTAGTTGTTGTTGTTTATTTGACGTTGTTGTTGTTGACATTGTTGTTGTTGTTTATTTGACGTAGTTGTTGTTGTTGACGTTGTTGTTGTTGTTGTTGTTTATTTGACGTTTTTGTTGTTGTTTATTTGATGTTGTTGTTGTTGTTGTTTATTTGACATTGTTGTTGTTGTTGACGTTGTTGTTGTTGTTTATTTGACATTGTTGTTGTTGTTGTTGACGTTGTTGGTGTTGTTGTTTATTTGACGTTGTTGTTGTTGTTGTTTATTTGATGTTGTTTTAGTTGTTGTTGTTTATTTGACGTTGTTGTTGTTGTTGTTTATTTGACGTTGTTGTTGTTGTTTATTTGACGTTGTTGTTGTTTACATTGTTGTTGTTGTTGTTTATTTGACGTTGTTTTTGTTGTTGTTGTTTATTTGGCGTTGTTGTTATTGTTTATTTGACATTGTTGTTGTTGACATTGTTGTTGTTGTTGTTTATTTGACGTAGTTTTTGTTGTTGACGTTGTTGTTGTTGTTGTTTATTTGACGTTTTTGTTGTTCTTGATGTTGTTGTTATTGTTGTTTATTTGACGTTGTTGTTGTTGTTGTTGTTGTTTATTTGACGTTGTTGTTGTTGTTGTTGTTCATTTGACGTTGTTGTTGGTTATTTGACGTTGTTGTTGTTATTGATGTTGTTTATTTGACGTTGTTGTTGTTTTTGTTTATTTAATGTTGTTGTTGTTGTTGTTTATTTGACATTGTTGTTGTTGTTGACGTTGTTGTTGTTATTTATTTGACATTGTTGTTGTTGTTGTTGTTGACGTTGTTGGTGTTGTTGTTTATTTGACGTTGTTGTTGTTGATGTTTATTTGACGTTGTTTTAGATGTTGTTGTTTATTTGACGTTGTTGTTGTTGTTTATTTAACGTTGTTTTAGATGTTGTTGTTTATTTGACGGTGTTGTTTTTTATTTGACATTGTTGTTGTTGTTGACGTTGTTGTTGTTGTTGTTTATTTGACATTGTTGTTGTTGTTGTTGTTGTTGACGTTGTTGGTGTTGTTGTTTATTTGACGTTGTTGTTGTTGTTTATTTGATGTTGTTTTAGTTGTTGTTGTTTATTTGACGTTGTTGTTGTTGTTTATTTGACGTTTTTGTTTTTGATATTGTTGTTGTTGTTGTTTATATGACGTTGTTGTTGTTGTTGTTTATTTGACATAGTTGTTGTTGTTGACATTGTTGTTGTTGTTGTTGTTTATTTGACGTTTTTGTTGTTGATGATGTTGTTGTTGTTTATTTGACGTTGTTGTTATTGTTTATTTGACGTTGTTGTTGTTGTTTATTTGACGTTGTTGTTGTTGTTGTTGTTGTTGTTTATTTGCCGTTGTTGTTGTTGTTGTTGTTGTTGTTTATTTGATGTTGTTGTTGTTTATTTGACGTTGGTGTTGTTGTTGTTTATTTGACGTTGTTGTTGTTGTTATTATTTATTTGACGTTGTTGTTATTGTTTATTTGACATTGTTGTTGTTGTTGTTGTTTATTTGACGTTGTTATTGTTGTTTATTTGACGTTGTTTTTGTTATTTGACGTTGTTGTTGTTGTTATTGTTGTTGTTTATTTGCGGTTGTTGTTGTTGTTGTTTATTTGATGTTGTTGTTGTTTATTTGACCTTGGTGTTGTTGTTGTTTATTTGACGTTGTTGTTGTTGTTATTATTTATTTGACGTTGTTGTTGTTATTGTTTATTTGACATTGTTGTTGTTGTTGTTGTTGTTTATTTGATGTTGTTATTGTTGTTTATTTGACGTTGTTTTTGTTATTTGACGTTGTTGTTGTTGTTGTATTTGTTGTTGTTGTTGTTGCTTATTTGACGTTGTTATTGTTGTTGTTTATTTGATGTTGTTGCTGTTGTTTATTTGACGTTTTTGTTGTTGTTGTTACTTTGACGTTTTGTTGTTGTTGTTGTTTATTTGACGTTGTTGTTGTTGTTGTTGTTTATTTGACATTGTTGTTGACGTTGTTGTTGTTGTTTATTTAACATTGTTGTTATTGTTGTTGGTGTTGTTGTTTATTTGACGTTGTTGTTGTTGTTTATTTGACGTTGTTTTAGTTGGTGTTGTTTATTTGGCGTTGTTGTTGTGTATTTGACAATGTTGTTGTTGACATTGTTGTTGTTGTTGTTTATTTGACGTAGTTGTTGTTGTTGACGTTGTTGTTGTTGTTGCTTATTTGACGTTTTTGTTGTTGTTGATGTTGTTGTTGTTGTTTATTTGACGTTGTTGTTGTTGTTGTTTATTTGACGTTGTTGTTGTTATTGTTGTTGTTTATTTGACGTTGTTGTTGTTGTTGTTGTTTATTTGATGTTGTTGTTGTTGTTTATTTGACATTGTTGTTGTTGTTGACGTTGTTGTTGTTGTTTATTTGACATTGTTGTTGTTGTTTATTTGACATTGTTGTTGTTGTTGTTTATTTGACGTAGTTGTTGTTGTTGACGTTGTTGTTGTTGTTTATTTGACGTTGTTGTTGTTGTTGTTATTGTTGTTGTTTATTTGACGTTGTTGTTGTTGTTTATTTGATGTTGTTGTTGTTATTGTTTATTTGACATTGTTGTTGTTTATTTGACGTTGTTGTTGTTGTTTATTGGACGTTGTTGTTGTTGTATATTTGACGGTGTTATCGTTGTTGTTTATTTGACGTTGTTGTTGTTGTTTATTTGACGTTGTTGTTGTTGTTGACGTTGTTGTTGTTGTTGTTGTTTATTTGACGTTGTTGTTGTTGTTGACTTAGTTGTTGTTGTTGTTGTTGTTTATTTCACGTTGTTAATGTTGTTGATGTTGTTGTTTATTTGACGTTGTTGTTGTTGTTTATTTGACGTTGTTGTTGTTGTTGACATTGTTGTTGTTGTTGTTTATTTGATGTTGTAATTGTTGTTTATTTGACATTGTTGTTGTTGTTGACGTTGTTGTTGTTGTTTATTTGACATTATTGATGTTGTTGTTGTTGACGTTGTTGGTTTTGTTGTTTATTTGACGTTGTTGTTGTTGTTGTTTATTTGACGTTGTTTTAGTTGTTGTTGTTTATTTGACGTTGTTGTTGTTTATTTGACGTTGTTGTTGTTGACATTGTTGTTGTTGTTTATTTGACGTAGTTGTTGTTGTTTATTTGACGTTGTTTTAGTTGTTGTTGTTTATTTGACGTTGTTGTTGTTTATTTGACGTTGTTGTTGTTGACATTGTTGTTGTTGTTTATTTGACGTAGTTGTTGTTGTTGACGTTGTTGTTGTTGTTGTTGTTTATTTGACGTTTTTGTTGTTGTTTATTTGATGTTGTTGTTGTTGTTGTTTATTTGACATTGTTGTTGTTGTTGACGTTGTTGTTGTTGTTTATTTGACATTGTTGTTGTTGTTGTTGACGTTGTTGGTATTGTTGTTTATTTGACGTTGTTGTTGTTGTTGTTTATTTGATGTTGTTTTAGTTGTTGTTGTTTATTTGACGTTGTTGTTGTTGTTGTTTATTTGACGTTGTTGTTGTTGTTTATTTGACGTTGTTGTTGTTTACATTGTTGTTGTTGTTGTTTATTTGACGTTGTTTTTGTTGTTGTTGTTTATTTGGCGTTGTTGTTGTTGTTTATTTGACATTGTTGTTGTTGACATTGTTGTTGTTGTTGTTTATTTGACGTAGTTTTTGTTGTTGACGTTGTTGTTGTTGTTGTTTATTTGACGTTTTTGTTGTTCTTGATGTTGTTGTTATTGTTGTTTATTTGACGTTGTTGTTGTTGTTGTTGTTGTTTATTTGACGTTGTTGTTGTTGTTGTTCATTTGACGTTGTTGTTGGTTATTTGACGTTGTTGTTGTTATTGATGTTGTTTATTTGACGTTGTTGTTGTTTTTGTTTATTTAATGTTGTTGTTGTTGTTGTTTATTTGACATTGTTGTTGTTGTTGACGTTGTTGTTGTTATTTATTTGACATTGTTGTTGTTGTTGTTGTTGACGTTGTTGGTGTTGTTGTTTATTTGACGTTGTTGTTGTTGATGTTTATTTGACGTTGTTTTAGATGTTGTTGTTTATTTGACGTTGTTGTTGTTGTTTATTTAACGTTGTTTTAGATGTTGTTGTTTATTTGACGGTGTTGTTTTTTATTTGACATTGTTGTTGTTGTTGACGTTGTTGTTGTTGTTGTTTATTTGACATTGTTGTTGTTGTTGTTGTTGACGTTGTTGGTGTTGTTGTTTATTTGACGTTGTTGTTGTTGTTTATTTGATGTTGTTTTAGTTGTTGTTGTTTATTTGACGTTGTTGTTGTTGTTTATTTGACGTTTTTGTTTTTGATATTGTTGTTGTTGTTGTTTATATGACGTTGTTGTTGTTGTTGTTTATTTGACATAGTTGTTGTTGTTGACATTGTTGTTGTTGTTGTTGTTTATTTGACGTTTTTGTTGTTGATGATGTTGTTGTTGTTTATTTGACGTTGTTGTTATTGTTTATTTGACGTTGTTGTTGTTGTTTATTTGACGTTGTTGTTGTTGTTGTTGTTGTTGTTTATTTGCCGTTGTTGTTGTTGTTGTTGTTGTTGTTGTTTATTTGATGTTGTTGTTGTTTATTTGACGTTGGTGTTGTTGTTGTTTATTTGACGTTGTTGTTGTTGTTATTATTTATTTGTCGTTGTTTATTTTGGTTATTTGACATTGTTGTTGTTGTTGTTGTTTATTTGACGTTGTTATTGTTGTTTATTTGACGTTGTTTTTGTTATTTGACGTTGTTGTTGTTGTTATTATTGTTGTTTATTTGCGGTTGTTGTTGTTGTTGTTTATTTGATGTTGTTGTTGTTTATTTGACCTTGGTGTTGTTGTTGTTTATTTGACGTTGTTGTTGTTGTTATTATTTATTTGACGTTGTTGTTGTTATTGTTTATTTGACATTGTTGTTGTTGTTGTTGTTGTTTATTTGATGTTGTTATTGTTGTTTATTTGACGTTGTTTTTGTTATTTGACGTTGTTGTTGTTGTTGTATTTGTTGTTGTTGTTGTTGCTTATTTGACGTTGTTATTGTTGTTGTTTATTTGATGTTGTTGCTGTTGTTTATTTGACGTTTTTGTTGTTGTTGTTACTTTGATGTTTTGTTGTTGTTGTTGTTTATTTGACGTTGTTGTTGTTGTTGTTGTTGTTTATTTGACATTGTTGTTGACGTTGTTGTTGTTGTTTATTTAACATTGTTGTTATTGTTGTTGGTGTTGTTGTTTATTTGACGTTGTTGTTGTTGTTTATTTGACGTTGTTTTAGTTGTTGTTGTTTATTTGGCGTTGTTGTTGTGTATTTGACAATGTTGTTGTTGACATTGTTGTTGTTGTTGTTTATTTGACGTAGTTGTTGTTGTTGACGTTGTTGTTGTTGTTGCTTATTTGACGTTTTTGTTGTTGTTGATGTTGTTGTTGTTGTTTATTTGACGTTGTTGTTGTTGTTGTTTATTTGACGTTGTTGTTGTTATTGTTGTTGTTTATTTGACGTTGTTGTTGTTGTTGTTTATTTGATGTTGTTGTTGTTGTTGTTTATTTGACATTGTTGTTGTTGTTGACGTTGTTGTTGTTGTTTATTTGACATTGTTGTTGTTGTTTATTTGACATTGTTGTTGTTGTTGTTTATTTGACGTAGTTGTTGTTGTTGACATTGTTGTTGTTGTTTATTTGACGTTGTTGTTGTTGTTGTTGTTATTGTTGTTGTTTATTTGACGTTGTTGTTGTTGTTTATTTGATGTTGTTGTTGTTATTGTTTATTTGACATTGTTGTTGTTTATTTGACGTTGTTGTTGTTGTTTATTGGACGTTGTTGTTGTTGTATATTTGACGGTGTTATCGTTGTTGTTTATTTGACGTTGTTGTTGTTGTTTATTTGACGTTGTTGTTGTTGTTGACGTTGTTGTTGTTGTTGTTTATTTGACGTTGTTGTTGTTGTTGACATAGTTGTTGTTGTTGTTGTTGTTTATTTCACGTTGTTAATGTTGTTGATGTTGTTGTTTATTTGACGTTGTTGTTGTTGTTTATTTGACGTTGTTGTTGTTGTTGTTGACATTGTTGTTGTTGTTGTTTATTTGATGTTGTAATTGTTGTTTATTTGACATTGTTGTTGTTGTTGACGTTGTTGTTGTTGTTTATTTGACATTGTTGATGTTGTTGTTGTTGACGTTGTTGGTTTTGTTGTTTATTTGACGTTGTTGTTGTTGTTTATTTGACGTTGTTTTAGTTGTTGTTGTTTATTTGACGTTGTTGTTGTTTATTTGACGTTGTTGTTGTTGACATTGTTGTTGTTGTTTATTTGACGTAGTTGTTGTTGTTGACGTTGTTGTTGTTGTTGTTTATTTGACGTTTTTGTTGTTGTTTATTTGATGTTGTTGTTGTTGTTGTTTATTTGACATTGTTGTTGTTGTTGACGTTGTTGTTGTTGTTTATTTGACATTGTTGTTGTTGTTGTTGACGTTGTTGGTGTTGTTGTTTATTTGACGTTGTTGTTGTTGTTTATTTGATGTTGTTTTAGTTGTTTTTGTTTATTTGACATTGTTGTTGTTGTTGTTTATTTGACGTTGTTGTTGTTGTTTATTTGACGTTGTTGTTGTTTACATTGTTGTTGTTGTTGTTTATTTGACGTTGTTTTTGTTGTTGTTGTTTATTTGGCGTTGTTGTTGTTGTTTATTTGACATTGTTGTTGTTGACATTGTTGTTGTTGTTGTTTATTTGACGTAGTTTTTGATGTTGACGTTGTTGTTGTTGTTGTTGTTTATTTGACGTTTTTGTTGTTCTTGATGTTGTTGTTATTGTTGTTTATTTGACGTTGTTGTTGTTGTTGTTTATTTGACGTTGTTGTTGTTGTTGTTCATTTGACGTTGTTGTTGGTTATTTGACGTTGTTGTTGTTATTGATGTTGTTTATTTGACGTTGTTGTTGTTTTTGTTTATTTAATGTTGTTGTTGTTGTTGTTTATTTGACATTGTTGTTGTTGTTGACGTTGTTGTTGTTATTTATTTGACATTGTTGTTGTTGTTGTTGTTGACGTTGTTGGTGTTGTTGTTTATTTGACGTTGTTGTTGTTGATGTTTATTTGACGTTGTTTTAGATGTTGTTGTTTATTTGACGTTGTTGTTGTTGTTTATTCAACGTTATTTTAGATGTTGTTGTTTATTTGACGGTGTTGTTTTTTATTTGACATTGTTGTTGTTGTTGACGTTGTTGTTGTTGTTGTTTATTTGACATTGTTGTTGTTGTTGTTGTTGACGTTGTTGGTGTTGTTGTTTATTTGACGTTGTTGTTGTTGTTTATTTGATGTTGTTTTAGTTGTTGTTGTTTATTTGACGTTGTTGTTGTTGTTTATTTGACGTTTTTGTTTTTGATATTGTTGTTGTTGTTGTTTATATGACGTTGTTGTTGGTGTTGTTTATTTGACATAGTTGTTGTTGTTGACATTGTTGTTGTTGTTGTTGTTTATTTGACGTTTTTGTTGTTGATGATGTTGTTGTTGTTTATTTGACGTTGTTGTTATTGTTTATTTGACGTTGTTGTTGTTGTTTATTTGACGTTGTTGTTGTTGTTGTTGTTGTTGTTTATTTGCCGTTGTTGTTGTTGTTGTTGTTGTTGTTGTTTATTTGATGTTGTTGTTGTTTATTTGACGTTGGTGTTGTTGTTGTTTATTTGACGTTGTTGTTGTTGTTATTATTTATTTGACGTTGTTGTTATTGTTTATTTGACATTGTTGTTGTTGTTGTTGTTTATTTGACGTTGTTATTGTTGTTTATTTGACGTTGTTTTTGTTATTTGACGTTGTTGTTGTTGTTGTTGTATTTGTTGTTGTTGTTGTTGCTTATTTGACGTTGTTGTTATTGTTGTTGTTTATTTGATGTTGTTGTTGTTGTTTATTTGACGTTGTTGTTGTTGTTGTTTATTTGACGTTGTTGTTGTTGTTGTTTATTTGACGTTGTTGTTGTTGTTGTTGTTGTTTAATTGACATTGTTGTTGACGTTGTTGTTGTTGTTTATTTGACATTGTTGTTATTGTTGTTGGTGTTGTTGTTTATTTGACGTTGTTGTTGTTGTTTATTTGACGTTGTTTTAGTTGTTGTTGTTTATTTGGCGTTGTTGTTGTGTATTTGACAATGTTGTTGTTGACATTGTTGTTGTTGTTGTTGTTTATTTGACGTAGTTGTTGTTGTTGACGTTGTTGTTGTTGTTGCTTATTTGACGTTTTTGTTGTTGTTGATGCTGTTGTTGTTGTTTATTTGACGTTGTTGTTGTTGTTTATTTGACGTTGTTGTTGTTATTGTTGTTGTTTATTTGACGTTGTTGTTGTTGTTGTTGTTGTTTATTTGATGTTGTTGTTGTTGTTTATTTGACATTGTTGTTGTTGTTGACGTTGTTGTTGTTTATTTGACATTGTTGTTGTTGTTGACGTTGTTGTTGTTTATTTGACATTGTTGTTGTTGTTGTTTATTTGACATTGTTGTTGTTGTTGTTTATTTGACATAGTTGTTGTTGTTGAGGTTGTTGTTGTTGTTGTTTATTTGACGTTGTTGTTGTTGTTGTTATTGTTGTTGTTTATTTGACGTTGTTGTTGTTGTTGTTTATTTGATGTTGTTGTTGTTGTTTATTTGACATTGTTGTTGTTTATTTGACGTTGTTGTTGTTGTTTATTTGACGTTGTTGTCGTTGTTTATTGGACGTTGTTGTTGTTGTTGTATATTTGACGGTGTTGTTGTTGTTGTTTATTTGACGTTGTTGTTGTTGATTATTTGACGTTGTTGTTGTTGTTGTTGTTTATTTGGCGTTGTTGTTGTTGTTGACATAGTTGTTGTTGTTGTTGTTTATTTCACGTTGTTAATGTTGTTGATGTTGTTGTTTATTTGACGTTGTTGTTGTTGTTTATTTGACGTTGTTGTTGTTGTTTATTTGACGTTGTTGTTGTTGTTCATTTGACGTTGTTGTTGTTTTTTATTTGACGTTGTTGTTGTTATTAATGTTGTTTATTTGACATTGTTGTTGTTGTTGTTTATTTAATGTTGTTGTTGTTGTTGTTTATTTGACATTGTTGTTGTTGTTGACGTTGTTGTTGTTATTTATTTGACATTGTTGTTGTTGTTGTTGACGTTGTTGGTGTTGTTGTTTATTTGACGTTGTTGTTGTTGTTGTTTATTTGACGTTGTTTTAGATGTTGTTGTTTATTTGACGTTGTTTTTGTTGTTGTTGTTTATTTGGCGTTGTTGTTGTTGTTTATTTGACATTGTTGTTGTTGACATTGTTGTTGTTGTTGTTTATTTGACGTAGTTTTTGTTGTTGACGTTGTTGTTGTTGTTGTTTATTTGACGTTTTTGTTGTTCTTGATGTTGTTGTTATTGTTGTTTATTTGACGTTGTTGTTGTTGTTGTTGTTGTTTATTTGACGTTGTTGTTGTTGTTGTTGTTCATTTGACGTTGTTGTTGTTTATTTGACGTTGTTGTTGTTATTGATGTTGTTTATTTGACGTTGTTGTTGTTTTTGTTTATTTAATGTTGTTGTTGTTGTTTATTTGACATTGTTGTTGTTGTTGACGTTGTTGTTGTTATTTATTTGACATTGTTGTTGTTGTTGTTGTTGACGTTGTTGGTGTTGTTGTTTATTTGACGTTGTTGTTGTTGATGTTTATTTGACGTTGTTTTAGATGTTGTTGTTTATTTGACGTTGTTGTTGTTGTTTATTTAACATTGTTTTAGATGTTGTTGTTTATTTGACGGTGTTGTTTTTTATTTGACATTGTTGTTGTTGTTGACGTTGTTGTTGTTGTTGTTTATTTGACATTGTTGTTGTTGTTGTTGACGTTGTTGGTGTTGTTGTTTATTTGACGTTGTTGTTGTTGTTTATTTGATGTTGTTTTAGTTGTTGTTGTTTATTTGACGTTGTTGTTGTTGTTTATTTGACGTTTTTGTTTTTGATATTGTTGTTGTTGTTGTTTATATGACGTTGTTGTTGTTGTTGTTTATTTGACATAGTTGTTGTTGTTGACATTGTTGTTGTTGTTGTTGTTTATTTGACGTTTTTGTTGTTGATGATGTTGTTGTTGTTTATTTGACGTTGTTGTTATTGTTTATTTGACGTTGTTGTTGTTGTTTATTTGACGTTGTTGTTGTTGTTGTTTATTTGCCGTTGTTGTTGTTGTTGTTGTTGTTGTTTATTTGATGTTGTTGTTGTTTATTTGACGTTGGTGTTGTTGTTGTTTATTTGACGTTGTTGTTGTTGTTATTATTTATTTGACGTTGTTGTTATTGTTTATTTGACATTGTTGTTGTTGTTGTTGTTTATTTGACGTTGTTATTGTTGTTTATTTGACGTTGTTTTTGTTATTTGACGTTGTTGTTGTTGTTGTTGTATTTGTTGTTGTTGTTGTTGCTTATTTGACGTTGTTGTTATTGTTGTTGTTTATTTGATGTTGTTGTTGTTGTTTATTTGACGTTGTTGTTGTTGTTGTTTATTTGACGTTGTTGTTGTTGTTGTTGTTTATTTGACGTTGTTGTTGTTGTTGTTGTTGTTGTTTAATTGACATTGTTGTTGACGTTGTTGTTGTTGTTTATTTGACATTGTTGTTATTGTTGTTGGTGTTGTTGTTTATTTGACGTTGTTGTTGTTGTTTATTTGACGTTGTTTTAGTTGTTGTTGTTTATTTGGCGTTGTTGTTGTGTATTTGACAATGTTGTTGTTGACATTGTTGTTGTTGTTGTTGTTTATTTGACGTAGTTGTTGTTGTTGACGTTGTTGTTGTTGTTGCTTATTTGACGTTTTTGTTGTTGTTGATGCTGTTGTTGTTGTTTATTTGACGTTGTTGTTGTTGTTTATTTGACGTTGTTGTTGTTATTGTTGTTGTTTATTTGACGTTGTTGTTGTTGTTGTTGTTTATTTGATGTTGTTGTTGTTGTTTATTTGACATTGTTGTTGTTGTTGACGTTGTTGTTGTTGTTTATTTGACATTGTTGTTGTTGTTGTTTATTTGACATTGTTGTTGTTGTTGTTTATTTGACATAGTTGTTGTTGTTGAGGTTGTTGTTGTTGTTTATTTGACGTTGTTGTTGTTGTTGTTATTGTTGTTGTTTATTTGACGTTGTTGTTGTTGTTGTTTATTTGATGTTGTTGTTGTTGTTTATTTGACATTGTTGTTGTTTATTTGACGTTGTTGTTGTTGTTTATTTGACGTTGTTGTCATTGTTTATTGGACGTTGTTGTTGTTGTTGTATATTTGACGGTGTTGTTGTTGTTGTTTATTTGACGTTGTTGTTGTTGATTATTTGACGTTGTTGTTGTTGTTGACGTTGTTGTTGTTGTTGTTGTTTATTTGGCGTTGTTGTTGTTGTTGACATAGTTGTTGTTGTTGTTGTTTATTTCACGTTGTTAATGTTGTTGATGTTGTTGTTTATTTGACGTTGTTGTTGTTGTTTATTTGACGTTGTTGTTGTTGTTTATTTGACGTTGTTGTTGTTGTTCATTTGACGTTGTTGTTGTTTTTTATTTGACGTTGTTGTTTTTATTAATGTTGTTTATTTGACATTGTTGTTGTTGTTGTTTATTTAATGTTGTTGTTGTTGTTGTTTATTTGACATTGTTGTTGTTGTTGACGTTGTTGTTGTTATTTATTTGACATTGTTGTTGTTGTTGTTGTTGACGTTGTTGGTGTTGTTGTTTATTTGACGTTGTTGTTGTTGTTGTTTATTTGACGTTGTTTTAGATGTTGTTGTTTATTTGACGTTGTTTTTGTTGTTGTTGTTTATTTGGCGTTGTTGTTGTTGTTTATTTGACATTGTTGTTGTTGACATTGTTGTTGTTGTTGTTTATTTGACGTAGTTTTTGTTGTTGACGTTGTTGTTGTTGTTGTTTATTTGACGTTTTTGTTGTTCTTGATGTTGTTGTTATTGTTGTTTATTTGACGTTGTTGTTGTTGTTGTTGTTGTTTATTTGACGTTGTTGTTGTTGTTGTTGTTCATTTGACGTTGTTGTTGTTTATTTGACGTTGTTGTTGTTATTGATGTTGTTTATTTGACGTTGTTGTTGTTTTTGTTTATTTAATGTTGTTGTTGTTGTTTATTTGACATTGTTGTTGTTGTTGACGTTGTTGTTGTTATTTATTTGACATTGTTGTTGTTGTTGTTGTTGACGTTGTTGGTGTTGTTGTTTATTTGACGTTGTTGTTGTTGATGTTTATTTGACGTTGTTTTAGATGTTGTTGTTTATTTGACGTTGTTGTTGTTGTTTATTTAACATTGTTTTAGATGTTGTTGTTTATTTGACGGTGTTGTTTTTTATTTGACATTGTTGTTGTTGTTGACGTTGTTGTTGTTGTTGTTTATTTGACATTGTTGTTGTTGTTGTTGACGTTGTTGGTGTTGTTGTTTATTTGACGTTGTTGTTGTTGTTGTTTATTTGACGTTGTTTTAGTTGTTGTTGTTTATTTGACGTTGTTGTTGTTGTTTATTTGACGTTTTTGTTTTTGATATTGTTGTTGTTGTTGTTTATATGACGTTGTTGTTGTTGTTGTTTATTTGACATAGTTGTTGTTGTTGACATTGTTGTTGTTGTTGTTGTTTATTTGACGTTTTTGTTGTTGATGATGTTGTTGTTGTTTATTTGACGTTGTTGTTATTGTTTATTTGACGTTGTTGTTGTTGTTTATTTGACGTTGTTGTTGTTGTTGTTGTTGTTGTTGTTTATTTGCCGTTGTTGTTGTTGTTGTTGTTGTTTATTTGATGTTGTTGTTGTTTATTTGACGTTGGTGTTGTTGTTGTTTATTTGACGTTGTTGTTGTTGTTATTATTTATTTGACGTTGTTGTTATTGTTTATTTGACATTGTTGTTGTTGTTGTTGTTTATTTGACGTTGTTATTGTTGTTTATTTGACGTTGTTTTTGTTATTTGACGTTGTTGTTGTTGTTGTTGTATTTGTTGTTGTTGTATTTGTTGTTGTTGTTGTTGCTTATTTGACGTTGTTGTTATTGTTGTTGTTTATTTGATGTTGTTGTTGTTGTTTATTTGACGTTGTTGTTGTTGTTGTTGTTTATTTGACGTTGTTGTTGTTGTTGTTGTTTATTTGACGTTGTTGTTGTTGTTGTTATTGTTGTTTAATTGACATTGTTGTTGACGTTGTTGTTGTTGTTTATTTGACATTGTTGTTATTGTTGTTGGTGTTGTTGTTTATTTGACGTTGTTGTTGTTTATTTGACGTTGTTTTAGTTGTTGTTGTTTATTTGGCGTTGTTGTTGTGTATTTGACAATGTTGTTGTTGACATTGTTGTTGTTGTTGTTGTTTATTTGACGTAGTTGTTGTTGTTGACGTTGTTGTTGTTGTTGCTTATTTGACGTTTTTGTTGTTGTTGATGCTGTTGTTGTTGTTTATTTGACGTTGTTGTTGTTGTTTATTTGACGTTGTTGTTGTTATTGTTGTTGTTTATTTGACGTTGTTGTTGTTGTTGTTGTTGTTGTTTATTTGATGTTGTTGTTGTTGTTTATTTGACATTGTTGTTGTTGTTGACGTTGTTGTTGTTGTTTATTTGACATTGTTGTTGTTGTTGTTGTTTATTTGACATTGTTGTTGTTGTTGTTTATTTGACATAGTTGTTGTTGTTGACGTTGTTGTTGTTGTTGTTTATTTGACGTTGTTGTTGTTGTTGTTATTGTTGTTGTTTATTTGACGTTGTTGTTGTTGTTGTTTATTTGATGTTGTTGTTGTTGTTTATTTGACATTGTTGTTGTTTATTTGACGTTGTTGTTGTTGTTTATTTGACGTTGTTGTCGTTGTTTATTGGACGTTGTTGTTGTTGTTGTATATTTGACGGTGTTGTTGTTGTTGTTTATTTGACGTTGTTGTTGTTGTTTATTTGACGTTGTTGTTGTTGTTGACGTTGTTGTTGTTGTTGTTGTTGTTGTTTATTTGGCGTTGTTGTTGTTGTTGACATAGTTGTTGTTGTTGTTGTTTATTTCACGTTGTTAATGTTGTTGATGTTGTTGTTTATTTGACGTTGTTGTTGTTGTTTATTTGACGTTGTTGTTGTTATTTATTTGACGTTGTTGTTGTTATTAATGTTGTTTATTTGACGTTGTTGTTGTTGTTGTTTATTTAATGTTGTTGTTGTTGTTGTTTATTTGACATTGTTGTTGTTGTTGACGTTGTTGTTGTTATTTATTTGACATTGTTGTTGTTGTTGTTGTTGACGTTGTTGGTGTTGTTGTTTATTTGACGTTGTTGTTGTTGTTGTTTATTTGACGTTGTTTTAGATGTTGTTGTTTATTTGACGTTGTTTTTGTTGTTGTTGTTTATTTGGCGTTGTTGTTGTTGTTTATTTGACATTGTTGTTGTTGACATTGTTGTTGTTGTTGTTTATTTGACGTAGTTTTTGTTGTTGACGTTGTTGTTGTTGTTGTTTTTTTGACGTTTTTGTTGTTCTTGATGTTGTTGTTATTGTTGTTTATTTGACGTTGTTGTTGTTGTTGTTGTTGTTGTTTATTTGACGTTGTTGTTGTTGTTGTTGTTCATTTGACGTTGTTGTTGTTCATTTGACGTTGT
Organism: Vicia faba; assembly: GCA_948472305.1. Lineage (NCBI taxonomy): Eukaryota > Viridiplantae > Streptophyta > Magnoliopsida > Fabales > Fabaceae > Vicia > Vicia faba. The sequence continues at coordinate 368,724,797 of OX451737.1, read as the reverse complement.
TGTTGTTTATTTGACGTTGTTGTTGTTATTGATGTTGTTTATTTGACGTTGTTGTTGTTTTTGTTTATTTAATGTTGTTGTTGTTGTTGTTGTTTATTTGACATTGTTGTTGTTGTTGACGTTGTTGTTGTTATTTATTTGACATTGTTGTTGTTGTTGTTGACGTTGTTGGTGTTGTTGTTTATTTGACGTTGTTGTTGTTGATGTTTATTTGACGTTGTTTTAGATGTTGTTGTTTATTTGACGTTGTTGTTGTTGTTTATTTAACATTGTTTTAGATGTTGTTGTTTATTTGACGGTGTTGTTTTTTATTTGACATTGTTGTTGTTGTTGACGTTGTTGTTGTTGTTGTTTATTTGACATTGTTGTTGTTGTTGTTGTTGACGTTGTTGGTGTTGTTGTTTATTTGACGTTGTTGTTGTTGTTGTTTGTTTGACGTTGTTTTAGTTGTTGTTGTTTATTTGACGTTGTTGTTGTTGTTTATTTGACGTTTTTGTTTTTGATATTGTTGTTGTTGTTGTTTATATGACGTTGTTGTTGTTGTTGTTTATTTGACATAGTTGTTGTTGTTGACATTGTTGTTGTTGTTGTTGTTTATTTGACGTTTTTGTTGTTGATGATGTTGTTGTTGTTTATTTGACGTTGTTGTTATTGTTTATTTGACGTTGTTGTTGTTGTTTATTTGACGTTGTTGTTGTTGTTGTTGTTGTTGTTTATTTGCCGTTGTTGTTGTTGTTGTGGTTTATTTGATGTTGTTGTTGTTTATTTGACGTTGGTGTTGTTGTTGTTTATTTGACGTTGTTGTTGTTGTTATTATTTATTTGACGTTGTTGTTATTGTTTATTTGACATTGTTGTTGTTGTTGTTGTTTATTTGACGTTGTTATTGTTGTTTATTTGACGTTGTTTTTGTTATTTGACGTTGTTGTTGTTGTTGTTGTATTTGTTGTTGTTGTTGTTGCTTATTTGACGTTGTTGTTATTGTTGTTGTTTATTTGATGTTGTTGTTGTTGTTTATTTGACGTTGGTGTTGTTGTTGTTTATTTGACGTTGTTGTTGTTGTTGTTTATTTGACGTTGTTGTTGTTGTTGTTGTTGTTTAATTGACATTGTTGTTGACGTTGTTGTTGTTGTTTATTTGACATTGTTGTTATTGTTGTTGGTGTTGTTGTTTATTTGACGTTGTTGTTGTTGTTTATTTGACGTTGTTTTAGTTGTTGTTGTTTATTTGGCGTTGTTGTTGTGTATTTGACAATGTTGTTGTTGACATTGTTGTTGTTGTTGTTGTTTATTTGACGTAGTTGTTGTTGTTGACGTTGTTGTTGTTGTTGCTTATTTGACGTTTTTGTTGTTGTTGATGCTGTTGTTGTTGTTTATTTGACGTTGTTGTTGTTGTTTATTTGACGTTGTTGTTGTTATTGTTGTTGTTTATTTGACGTTGTTGTTGTTGTTGTTGTTTATTTGATGTTGTTGTTGTTGTTTATTTGACATTGTTGTTGTTGTTGACGTTGTTGTTGTTGTTTATTTGACATTGTTGTTGTTGTTGTTTATTTGACATTGTTGTTGTTGTTGTTTATTTGACATAGTTGTTGTTGTTGACGTTGTTGTTGTTGTTGTTTATTTGACGTTGTTGTTGTTGTTGTTATTGTTGTTGTTTATTTGACGTTGTTGTTGTTGTTGTTTATTTGATGTTGTTGTTGTTGTTTATTTGACATTGTTGTTGTTTATTTGACGTTGTTGTTGTTGTTTATTTGACGTTGTTGTCGTTGTTTATTGGACGTTGTTGTTGTTGTTGTATATTTGACGTTGTTGTTATTGTTGCTTATTTGACGTTTTTGTTGTTGACGTTGTTGTTGTTGTTGCTTATTTTACGTTTTTGTTGTTGTTGATGCTGTTGTTGTTGTTTATTTGACGTTGTTGTTGTTGTTTATTTGACGTTGTTGTTGTTATTGTTGTTGTTTATTTGACGTTGTTGTTGTTGTTGTTGTTTATTTGATGTTGTTGTTGTTGTTTATTTGACATTGTTGTTGTTGTTGACGTTGTTGTTGTTGTTTATTTGACATTGTTGTTGTTGTTGTTTATTTGACGTTGTTGTTGTTGTTGTTTATTTGACATAGTTGTTGTTGTTGACGTTGTTGTTGTTGTTGTTTATTTGACGTTGTTGATGTTGTTGTTATTGTTGTTGTTTATTTGACGTTGTTGTTGTTGTTGTTTATTTGATGTTGTTGTTGTTGTTTATTTGACATTGTTGTTGTTTATTTGACGTTGTTGTTGTTGTTTATTTGACGTTGTTGTCGTTGTTTATTGGACGTTGTTGTTGTTGTTGTATATTTGACGGTGTTGTTGTTGTTGTTTATTTGACGTTGTTGTTGTTGTTGTTTATTTGACGTTGTTGTTGTTGTTGACGTTGTTGTTGTTGTTGTTGTTTATTTGGCGTTGTTGTTGTTGTTGACATAGTTGTTGTTGTTGTTGTTTATTTCACGTTGTTAATGTTGTTGATGTTGTTGTTTATTTGACGTTGTTGTTGTTGTTTATTTGACGTTGTTGTTGTTGTTTATTTGACGTTGTTGTTGTTGTTCATTTGACGTTGTTGTTGTTGTTTATTTGACGTTGTTGTTGTTATTAATGTTGTTTATTTGACGTTGTTGTTGTTGTTTATTTAATGTTGTTGTTGTTGTTGTTTATTTGACATTGTTGTTGTTGTTGTTGACGTTGTTGTTGTTATTTATTTGACATTGTTGTTGTTGTTGTTGTTGTTGACGTTGTTGGTGTTGTTGTTTATTTGACGTTGTTGTTGTTGTTGTTGTTTATTTGACGTTGTTTTAGATGTTGTTGTTTATTTGACGTTGTTGTTGTTGTTTATTTAACGTTGTTTTAGATGTTGTTATTTATTTGACGGTGTTGTTGTTTATTTGACATTGTTATTGTTGTTGACGTTGTTGTTGTTGTTTATTTGACATTGTTGTTGTTGTTGACATCGTTGTTATTGTTGTTGTTTATTTGACGTTTTTGTTGTTGATGATGTTGTTGTTGTTTATTTGACGTTGTTGTTATTGTTTATTTGACGTTGTTGTTGTTGTTTATTTGACGTTGTTGTTGTTGTTATTGTTGTTGTTTATTTGCCGTTGTTGTTTATTTGATGTCGTTGTTGTTTATTTGATGTTGTTGTTGTTTATTTGATGTTGTTGTTGTTTATTTGACGTTGTTGTTGTTGTTATTGTTGTTGTTTATTTGCCGTTGTTGTTGTTGTTGTTTATTTGATGTTGTTGTTGTTTATTTGACCTTGGTGTTGTTGTTGTTTATTTGACGTTGTTGTTGTTGTTATTATTTATTTGACGTTGTTGTTGTTATTGTTTATTTGACATTGTTGTTGTTGTTGTTGTTTATTTGACGTTGTTATTGTTGTTTATTTGACGTTGTTTTTGTTATTTGACGTTGTTGTTGTTGTATTTGTTGTTGTTGTTGTTGCTTATTTGACGTTGTTGTTATTGTTGTTGTTTATTTGATGTTGTTGCTGTTGTTTATTTGACGTTTTTGTTGTTGTTGTTACTTTGACGTTTTGTTGTTGTTGTTGTTTATTTGACGTTGTTGTTGTTGTTGTTGTTGTTGTTTATTTGACATTGTTGTTGACGTTGTTGTTGTTGTTTATTTAACATTGTTGTTATTGTTGTTGGTGTTGTTGTTTATTTGACGTTGTTGTTGTTGTTTATTTGACGTTGTTTTAGTTGTTGTTGTTTATTTGGCGTTGTTGTTGTGTATTTGACAATGTTGTTGTTGACATTGTTGTTGTTGTTGTTGACGTTGTTGTTGTTGTTGCTTATTTGACGTTTTTGTTGTTGTTGATGTTGTTGTTGTTGTTTATTTGACGTTGTTGTTGTTGTTGTTTATTTGACGTTGTTGTTGTTATTGTTGTTGTTTATTTGACGTTGTTGTTGTTGTTGTTGTTGTTGTTTATTTGATGTTGTTGTTGTTGTTTATTTGACATTGTTGTTGTTGTTGACGTTGTTGTTGTTGTTTATTTGACATTGTTGTTGTTGTTTATTTGACATTGTTGTTGTTGTTGTTGTTGTTTATTTGACGTAGTTGTTGTTGTTGACGTTGTTGTTGTTGTTGTTGTTTATTTGACGTTGTTGTTGTTGTTGTTATTGTTGTTGTTTATTTGACGTTGTTGTTGTTGTTTATTTGATGTTGTTGTTGTTATTGTTTATTTGACATTGTTGTTGTTTATTTGACGTTGTTGTTGTTGTTTATTGGACGTTGTTGTTGTTGTATATTTGACGGTGTTATTGTTGTTGTTTATTTGACGTTGTTGTTGTTGTTTATTTGACGTTGTTGTTGTTGTTGACGTTGTTGTTGTTGTTGTTGTTGTTTATTTGACGTTGTTGTTGTTGACATAGTTGTTGTTGTTGTTGTTGTTTATTTCACGTTGTTAATGTTGTTGATGTTGTTGTTTATTTGACGTTGTTGTTGTTGTTTATTTGACGTTGTTGTTGTTGTTGACATTGTTGTTGTTGTTGTTTATTTGATGTTGTAATTGTTGTTTATTTGACATTGTTGTTGTTGTTGACGTTGTTGTTGTTGTTTATTTGACATTGTTGATGTTGTTGTTGTTGACGTTGTTGGTTTTGTTGTTTATTTGACGTTGTTGTTGTTGTTTATTTGACGTTGTTTTAGTTGTTGTTGTTTATTTGACGTTGTTGTTGTTTATTTGACGTTGTTGTTGTTGACATTGTTGTTGTTGTTTATTTGACGTTGTTGTTGTTTATTTGACGTTGTTGTTGTTGACATTGTTGTTGTTGTTTATTTGACGTAGTTGTTGTTGACGTTGTTGTTGTTGTTGTTTATTTGACGTTTTTGTTGTTGTTTATTTGATGTTGTTGTTGTTGTTTATTTGACATTGTTGTTGTTGTTGACGTTGTTGTTGTTGTTTATTTGACATTGTTGTTGTTGTTGTTGACGTTGTTGGTGTTGTTGTTTATTTGACGTTGTTGTTGTTGTTGTTTATTTGATGTTGTTTTAGTTGTTGTTGTTTATTTGACGTTGTTGTTGTTGTTGTTTATTTGATGTTGTTTTAGTTGTTGTTGTTTATTTGACGTTGTTGTTGTTGTTTATTTGACGTTGTTGTTGTTGTTTATTTGACGTTGTTGTTGTTTACATTGTTGTTGTTGTTGTTGTTTATTTGACGTTGTTTTTGTTGTTGTTGTTTATTTGGCGTTGTTGTTGTTGTTTATTTGACATTGTTGTTGTTGACATTGTTGTTGTTGTTGTTTATTTGACGTAGTTTTTGTTGTTCACGTTGTTGTTGTTGTTTATTTGACATTTTTGTTGTTCTTGATGTTGTTGTTGTTGTTGTTTATTTGACGTTGTTATTGTTGTTGTTGTTTATTTGACGTTGTTGTTGTTGTTGTTGTTCATTTGACGTTGTTGTTGTTTATTTGACGTTGTTGTTGTTATTGATGTTGTTTATTTGACGTTGTTGTTGTTTTTGTTTATTTAATGTTGTTGTTGTTGTTTATTTGACATTGTTGTTGTTGTTGACGTTGTTGTTGTTATTTATTTGACATTGTTGTTGTTGTTGTTGTTGACGTTGTTGGTGTTGTTGTTTATTTGACGTTGTTGTTGTTGTTGTTGTTTATTTGACGTTGTTTTAGATGTTGTTGTTTATTTGACGTTGTTGTTGTTGTTTATTTAACGTTGTTTTAGATGTTGTTGTTTATTTGACGGTGTTGTTGTTTATTTGACATTGTTGTTGTTGTTGACGTTGTTGTTGTTGTTGTTTATTTGACATTGTTGTTGTTGTTGTTGACGTTGTTGGTGTTGTTGTTTATTTGACGTTGTTGTTGTTGTTGTTTATTTGACGTTGTTTTAGTTGTTGTTGTTTATTTGACGTTGTTGTTGTTGTTTATTTGACGTTTTTGTTTTTGATATTGTTGTTGTTGTTTATATGACGTTGTTGTTGTTGTTGTTTATTTGACATAGTTGTTGTTGTTGACATTGTTGTTGTTGTTGTTTATTTGACGTTTTTGTTGTTGATGATGTTGTTGTTGTTTATTTGACGTTGTTGTTATTGTTTATTTGACGTTGTTGTTGTTGTTTATTTGACGTTGTTGTTGTTGTTGTTTATTTGATGTTGTTGTTGTTTATTTGACGTTGGTGTTGTTGTTGTTTATTTAACATTGTTGTTGTTGTTGTTATTATTTATTTGACGTTGTTGTTATTGTTTATTTGACATTGTTGTTGTTGTTGTTTATTTGACGTTGTTATTGTTGTTTATTTGACGTTGTTTTTGTTATTTGACGTTGTTGTTGTTGTTGTTGTATTTGTTGTTGTTGTTGTTGCTTATTTGACATTGTTGTTATTGTTGTTGTTTATTTGATGTTGTTGTTGTTGTTTATTTGACGTTGTTGTTGTTGTTGTTTATTTGACGTTGTTGTTGTTGTTGTTTATTTGACGTTGTTGTTGTTGTTGTTGTTGTTGTTGTTGTTGTTTATTTGACATTGTTGTTGACGTTGTTGTTGTTGTTTATTTGACATTGTTGTTATTGTTGTTGGTGTTGTTGTTTATTTGACGTTGTTGTTGTTGTTTATTTGACGTTGTTTTAGTTGTTGTTGTTTATTTGGCGTTGTTGTTGTGTATTTGACAATGTTGTTGTTGACATTGTTGTTGTTGTTGTTGTTTATTTGACGTAGTTGTTGTTGTTGACGTTGTTGTTGTTGTTGCTTATTTGACGTTTTTGTTGTTGTTGATGCTGTTGTTGTTGTTTATTTGACGTTGTTGTTGTTGACGTTGTTGTTGTTGACGTTGTTGTTGTTGTTTATTTAACGTTGTTGTTGTTGTTATTATTGTTGTTTATTTGACGTTGTTGTTGTTGTTTATTTGATGTTGTTGTTGTTGTTGTTTATTTGACATTGTTGTTGTTTATTTGACGTTGTTGTTGTTGTTTATTTGACGTTGTTGTTGTTGTTTATTGGATGTTGTTGTTGGTATTGTATATTTGACGGTGTTGTTGTTGTTGTTTATTTGACGTTGTTGTTGTTGTTTATTTGACGTTGTTGTTGTTGTTGACGTTGTTGTTGTTGTTGTTGTTGTTTATTTGACGTTGTTGTTGTTGTTGACATAGTTGTTGTTGTTGTTGTTTATTTCACGTTGTTAATGTTGTTGATGGTGTTGTTTATTTGACGTTGTTGTTGTTGTTGTTTATTTGACGTTGTTGTTGTTGTTGTTTATTTGACGTTGTTGTTATTGTTGTTGTTCATTTGACGTTGTTGTTGTTGTTCATTTGACGTTGTTGTTGTTGTTGACGTTGTTGTTGTTGTTGTTGTTTATTTGACGTTGTTGTTGTTTTTGACATAGTTGTTGTTGTTGTTGTTTATTTCATGTTATTGATGTTGTTGATGTTGTTATTTATTTAACGTTGTTGTTGTTGTTTATTTGACGTTGTTGTTGTTGTTGACATTGTTGTTGTTGTTGTTTATTTGATGTTGTTGTTGTTGTTTATTTGACATTGTTGTTGTTGTTGACGTTGTTGTTGTTGTTGTTGTTTATTTGACATTGTTGTTGTTGTTGTTGACGTTGTTGTTGTTGTTGTTTATTTGACATTGTTGTTGTTGTTGTTGACGTTGTTGGTTTTGTTGTTTATTTGACGTTGTTGTTGTTATTTATTTGACGTTGTTTTAGTTGTTGTTGTTTATTTGACGTTGTTGTTGTTGTTGTTTATTTGACGTTATTGTTGTTGACATTGTTGTTGTTGTTGTTTATTTGACGTAGTTGTTGTTGTTGACGTTGTTGTTGTTGTTTATTTGACGTTTTTGTTGTTGTTGATGTTGTTGTTGTTGTTGTTGTTTATTTGACGTTGTGGTTATTGTTGTTTATTTGACGTTGTTGTTGTTGTTGTTTATATGACGTTGTTGTTGTTGTTATAATTGTTGTTTATTTGACGTTGTTGTTGTTTATTTGATGTTGTTGTTGTTGTTTATTTGACATTGTTGTTGTTGTTGACGTTGTTATTGTTGTTTATTTGACATTGTTGTTGTTGTTGTTGACGTTGTTGGTGTTGTTGTTTATTTGACGTTGTTGTTGTTGTTGTTGTTTATTTGATGTTGTTTTAGTTGTTGTTGTTTATTTGACGTTGTTGTTGTTGTTTATTTGACGTTGTTGTTGTTGTTGTTTATTTGACGTTGTTGTTGTTTACATTGTTGTTGTTGTTGTTGTTTATTTGACTTTGTTTTTGTTGTTGTTGTTTATTTGGCGTTGTTGTTGTTGTTGTTTATTTGACATTGTTGTTGTTGACATTGTTGTTGTTGTTGTTTATTTGACGTAGTTTTTGTTGTTGACGTTGTTGTTGTTGTTGTTGTTGTTGTTGTTGTTTATTTGACATTTTTGTTGTTCTTGATGTTGTTGTTGTTGTTTATTTGACGTTGTTGTTATTGTTGTTTATTTGACGTTGTTTTTGTTGTTGTTGTTCATTTGACGTTGTTGTTGTTGTTGTTGTTTATTTGACGTTGTTGTTGTTATTGATGTTGTTTATTTGACGTTGTTGTTGTTGTTGTTTATTTAATGTTGTTGTTGTTGTTGTTGTTTATTTGACATTGTTGTTGTTGTTGACGTTGTTGTTGTTATTTATTTGACAATGTTGTTGTTGTTGTTGTTGACGTTGTTGGTGTTGGTGTTTATTTGACGTTGTTGTTGTTGTTGTTTATTTGAAGTTGTTTTAGATGTTGTTGTTTATTTGACGTTGTTGTTGTTGTTTATTTAACGTTGTTTTAGATGTTGTTGTTTATTTGACGGTGTTGTTGTTTATTTGACATTGTTGTTGTTGTTGACGTTGTTGTTGTTGTTGTTTATTTGACATTGTTGTTGTTGTTGTTGTTGTTGACGTTGTTGGTGTTGTTGTTTATTTGACGTTGTTGTTGTTGTTGTTTATTTGACGTTGTTTTAGTTGTTGTTATTTATTTGACGTTGTTGTTGTTTATTTGACGTTTTTGTTTTTGATATTGTTGTTGTTGTTTATATGACGTTGTTGTTGTTGTTGTTTATTTGACATAGTTGTTGTTGTTGACATTGTTGTTGTTGTTGTTGTTTATTTGACGTTTTTGTTGTTGATGATGTTGTTGTTGTTGTTTATTTGACGTTGTTGTTATTGTTTATTTGACGTTATTGTTGTTGTTTATTTGCCGTTGTTGTTGTTGTTGTTATTGTTGTTGTTTATTTGCCGTTGTTGTTTTTGTTGTTGTTGTTTATTTGATGTTGTTATTGTTGTTTATTTGACGTTGGTGTTGTTGTTGTTTATTTGACGTTGTTGTTGATGTTATTATTTATTTGACGTTGTTGTTGTTATTGTTTATTTGACATTGTTGTTGTTGTTGTTGTTTATTTGACGTTGTTATTGTTGTTTATTTGACGTTGTTTTTGTTATTTGACGTTGTTGTTGTTGTTGTTGTTGTATTTGTTGTTGTTGTTGTTGTTGCTTATTTGACGTTGTTATTGTTGTTGTTTATTTGATGTTGTTGCTGTTGTTTATTTGACGTTGTTGTTGTTGTTGTTTATTTGACGTTGTTGTTGTTGTTGTTTATTTGACGTTGTTGTTGTTGTTTATTTGACATTGTTGTTGAGGTTGTTGTTGTTGTTTATTTGACATTGTTGTTATTGTTGTTGGTGTTGTTGTTTATTTGACGTTGTTGTTGTTGTTTATTTGACGTTGTTTTAGTTGTTGTTGTTTATTTGGCGTTGTTGTTGTGTATTTGACAATGTTGTTGTTGACATTGTTGTTCTTGTTGTTGTTTATTTGACGTAGTTGTTGTTGTTGACGTTGTTGTTGTTGTTGCTTATTTGACGTTTTTGTTGTTGTTGATGCTGTTGTTGTTGTTTATTTGACGATGCTGTTGTTGTTGTTTATTTGACATTGTTGTTGTTGACGTTGTTGTTGTTGACGTTGTTGTTGTTGTTTATTTGACGTTGTTGTTATTGTTTATTTGACGTTGTTGTTGTTGTTTATTTGCCGTTGTTGTTGTTGTTGTTATTGTCGTTGTTTATTTGCCGTTGTTGTTTTTGTTGTTGTTGTTTATTTGATGTTGTTATTGTTGTTTATTTGACGTTGGTGTTGTTGTTGTTTATTTGACGTTGTTGTTGATGTTATTATTTATTTGACGTTGTTGTTGTTATTGTTTATTTGAAATTGTTGTTGTTGTTGTTGTTTATTTGACGTTGTTATTGTTGTTTATTTGACGTTGTTTTTGTTATTTGACGTTGTTGTTGTTGTTGTTGTTGTATTTGTTGTTGTTGTTGTTGTTGCTTATTTGACGTTGTTATTGTTGTTGTTTATTTGATGTTGTTGCTGTTGTTTATTTGACGTTGTTGTTGTTGTTGTTTATTTGACGTTGTTGTTGTTGTTGTTTATTTGACGTTGTTGTTGTTGTTTATTTGACATTGTTGTTGAGGTTGTTGTTGTTGTTTATTTGACATTGTTGTTATTGTTGTTGGTGTTGTTGTTTATTTGACGTTGTTGTTGTTGTTTATTTGACGTTGTTTTAGTTGTTGTTGTTTATTTGGCGTTGTTGTTGTGTATTTGACAATGTTGTTGTTGACATTGTTGTTCTTGTTGTTGTTTATTTGACGTAGTTGTTGTTGTTGACGTTGTTGTTGTTGTTGCTTATTTGACGTTTTTGTTGTTGTTGATGCTGTTGTTGTTGTTTATTTGACGATGCTGTTGTTGTTGTTTATTTGACATTGTTGTTGTTGACGTTGTTGTTGTTGACGTTGTTGTTGTTGTTTATTTGACGTTGTTGTTGTTGTTATTATTGTTGTTTATTTGACGTTGTTGTTGTTGTTTATTTGATGTTGTTGTTGTTGTTGTTTATTTGACATTGTTGTTGTTTATTTGACGTTGTTGTTGTTGTTTATTTGACGTTGTTGTTGTTGTTTATTGGACGTTGTTGTTGGTATTGTATATTTGACGGTGTTGTTGTTGTTGTTTATTTGACGTTGTTGTTGTTGTTGACGTTGTTGTTGTTGTTGTTGTTGTTTATTTGACGTTGTTGTTGTTGTTGACATAGTTGTTGTTGTTGTTGTTTATTTCACGTTGTTAATGTTGTTGATGGTGTTGTTTATTTGACGTTGTTGTTGTTGTTGTTTATTTGACGTTGTTGTTGTTGTTGTTTATTTGACGTTGTTGTTGTTGTTGTTCATTTGACGTTGTTGTTGTTGTTCATTTGACGTTGTTGTTGTTGTTGACGTTGTTGTTGTTGTTGTTGTTTATTTGACGTTGTTGTTGTTTTTGACATAGTTGTTGTTGTTGTTGTTTATTTCACGTTATTGATGTTGTTGATGTTGTTATTTATTTAACGTTGTTGTTGTTGTTTATTTGACGTTGTTGTTGTTGACATTGTTGTTGTTGTTGTTTATTTGATGTTGTTGTTGTTGTTTATTTGACATTGTTGTTGTTGTTGACGTTGTTGTTGTTGTTGTTGTTTATTTGACATTGTTGTTGTTGTTGTTGACGTTGTTGTTGTTGTTGTTTATTTGACATTGTTGTTGTTGTTATTGACGTTGTTGGTTTTGTTGTTTATTTGACGTTGTTGTTGTTATTTATTTGACGTTGTTTTAGTTGTTGTTGTTTATTTGACGTTGTTGTTGTTGTTTATTTGACGTTATTGTTGTTGACATTGTTGTTGTTGTTGTTTATTTGACGTAGTTGTTGTTGTTGACGTTGTTGTTGTTGTTTATTTGACGTTTTTGTTGTTGTTGATGTTGTTGTTGTTGTTGTTGTTTATTTGACGTTGTGGTTATTGTTGTTTATTTGACGTTGTTGTTGTTGTTGTTGTTTATATGACGTTGTTGTTGTTGTTATAATTGTTGTTTATTTGACGTTGTTGTTGTTTATTTGATGTTGTTGTTGTTGTTTATTTGACATTGTTGTTGTTGTTGACGTTGTTATTGTTGTTTATTTGACATTGTTGTTGTTGTTGTTGACGTTGTTGGTGTTGTTGTTTATTTGACGTTGTTGTTGTTGTTGTTGTTTATTTGATGTTGTTTTAGTTCTTGTTGTTTATTTGACGTTGTTGTTGTTGTTTATTTGACGTTGTTGTTGTTGTTGTTTATTTGACGTTGTTGTTGTTTACATTGTTGTTGTTGTTGTTGTTTATTTGACTTTGTTTTTGTTGTTGTTGTTTATTTGGCGTTGTTGTTGTTGTTGTTTATTTGACATTGTTGTTGTTGACATTGTTGTTGTTGTTGTTTATTTGACGTAGTTTTTGTTGTTGACGTTGTTGTTGTTGTTGTTGTTGTTGTTGTTTATTTGACGTTTTTTTGTTCTTGATGTTGTTGTTGTTGTTTATTTGACGTTGTTGTTATTGTTGTTTATTTGACGTTGTTGTTGTTGTTGTTGTTCATTTGACGTTGTTGTTGTTGTTGTTTATTTGACGTTGTTGTTGTTATTGATGTTGTTTATTTGACGTTGTTGTTGTTGTTGTTTATTTAATGTTGTTGTTGTTGTTGTTTATTTGACATTGTTGTTGTTGTTGACGTTGTTGTTGTTATTTATTTGACAATGTTGTTGTTGTTGTTGTTGACGTTGTTGGTGTTGGTGTTTATTTGACGTTGTTGTTGTTGTTGTTTATTTGAAGTTGTTTTAGATGTTGTTGTTTATTTGACGTTGTTGTTGTTGTTTATTTAACGTTGTTTTAGATGTTGTTGTTTATTTGACGGTGTTGTTGTTTATTTGACATTGTTGTTGTTGTTGACGTTGTTGTTGTTGTTGTTTATTTGACATTGTTGTTGTTGTTGTTGTTGTTGTTGACGTTGTTGGTGTTGTTGTTTATTTGACGTTGTTGTTGTTGTTGTTTATTTGACGTTGTTTTAGTTGTTGTTATTTATTTGACGTTGTTGTTGTTTATTTGACGTTTTTGTTTTTGATATTGTTGTTGTTGTTTATATGACGTTGTTGTTGTTGTTGTTTATTTGACATAGTTGTTGTTGTTGACATTGTTGTTGTTGTTGTTGTTTATTTGACGTTTTTGTTGTTGATGATGTTGTTGTTGTTGTTTATTTGACGTTGTTGTTATTGTTTATTTGACGTTGTTGTTGTTGTTTATTTGCCGTTGTTGTTGTTGTTGTTGTTATTGTTGTTGTTTATTTGCCGTTGTTGTTTTTGTTGTTGTTGTTTATTTGATGTTGTTATTGTTGTTTATTTGACGTTGGTGTTGTTGTTGTTTATTTGACGTTGTTGTTGATGTTATTATTTATTTGACGTTGTTGTTGTTATTGTTTATTTGACATTGTTGTTGTTGTTGTTGTTTATTTGACGTTGTTATTGTTGTTTATTTGACGTTGTTTTTGTTATTTGACGTTGTTGTTGTTGTTGTTGTATTTGTTGTTGTTGTTGTTGTTGCTTATTTGACGTTGTTATTGTTGTTGTTTATTTGATGTTGTTGCTGTTGTTTATTTGATGTTGTTGTTGTTGTTGTTTATTTGACGTTGTTGTTGTTGTTGTTTATTTGACGTTGTTGTTGTTGTTGTTTATTTGACATTGTTGTTGACGTTGTTGTTGTTGTTTATTTGACATTGTTGTTATTGTTGTTGGTGTTGTTGTTTATTTGACGTTGTTGTTGTTGTTTATTTGACGTTGTTTTAGTTGTTGTTGTTTATTTGGCGTTGTTGTTGTGTATTTGACAATGTTGTTGTTGACATTGTTGTTCTTGTTGTTGTTTATTTGACGTAGTTGTTGTTGTTGACGTTGTTGTTGTTGTTGCTTATTTGACGTTTTTGTTGTTGTTGATGCTGTTGTTGTTGTTTATTTGACGTTGTTGTTGTTGTTTATTTGACGTTGTTGTTGTTATTGTTGTTGTTTATTTGACGTTGTTGTTGTTGTTTATTTGATGTTGTTGTTGTTGTTTATTTGACATTGTTGTTGTTGTTGACATTGTTGTTGTTGTTGTTGTTTATTTGACGTTTTTGTTGTTGATGATGTTGTTGTTGTTGTTTATTTGACGTTGTTGTTATTGTTTATTTGACGTTGTTGTTGTTGTTTATTTGACGTTGTTGTTGTTGTTATTGTTGTTGTTTATTTGCCGTTGTTGTTGTTGTTGTTTATTTGATGTTGTTGTTGTTTATTTGACGTTGTTGTTGTTGTTATTGTTGTTGTTTATTTGCCGTTGTTGTTGTTGTTGTTTATTTGATGTTGTTGTTGTTTATTTTACCTTGGTGTTGTTGTTGTTTATTTGACGTTGTTGTTGTTGTTATTATTTATTTGACGTTGTTGTTGTTATTGTTTATTTGACATTGTTGTTGTTGTTGTTGTTTATTTGACGTTGTTATTGTTGTTTATTTGACGTTGTTTTTGTTATTTGACGTTGTTGTTGTTGTTGTATTTGTTGTTGTTGTTGTTGCTTATTTGATGTTGTTGTTATTGTTGTTGTTTATTTGATGTTATTGCTGTTGTTTATTTGACGTTTTTGTTGTTGTTGTTACTTTGACGTTTTGTTGTTGTTGTTGTTTATTTGACGTTGTTGTTGTTGTTGTTGTTGTTTATTTGACATTGTTATTGACGTTGTTGTTGTTGTTTATTTAACATTCTTGTTATTGTTGTTGGTGTTGTTGTTTATTTGACGTTGTTGTTGTTGTTTATTTGACGTTGTTTTAGTTGTTGTTGTTTATTTGGCGTTGTTGTTGTGTATTTGACAATGTTGTTGTTGACATTGTTGTTGTTGTTGTTTATTTGACGTAGTTGTTGTTGTTGACGTTGTTGTTGTTGTTGTTGCTTATTTGACGTTTTTGTTGTTGTTGATGTTGTTGTTGTTGTTTATTTGACGTTGTTGTTGTTAATGTTTATTTGACGTTGTTGTTGTTAATGTTTATTTGACGTTGTTGTTTTTGTTATTGTTGTTGTTTATTTAACGTTGTTGTTGTTGTTGTTTATTTGTTGTTGTTGTTGTTTATTTGACATTGTTGTTGTTGTTGACGTTGTTGTTGTTGTTGTTTATTTAACGTTGTTTTAGATGTTGTTGTTTATTTGACGGTGTTGTTGTTTATTTGACATTGTTGTTGTTGTTGACGTTGTTGTTGTTGTTGTTGTTTATTTGACATTGTTGTTGTTGTTGTTGTTGACGTTGTTGGTGTTGTTGTTTATTTGACGTTGTTGTTGTTGTTGTTTATTTGACGTTGTTTTAGTTGTTGTTGTTTATTTGACGTTGTTGTTGTTTATTTGACGTTTTTGTTTTTGATATTGTTGTTGTTGTTTATATGACGTTGTTGTTGTTGTTGTTGTTTATTTGACATAGTTGTTGTTGTTGACATTGTTGTTGTTGTTGTTTATTTGACGTTTTTGTTGTTGATGATGTTGTTGTTGTTGTTTATTTGACGTTGTTGTTATTGTTTATTTGACGTTGTTGTTGTTGTTTATTTGACGTTGTTGTTGTTGTTGTTGTTTATTTGCCGTTGTTGTTGTTGTTGTTTATTTGATGTTGTTGTTGTTGTTTATTTGACGTTGGTGTTGTTGTTGTTTATTTGACGTTGTTGTTGATGTTATTATTTATTTGACGTTGTTGTTGTTATTGTTTATTTGACATTGTTGTTGTTGTTGTTGTTGTTTATTTGACGTTGTTATTGTTGTTTATTTGACGTTGTTTTTGTTATTTGACGTTGTTGTTGTTGTTGTTGTTGTATTTGTTGTTGTTGTTGTTATTGCTTATTTGACGTTGTTGTTATTGTTGTTGTTTATTTGACGTTGTTGTTGTTGTTTATTTGACGTTTTTGTTTTTGATATTGTTGTTGTTGTTGTTTATATGACGTTGTTGTTGTTGTTGTTTATTTGACATAGTTGTTGTTGTTGACATTGTTGTTGTTGTTGTTGTTTATTTGACGTTTTTGTTGTTGATGATGTTGTTGTTGTTGTTTATTTGACGTTGTTGTTATTGTTTATTTGACGTTGTTGTTGTTGTTTATTTGACGTTGTTGTTGTTGTTATTGTTGTTGTTTATTTGCCGTTGTTGTTGTTGTTGTTGTTTATTTGATGTTGTTGTTGTTTATTTGACGTTGTTGTTGTTGTTATTGTTGTTGTTTATTTGCCGTTGTTGTTGTTGTTGTTTATTTGATGTTGTTGTTGTTTATTTTACCTTGGTGTTGTTGTTGTTTATTTGACGTTGTTGTTGTTGTTATTATTTATTTGACGTTGTTGTTGTTATTGTTTATTTGACATTGTTGTTGTTGTTGTTGTTGTTTATTTGACGTTGTTATTGTTGTTTATTTGACGTTGTTTTTGTTATTTGACGTTGTTGTTGTTGTTGTATTTGTTGTTGTTGTTGTTGCTTATTTGATGTTGTTGTTATTGTTGTTGTTTATTTGATGTTGTTGCTGTTGTTTATTTGACGTTTTTGTTGTTGTTGTTACTTTGACGTTTTGTTGTTGTTGTTGTTTATTTGACGTTGTTGTTGTTGTTGTTGTTGTTTATTTGACATTGTTGTTGACGTTGTTGTTGTTGTTTATTTAACATTGTTGTTATTGTTGTTGGTGTTGTTGTTTATTTGACGTTGTTGTTGTTGTTTATTTGACGTTGTTTTAGTTGTTGTTGTTTATTTGGCGTTGTTGTTGTGTATTTGACAATGTTGTTGTTGACATTGTTGTTGTTGTTGTTTATTTGACGTAGTTGTTGTTGTTGACGTTGTTGTTGTTGTTGCTTATTTGACGTTTTTGTTGTTGTTGATGTTGTTGTTGTTGTTTATTTGACGTTGTTGTTGTTAATGTTTATTTGACGTTGTTGTTGTTAATGTTTATTTGACGTTGTTGTTTTTGTTATTGTTGTTGTTTATTTAACGTTGTTGTTGTTGTTGTTTATTTGTTGTTGTTGTTGTTTATTTGACATTGTTGTTGTTGTTGACGTTGTTGTTGTTGTTGTTTATTTAACGTTGTTTTAGATGTTGTTGTTTATTTGACGGTGTTGTTGTTTATTTGACATTGTTGTTGTTGTTGACGTTGTTGTTGTTGTTGTTGTTTATTTGACATTGTTGTTGTTGTTGTTGTTGACGTTGTTGGTGTTGTTGTTTATTTGACGTTGTTGTTGTTGTTGTTTATTTGACGTTGTTTTAGTTGTTGTTGTTTATTTGACGTTGTTGTTGTTTATTTGACGTTTTTGTTTTTGATATTGTTGTTGTTGTTTATATGACGTTGTTGTTGTTGTTGTTGTTTATTTGACATAGTTGTTGTTGTTGACATTGTTGTTGTTGTTGTTTATTTGACGTTTTTGTTGTTGATGATGTTGTTGTTGTTGTTTATTTGACGTTGTTGTTATTGTTTATTTGACGTTGTTGTTGTTGTTTATTTGACGTTGTTGTTGTTGTTGTTGTTTATTTGTCGTTGTTGTTGTTGTTGTTTATTTGATGTTGTTGTTGTTGTTTATTTGACGTTGGTGTTGTTGTTGTTTATTTGACGTTGTTGTTGATGTTATTATTTATTTGACGTTGTTGTTGTTATTGTTTATTTGACATTGTTGTTGTTGTTGTTGTTTATTTGACGTTGTTATTGTTGTTTATTTGACGTTGTTTTTGTTATTTGACGTTGTTGTTGTTGTTGTTGTTGTTGTTGTTGTTGTATTTGTTGTTGTTGTTATTGCTTATTTGACGATGTTGTTATTGTTGTTGTTTATTTGATGTTGTTGCTGTTGTTTATTTGACGTTGTTGTTGTTGTTGTTGTTTATTTGACGTTGTTGTTGTTGTTGTTGTTTATTTGACGTTGTTGTTGTTGTTGTTGTTTATTTGACATTGTTGTTGACGTTGTTGTTGTTGTTTATTTGACATTGTTGTTATTGTTGTTGGTGTTGTTGTTTATTTGACGTTGTTGTTGTTGTTTATTTGACGTTGTTTTAGTTGTTGTTGTTTATTTGGCGTTGTTGTTGTGTATTTGACAATGTTGTTGTTGACATTGTTGTTCTTGTTGTTGTTTATTTGACGTAGTTGTTGTTGTTGACGTTGTTGTTGTTGTTGCTTATTTGACGTTTTTGTTGTTGTTGATGCTGTTGTTGTTGTTTATTTGACGTTGTTGTTGTTATTGTTGTTGTTTATTTGACGTTGTTGTTGTTGTTGTTGTTTATTTGATGTTGTTGTTGTTGTTTATTTGACATTGTTGTTGTTGTTGACGTTGTTGTTGTTGTTGTTTATTTGACATTGTTGTTGTTGTTGTTTATTTGACTTAGTTGTTGTTGTTGAAGTTGTTATTGTTGTTTATTTGACGTTGTTGTTGTTGTTATTATTGTTGTTTATTTGACGTTGTTGTTGTTGTTTATTTGATGTTGTTGTTGTTGTTTATTTGACATTGTTGTTGTTTATTTGACGTTGTTGTTGTTGTTTATTTGACGTTGTTGTTGTTGTTTATTGGACGTTGTTGTTGTTGTTGTATATTTGACGGTGTTGTTATTGTTGTTTATTTGACGTTGTTGTTGTTGTTTATTTGACGTTGTTGTTGTTGTTGACGTTGTTGTTGTTGTTGTTGTTTATTTGACGTTGTTGTTGTTGTTGACATAGTTGTTGTTGTTGTTGTTGTTTATTTGACATAGTTAATGTTGTTGTTGTTGTTGTTTATTTGACGTTGTTGTTGTTGTTGTTGTTCATTTGACGTTGTTGTTGTTGTTTATTTGACGTTGTTGTTGTTATTGATGTTGTTTATTTGACGTTGTTGTTGTTGTTGTTTATTTAATGTTGTTGTTGTTATTGTTTATTTGACATTGTTGTTGTTGTTGACGTTGTTGTTGTAATTTATTTGACATTGTTGTTGTTGTTGTTGACGTTGTTGGTGTTATTGTTTATTTGACGTTGTTGTTGTTGTTGTTAATTTGACGTTGTTGTTGTTGTTTATTTAACGTTGTTTTAGATGTTGTTGTTTATTTGACGATGTTGTTGTTTATTTGACATTGTTGTTGTTGTTGACGTTGTTGTTGTTGTTGTTTATTTGACATTGTTGTTGTTGTTGTTGTTGACGTTGTTGGTGTTGTTGTTTATTTGACATTGTTGTTGTTGTTGTTGTTTATTTGACTTTGTTTTAGTTGTTGTTGTTTATTTGACGTTGTTGTTGTTGTTTATTTGACGTTTTTGTTTTTGATATTGTTGTTGTTGTTGTTGTTTATATGACGTTGTTGTTGTTGTTTATTTGACATTGTTGTTGTTGTTGACATTGTTGTTGTTGTTGTTGTTTATTTGACGTTTTTGTTGTTGATGATGTTGTTGTTGTTTATTTGACGTTGTTGTTATTGTTTATTTGACGTTGTTGTTGTTGTTTATTTGACGTTGTTGTTGTTGTTATTGTTGTTGTTTATTTGCCGTTGTTGTTGTTATTGTTGTTTATTTGATGTTGTTGTTGTTTATTTGACGTTGTTGTTGTTGTTATTGTTGTTGTTTATTTGCCGTTATTGTTGTTGTTGTTTATTTTATGTTGTTGTTGTTTATTTGACCTTGGTGTTGTTGTTGTTTATTTGACGTTGTTGTTGTTGTTATTATTTATTTGACGTTGTTGTTGTTATTGTTTATTTGACATTGTTGTTGTTGTTGTTGTTTATTTGACGTTGTTATTGTTGTTTATTTGACGTTGTTTTTGTTATTTGACGTTGTTGTTGTTGTTGTTGTTGTATTTGTTGTTGTTGTTGTTGCTTATTTGACGTTGTTGTTATTGTTGTTGTTTATTTGATGTTGTTGCTGTTGTTTATTTGACGTTTTTGTTGTTGTTGTTACTTTGACGTTTTGTTGTTGTTGTTGTTTATTTGACGTTGTTGTTGTTGTTGTTGTTTATTTGACATTGTTGTTGACGTTGTTGTTGTTGTTTATTTAACATTGTTGTTATTGTTGTTGGTGTTGTTGTTTATTTGACGTTGTTGTTGTTGTTGTTTATTTGACGTTGTTTTAGTTGTTGTTGTTTATTTGGCGTTGTTGTTGTGTATTTGACAATGTTGTTGTTGACATTGTTGTTGTTGTTGTTTATTTGACGTAGTTGTTGTTGTTGACGTTGTTGTTGTTGTTGCTTATTTGACGTTTTTGTTGTTGTTGATGTTGTTGTTGTTGTTGTTTATTTGACGTTGTTGTTGTTGTTGTTGTTTATTTGACATTGTTGTTGTTATTGTTGTTGTTTATTTGACGTTGTTGTTATTGTTGTTGTTGTTTATTTGATGTTGTTGTTGTTGTTTATTTGACATTGTTGTTGTTGTTGACGTTGTTGTTGTTGTTTATTTGACATTGTTGTTGTTGTTTATTTGACATTGTTGTTGTTGTTGTTTATTTGACGTAGTTGTTGTTGTTGACGTTGTTGTTGTTGTTGTTGTTTATTTGACGTTGTTGTTGTTGTTGTTGTTATTGTTGTTGTTTATTTGACGTTGTTGTTGTTGTTTATTTGATGTTGTTGTTGTTATTGTTTATTTGACATTGTTGTTGTTTATTTGACGTTGTTGTTGTTGTTTATTGGACGTTGTTGTTGTTGTATATTTGACGGTGTTATTGTTGTTGTTTATTTGACGTTGTTGTTGTTGTTTATTTGACGTTGTTGTTGTTGTTGACGTTGTTGTTGTTGTTGTTGTTTATTTGACGTTGTTGTTGTTGTTGTTGACATAGTTGTTGTTGTTGTTGTTGTTTATTTCACGTTGTTAATGTTGTTGATGTTGTTGTTTATTTGACGTTGTTGTTGTTGTTTATTTGACGTTGTTGTTGTTGTTGACATTGTTGTTGTTGTTGTTTATTTGATGTTGTAATTGTTGTTTATTTGACATTGTTGTTGTTGTTGACGTTGTTGTTCTTGTTTATTTGACATTGTTGATGTTGTTGTTGTTGACGTTGTTGGTTTTGTTGTTTATTTGACGTTGTTGTTGTTGTTTATTTGACAGTGTTTTAGTTGTTGTTGTTTATTTGACGTTGTTGTTGTTTATTTGACGTTGTTGTTGTTGACATTGTTGTTGTTGTTTATTTGACGTAGTTGTTGTTGTTGATGTTGTTGTTGACGTTGTTGTTGTTGTTTATTTGACATTGTTGTTGTTGTTGTTGACGTTGTTGGTGTTGTTGTTTATTTGACGTTGTTGTTGTTGTTGTTTATTTGATGTTGTTTTAGTTGTTGTTGTTTATTTGATGTTGTTGTTGTTGTTTATTTGACGTTGTTGTTGTTGTTTATTTGACGTTGTTGTTGTTTACATTGTTGTCGTTGTTGTTGTTTATTTGACGTTGTTTTTGTTGTTGTTGTTTATTTGGCGTTGTTGTTGTTTATTTGACATTGTTGTTGTTGACATTGTTGTTGTTGTTGTTTATTTGACGTAGTTTTTGTTGTTGACGTTGTTGTTGTTGTTGTTTATTTGACATTTTTGTTGTTCTTGATGTTGTTGTTGTTGTTGTTTATTTGACGTTGTTGTTGTTGTTGTTGTTTATTTGACGTTGTTGTTGTTGTTGTTGTTGTTCATTTGACGTTGTTGTTGTTTATTTGACGTTGTTGTTGTTATTGATGTTGTTTATTTGACGTTGTTGTTGTTTTTGTTTATTTAATGTTGTTGTTGTTGTTTATTTGACATTGTTGTTGTTGTTGACGTTGTTGTTGTTATTTATTTGACATTGTTGTTGTTGTTGTTGACGTTGTTGGTGTTGTTGTTTATTTGACGTTGTTGTTGTTGTTGTTGTTGTTGTTGTTTATTTGACGTTGTTTTAGATGTTGTTGTTTATTTGACGTTGTTGTTGTTGTTTATTTAACGTTGTTTTAGATGTTGTTGTTTATTTGATGGTGTTGTTGTTTATTTGACATTGTTGTTGTTGTTGACGTTGTTGTTGTTGTTGTTTATTTGACATTGTTGTTGTTGTTGTTGTTGACGTTGTTATTGGTGTTGTTTATTTGATGTTGTTGTTGTTGTTTATTTGACGTTGTTGTTGTTGTTGTTGTTTATTTGACGTTGTTGTTGTTGTTGTTGTTTATTTGACGTTGTTGTTGTTGTTGTTGTTGTTGTTTATTTGACATTGTTGTTGACGTTGTTGTTGTTGTTTATTTGACATTGTTGTTATTGTTGTTGGTGTTGTTGTTTATTTGACGTTGTTGTTGTTGTTTATTTGACGTTGTTTTAGTTATTGTTGTTTATTTGGCGTTGTTGTTGTGTATTTGACAATGTTGTTGTTGACATTGTTGTTGTTGTTGTTGTTTATTTGACGTAGTTGTTGTTGTTGACGTTGTTGTGGTTGTTGCTTATTTGACGTTTTTGTTGTTGTTGATGCTGTTGTTGTTGTTTATTTGACGATGCTGTTGTTGTTGTTTATTTGACGTTGTTGTTGTTGACGTTGTTGTTGTTGTTTATATGACGTTGTTGTTGTTGTTATTATTGTTGTTTATTTGACGTTGTTGTTGTTGTTTATTTGATGTTGTTGTTGTTGTTTATTTGACATTGTTGTTGTTTATTTGACGTTGTTGTTGTTGTTTATTTGACGTTGTTGTTGTTGTTTATTGGACGTTGTTGTTGTTGTTGTATATTTGACGGTGTTGTTGTTGTTGTTTATTTGACGTTGTTGTTGTTGTTTATTTAATGTTGTTGTTGTTGTTGTTTATTTGACATTGTTGTTGTTGTTGACGTTGTTGTTGTAATTTTTTTGACATTGTTGTTGTTGTTGTTGTTGACGTTGTTGGTGTTGTTGTTTATTTGACGTTGTTGTATTTGTTGTTAATTTGACGTTGTTGTTGTTGTTGTTTATTTAACATTGTTTTAGATGTTGTTGTTTATTTGACGATGTTGTTGTTTATTTGACATTGTTGTTGTTGTTGACGTTGTTGTTGTTGTTGTTGTTTATTTGACATTGTTGTTGTTGTTGTTGTTGACGTTGTTGGTGTTGTTGTTTATTTGACGTTGTTGTTGTTGTTGTTTATTTGACGTTGTTTTAGTTGTTGTTGTTTATTTGACGTTGTTGTTGTTGTTTATTTGACGTTTTTGTTTTTGATATTGTTGTTGTTGTTGTTTATATGACGTTGTTGTTGTTGTTTATTTGACATAGTTGTTGTTGTTGACATTGTTGTTGTTGTTGTTGTTTATTTGACGTTTTTGTTGTTGATGATGTTGTTGTTGTTGTTTATTTGACGTTGTTGTTATTGTTTATTTGACGTTGTTGTTGTTGTTTATTTGACGTTGTTGTTGTTGTTATTGTTGTTGTTTATTTGTCGTTGTTGTTGTTGTTGTTTATTTGATGTTGTTGTTGTTTATTTGACGTTGTTGTTGTTGTTATTGTTGTTGTTTATTTGCGGTTGTTGTTGTTGTTGTTTATTTGATGTTGTTGTTGTTTATTTGACCTTGGTGTTGTTGTTGTTTATTTGACGTTGTTGTTGTTGTTATTATTTATTTGACGTTGTTGTTGTTATTGTTTATTTGACATTGTTGTTGTTGTTGTTGTTGTTGTTTATTTGATGTTGTTATTGTTGTTTATTTGACGTTGTTTTTGTTATTTGACGTTGTTGTTGTTGTATTTGTTGTTGTTGTTGTTGCTTATTTGACGTTGTTATTGTTGTTGTTTATTTGATGTTGTTGTTGTTGTTTATTTGACGTTTTTGTTGTTGTTGTTACTTTGACGTTTTGTT
The DNA here is from genome assembly GCA_948472305.1 of Vicia faba. Lineage (NCBI taxonomy): Eukaryota > Viridiplantae > Streptophyta > Magnoliopsida > Fabales > Fabaceae > Vicia > Vicia faba. Next base: position 368,701,248 of record OX451737.1, on the reverse strand, counting down.
GTTGTTGTTGTTTATTTGACGTTGTTGTTGTTGTTGTTGTTGTTTATTTGACATTGTTGTTGACGTTGTTGTTGTTGTTTATTTAACATTGTTGTTATTGTTGTTGGTGTTGTTGTTTATTTGACGTTGTTGTTGTTGTTTATTTGACGTTGTTTTAGTTGTTGTTGTTTATTTGGCGTTGTTGTTGTGTATTTGACAATGTTGTTGTTGACATTGTTGTTGTTGTTGTTTATTTGACGTAGTTGTTGTTGTTGACGTTGTTGTTGTTGTTGCTTATTTGACGTTTTTGTTGTTGTTGATGTTGTTGTTGTTGTTTATTTGACGTTGTTGTTGTTGTTGTTTATTTGACGTTGTTGTTGTTATTGTTGTTGTTTATTTGACGTTGTTGTTGTTGTTGTTGTTTATTTGATGTTGTTGTTGTTGTTTATTTGACATTGTTGTTGTTGTTGACGTTGTTGTTGTTGTTTATTTGACATTGTTGTTGTTGTTTATTTGACATTGTTGTTGTTGTTGTTTATTTGACGTAGTTGTTGTTGTTGACGTTGTTGTTGTTGTTTATTTGACGTTGTTGTTGTTGTTGTTATTGTTGTTGTTTATTTGACGTTGTTGTTGTTGTTTATTTGATGTTGTTGTTGTTATTGTTTATTTGACATTGTTGTTGTTTATTTGACGTTGTTGTTGTTGTTTATTGGACGTTGTTGTTGTTGTATATTTGACGGTGTTATCGTTGTTGTTTATTTGATGTTGTTGTTGTTGTTTATTTGACGTTGTTGTTGTTGTTGACGTTGTTGTTGTTGTTGTTGTTTATTTGACGTTGTTGTTGTTGTTGACATAGTTGTTGTTGTTGTTGTTGTTTATTTCACGTTGTTAATGTTGTTGATGTTGTTGTTTATTTGACGTTGTTGTTGTTGTTTATTTGACGTTGTTGTTGTTGTTGACATTGTTGTTGTTGTTGTTTATTTGATGTTGTAATTGTTGTTTATTTGACATTGTTGTTGTTGTTGACGTTGTTGTTGTTGTTTATTTGACATTGTTGATGTTGTTGTTGTTGACGTTGTTGGTTTTGTTGTTTATTTGACGTTGTTGTTGTTGTTTATTTGACGTTGTTTTAGTTGTTGTTGTTTATTTGACGTTGTTGTTGTTTATTTGACGTTGTTGTTGTTGACATTGTTGTTGTTGTTTATTTGACGTAGTTGTTGTTGTTTATTTGACGTTGTTTTAGTTGTTGTTGTTTATTTGACGTTGTTGTTGTTTATTTGACGTTGTTGTTGTTGACATTGTTGTTGTTGTTTATTTGACGTAGTTGTTGTTGTTGACGTTGTTGTTGTTGTTGTTGTTGTTTATTTGACGTTTTTGTTGTTGTTTATTTGATGTTGTTGTTGTTGTTGTTTATTTGACATTGTTGTTGTTGTTGACGTTGTTGTTGTTGTTTATTTGACATTGTTGTTGTTGTTGTTGACGTTGTTGGTGTTGTTGTTTATTTGACGTTGTTGTTGTTGTTTATTTGATGTTGTTTTAGTTGTTGTTGTTTATTTGACGTTGTTGTTGTTGTTGTTTATTTGACGTTGTTGTTGTTGTTTATTTGACGTTGTTGTTGTTTACATTGTTGTTGTTGTTGTTTATTTGACGTTGTTTTTGTTGTTGTTGTTTATTTGGCGTTGTTGTTGTTGTTTATTTGACATTGTTGTTGTTGACATTGTTGTTGTTGTTGTTTATTTGACGTAGTTTTTGTTGTTGACGTTGTTGTTGTTGTTGTTTATTTGACGTTTTTGTTGTTCTTGATGTTGTTGTTATTGTTGTTTATTTGACGTTGTTGTTGTTGTTGTTGTTGTTTATTTGACGTTGTTGTTGTTGTTGTTGTTCATTTGACGTTGTTGTTGGTTATTTGACGTTGTTGTTGTTATTGATGTTGTTTATTTGACGTTGTTGTTGTTTTTGTTTATTTAATGTTGTTGTTGTTGTTGTTGTTTATTTGACATTGTTGTTGTTGTTGACGTTGTTGTTGTTATTTATTTGACATTGTTGTTGTTGTTGTTGTTGACGTTGTTGGTGTTGTTGTTTATTTGACGTTGTTGTTGTTGATGTTTATTTGACGTTGTTTTAGATGTTGTTGTTTATTTGACGTTGTTGTTGTTGTTTATTTAACGTTGTTTTAGATGTTGTTGTTTATTTGACGGTGTTGTTTTTTATTTGACATTGTTGTTGTTGTTGACGTTGTTGTTGTTGTTGTTTATTTGACATTGTTGTTGTTGTTGTTGTTGACGTTGTTGGTGTTGTTGTTTATTTGACGTTGTTGTTGTTGTTGTTTATTTGATGTTGTTTTAGTTGTTGTTGTTTATTTGACGTTGTTGTTGTTGTTTATTTGACGTTTTTGTTTTTGATATTGTTGTTGTTGTTGTTTATATGACGTTGTTGTTGTTGTTGTTTATTTGACATAGTTGTTGACATTGTTGACATTGTTGTTGTTGTTGTTGTTTATTTGACGTTTTTGTTGTTGATGATGTTGTTGTTGTTTATTTGACGTTGTTGTTATTGTTTATTTGACGTTGTTGTTGTTGTTTATTTGACGTTGTTGTTGTTGTTGTTGTTGTTTATTTGCCGTTGTTGTTGTTGTTGTTGTTGTTGTTTATTTGATGTTGTTGTTGTTTATTTGACGTTGGTGTTGTTGTTGTTTATTTGACGTTGTTGTTGTTGTTATTATTTATTTGACGTTGTTGTTATTGTTTATTTGACATTGTTGTTGTTGTTGTTGTTTATTTGACGTTGTTATTGTTGTTTATTTGACGTTGTTTTTGTTATTTGACGTTGTTGTTGTTGTTATTGTTGTTGTTTATTTGCGGTTGTTGTTGTTGTTGTTTATTTGATGTTGTTGTTGTTTATTTGACCTTGGTGTTGTTGTTGTTTATTTGACGTTGTTGTTGTTGTTATTATTTATTTGACGTTGTTGTTGTTATTGTTTATTTGACATTGTTGTTGTTGTTGTTGTTGTTTATTTGATGTTGTTATTGTTGTTTATTTGACGTTGTTTTTGTTATTTGACGTTGTTGTTGTTGTTGTATTTGTTGTTGTTGTTGTTGCTTATTTGACGTTGTTATTGTTGTTGTTTATTTGATGTTGTTGCTGTTGTTTATTTGACGTTTTTGTTGTTGTTGTTACTTTGACGTTTTGTTGTTGTTGTTGTTTATTTGACGTTGTTGTTGTTGTTGTTGTTTATTTGACATTGTTGTTGACGTTGTTGTTGTTGTTTATTTAACATTGTTGTTATTGTTGTTGGTGTTGTTGTTTATTTGACGTTGTTGTTGTTGTTTATTTGACGTTGTTTTAGTTGTTGTTGTTTATTTGGCGTTGTTGTTGTGTATTTGACAATGTTGTTGTTGACATTGTTGTTGTTGTTGTTTATTTGACGTAGTTGTTGTTGTTGACGTTGTTGTTGTTGTTGCTTATTTGACGTTTTTGTTGTTGTTGATGTTGTTGTTGTTGTTGTTTATTTGACGTTGTTGTTGTTATTGTTGTTGTTTATTTGACGTTGTTGTTGTTGTTGTTGTTTATTTGATGTTGTTGTTGTTGTTTATTTGACATTGTTGTTGTTGTTGACGTTGTTGTTGTTGTTTATTTGACATTGTTGTTGTTGTTTATTTGACATTGTTGTTGTTGTTGTTGTTTATTTGACGTAGTTGTTGTTGTTGACGTTGTTGTTGTTGTTTATTTGACGCTGTTGTTGTTGTTGTTATTGTTGTTGTTTATTTGACGTTGTTGTTGTTGTTTATTTGATGTTGTTGTTGTTATTGTTTATTTGACATTGTTGTTGTTTATTTGACGTTGTTGTTGTTGTTTATTGGACGTTGTTGTTGTTGTATATTTGACGGTGTTATCGTTGTTGTTTATTTGACGTTGTTGTTGTTGTTTATTTGACGTTGTTGTTGTTGTTGACGTTGTTGTTGTTGTTGTTGTTTATTTGACGTTGTTGTTGTTGTTGACATAGTTGTTGTTGTTGTTGTTGTTTATTTCACGTTGTTAATGTTGTTGATGTTGTTGTTTATTTGACGTTGTTGTTGTTGTTTATTTGACGTTGTTGTTGTTGTTGACATTGTTGTTGTTGTTGTTTATTTGATGTTGTAATTGTTGTTTATTTGACATTGTTGTTGTTGTTGACGTTGTTGTTGTTGTTTATTTGACATTGTTGATGTTGTTGTTGTTGACGTTGTTGGTTTTGTTGTTTATTTGACGTTGTTGTTGTTGTTTATTTGACGTTGTTTTAGTTGTTGTTGTTTATTTGACATTGTTGTTGTTTATTTGACGTTGTTGTTGTTGACATTGTTGTTGTTGTTTATTTGACGTAGTTGTTGTTGTTTATTTGACGTTGTTTTAGTTGTTGTTGTTTATTTGACGTTGTTGTTGTTTATTTGACGTTGTTGTTGTTGACATTGTTGTTGTTGTTTATTTGACGTAGTTGTTGTTGTTGACGTTGTTGTTGTTGTTGTTGTTTATTTGACGTTTTTGTTGTTGTTTATTTGATGTTGTTGTTGTTGTTGTTTATTTGACATTGTTGTTGTTGTTGACGTTGTTGTTGTTGTTTATTTGACATTGTTGTTGTTGTTGTTGACGTTGTTGGTGTTGTTGTTTATTTGACGTTGTTGTTGTTGTTGTTTATTTGATGTTGTTTTAGTTGTTGTTGTTTATTTGACGTTGTTGTTGTTGTTGTTTATTTGACGTTGTTGTTGTTGTTTATTTGACGTTGTTGTTGTTTACATTGTTGTTGTTGTTGTTTATTTGACGTTGTTTTTGTTGTTGTTGTTTATTTGGCGTTGTTGTTGTTGTTTATTTGACATTGTTGTTGTTGACATTGTTGTTGTTGTTGTTTATTTGACGTAGTTTTTGTTGTTGACGTTGTTGTTGTTGTTGTTTATTTGACGTTTTTGTTGTTCTTGATGTTGTTGTTATTGTTGTTTATTTGACGTTGTTGTTGTTGTTGTTGTTTATTTGACGTTGTTGTTGTTGTTGTTGTTCATTTGACGTTGTTGTTGGTTATTTGACGTTGTTGTCATTATTGATGTTGTTTATTTGACGTTGTTGTTGTTTTTGTTTATTTAATGTTGTTGTTGTTGTTGTTTATTTGACATTGTTGTTGTTGTTGACGTTGTTGTTGTTATTTATTTGACATTGTTGTTGTTGTTGTTGTTGACGTTGTTGGTGTTGTTGTTTATTTGACGTTGTTGTTGTTGATGTTTATTTGACGTTGTTTTAGATGTTGTTGTTTATTTGACGTTGTTGTTGTTGTTTATTTAACGTTGTTTTAGATGTTGTTGTTTATTTGACGGTGTTGTTTTTTATTTGACATTGTTGTTGTTGTTGACGTTGTTGTTGTTTATTTGACATTGTTGTTGTTGTTGTTGTTGACGTTGTTGGTGTTGTTGTTTATTTGACGTTGTTGTTGTTGTTTATTTGATGTTGTTTTAGTTGTTGTTGTTTATTTGACGTTGTTGTTGTTGTTTATTTGACGTTTTTGTTTTTGATATTGTTGTTGTTGTTGTTTATATGACGTTGTTGTTGTTGTTGTTTATTTGACATAGTTGTTGTTGTTTACATTGTTGTTGTTGTTGTTGTTTATTTGACGTTTTTGTTGTTGATGATGTTGTTGTTGTTTATTTGACGTTGTTGTTATTGTTTATTTGACGTTGTTGTTGTTGTTTATTTGACGTTGTTGTTGTTGTTGTTGTTGTTGTTTATTTGCCGTTGTTGTTGTTGTTGTTGTTGTTTATTTGATGTTGTTGTTGTTTATTTGACGTTGGTGTTGTTGTTGTTTATTTGACGTTGTTGTTGATGTTATTATTTATTTGACGTTGTTGTTATTGTTTATTTGACATTGTTGTTGTTGTTGTTGTTTATTTGACGTTGTTATTGTTGTTTATTTGACGTTGTTTTTGTTATTTGACGTTGTTGTTGTTGTTATTGTTGTTGTTTATTTGCGGTTGTTGTTGTTGTTGTTTATTTGATGTTGTTGTTGTTTATTTGACCTTGGTGTTGTTGTTGTTTATTTGACGTTGTTGTTGTTGTTATTATTTATTTGACATTGTTGTTGTTATTGTTTATTTGACATTGTTGTTGTTGTTGTTGTTGTTTATTTGATGTTGTTATTGTTGTTTATTTGACGTTGTTTTTGTTATTTGACGTTGTTGTTGTTGTTGTATTTGTTGTTGTTGTTGTTGCTTATTTGACGTTGTTATTGTTGTTGTTTATTTGATGTTGTTGCTATTGTTTATTTGACGTTTTTGTTGTTGTTGTTACTTTGACGTTTTGTTGTTGTTGTTGTTTATTTGACGTTGTTGTTGTTGTTGTTGTTGTTTATTTGACATTGTTGTTGACGTTGTTGTTGTTGTTTATTTAACATTGTTGTTATTGTTGTTGGTGTTGTTGTTTATTTGACGTTGTTGTTGTTGTTTATTTGACGTTGTTTTAGTTGTTGTTGTTTATTTGGCGTTGTTGTTGTGTATTTAACAATGTTGTTGTTGACATTGTTGTTGTTGTTGTTTATTTGACGTAGTTGTTGTTGTTGTTGACGTTGTTGTTGTTGTTGCTTATTTGACGTTTTTGTTGTTGTTGATGTTGTTGTTGTTGTTTATTTGACGTTGTTGTTGTTGTTGTTTATTTGACGTTGTTGTTGTTATTGTTGTTGTTTATTTGACGTTGTTGTTGTTGTTGTTTATTTGATGTTGTTGTTGTTGTTTATTTGACATTGTTGTTGTTGTTGACGTTGTTGTTGTTGTTTATTTGACATTGTTGTTGTTGTTTATTTGACATTGTTGTTGTTGTTGTTTATTTGACGTAGTTGTTGTTGTTGACGTTGTTGTTGTTGTTTATTTGACGTTGTTGTTGTTGTTGTTATTGTTGTTGTTTATTTGACGTTGTTGTTGTTGTTTATTTGATGTTGTTGTTGTTATTGTTTATTTGACATTGTTGTTGTTTATTTGACGTTGTTGTTGTTGTTTATTGGACGTTGTTGTTGTTGTATATTTGACGGTGTTATCGTTGTTGTTTATTTGACGTTGTTGTTGTTGTTTATTTGACGTTGTTGTTGTTGTTGACGTTGTTGTTGTTGTTGTTTATTTGACGTTGTTGTTGTTGTTGACATAGTTGTTGTTGTTGTTGTTGTTTATTTCACGTTGTTAATGTTGTTGATGTTGTTGTTTATTTGACGTTGTTGTTGTTGTTTATTTGACGTTGTTGTTGTTGTTGTTGACATTGTTGTTGTTGTTGTTTATTTGATGTTGTAATTGTTGTTTATTTGACATTGTTGTTGTTGTTGACGTTGTTGTTGTTGTTTATTTGACATTGTTGATGTTGTTGTTGTTGACGTTGTTGGTTTTGTTGTTTATTTGACGTTGTTGTTGTTGTTTATTTGACGTTGTTTTAGTTGTTGTTGTTTATTTGACGTTGTTGTTGTTTATTTGACGTTGTTGTTGTTGACATTGTTGTTGTTGTTTATTTGACGTAGTTGTTGTTGTTGACGTTGTTGTTGTTGTTGTTTATTTGACGTTTTTGTTGTTGTTTATTTGATGTTGTTGTTGTTGTTGTTTATTTGACATTGTTGTTGTTGTTGACGTTGTTGTTGTTGTTTATTTGACATTGTTGTTGTTGTTGTTGACGTTGTTGGTGTTGTTGTTTATTTGACGTTGTTGTTGTTGTTTATTTGATGTTGTTTTAGTTGTTTTTGTTTATTTGACGTTGTTGTTGTTGTTGTTTATTTGACGTTGTTGTTGTTGTTTATTTGACGTTGTTGTTGTTTACATTGTTGTTGTTGTTGTTTATTTGACGTTGTTTTTGTTGTTGTTGTTTATTTGGCGTTGTTGTTGTTGTTTATTTGACATTGTTGTTGTTGACATTGTTGTTGTTGTTGTTTATTTGACGTAGTTTTTGTTGTTGACGTTGTTGTTGTTGTTGTTTATTTGACGTTTTTGTTGTTCTTGATGTTGTTGTTATTGTTGTTTATTTGACGTTGTTGTTGTTGTTGTTGTTGTTGTTTATTTGACGTTGTTGTTGTTGTTGTTCATTTGACGTTGTTGTTGGTTATTTGACGTTGTTGTTGTTATTGATGTTGTTTATTTGACGTTGTTGTTGTTTTTGTTTATTTAATGTTGTTGTTGTTGTTGTTTATTTGACATTGTTGTTGTTGTTGACGTTGTTGTTGTTATTTATTTGACATTGTTGTTGTTGTTGTTGTTGACGTTGTTGGTGTTGTTGTTTATTTGACGTTGTTGTTGTTGATGTTTATTTGACGTTGTTTTAGATGTTGTTGTTTATTTGACGTTGTTGTTGTTGTTGTTTATTTAACGTTATTTTAGATGTTGTTGTTTATTTGACGGTGTTGTTTTTTATTTGACATTGTTGTTGTTGTTGACGTTGTTGTTGTTGTTGTTTATTTGACATTGTTGTTGTTGTTGTTGTTGACGTTGTTGGTGTTGTTGTTTATTTGACGTTGTTGTTGTTGTTTATTTGATGTTGTTTTAGTTGTTGTTGTTTATTTGACGTTGTTGTTGTTGTTTATTTGACGTTTTTGTTTTTGATATTGTTGTTGTTGTTGTTTATATGACGTTGTTGTTGTTGTTGTTTATTTGACATAGTTGTTGTTGTTGACATTGTTGTTGTTGTTGTTGTTTATTTGACGTTTTTGTTGTTGATGATGTTGTTGTTGTTTATTTGACGTTGTTGTTATTGTTTATTTGACGTTGTTGTTGTTGTTTATTTGACGTTGTTGTTGTTGTTGTTGTTGTTTATTTGCCGTTGTTGTTGTTGTTGTTGTTGTTGTTTATTTGATGTTGTTGTTGTTTATTTGACGTTGGTGTTGTTGTTGTTGTTTATTTGACGTTGTTGTTGTTGTTATTATTTATTTGACGTTGTTGTTATTGTTTATTTGACATTGTTGTTGTTGTTGTTGTTTATTTGACGTTGTTATTGTTGTTTATTTGACGTTGTTTTTGTTATTTGACGTTGTTGTTGTTGTTGTTGTATTTGTTGTTGTTGTTGTTGCTTATTTGACGTTGTTGTTATTGTTGTTGTTTATTTGATGTTGTTGTTGTTTATTTGACGTTGTTGTTGTTGTTGTTTATTTGACGTTGTTGTTGTTGTTGTTGTTTATTTGACGTTGTTGTTGTTGTTGTTGTTGTTGTTTAATTGACATTGTTGTTGACGTTGTTGTTGTTGTTTATTTGACATTGTTGTTATTGTTGTTGGTGTTGTTGTTTATTTGACGTTGTTGTTGTTGTTTATTTGACGTTGTTTTAGTTGTTGTTGTTTATTTGGCGTTGTTGTTGTGTATTTGACAATGTTGTTGTTGACATTGTTGTTGTTGTTGTTGTTTATTTGACGTAGTTGTTGTTGTTGACGTTGTTGTTGTTGTTGCTTATTTGACGTTTTTGTTGTTGTTGATGCTGTTGTTGTTGTTCATTTGACGTTGTTGTTGTTGTTTATTTGACGTTGTTGTTGTTATTGTTGTTGTTTATTTGACGTTGTTGTTATTGTTGTTGTTGTTTATTTGATGTTGTTGTTGTTGTTTATTTGACATTGTTGTTGTTGTTGACGTTGTTGTTGTTGTTTATTTGACATTGTTGTTGTTGTTGTTTATTTGACATTGTTGTTGTTGTTGTTTATTTGACATAGTTGTTGTTGTTGAGGTTGTTGTTGTTGTTGTTTATTTGACGTTGTTGTTGTTGTTGTTGTTATTGTTGTTGTTTATTTGACGTTGTTGTTGTTGTTGTTTATTTGATGTTGTTGTTGTTGTTTATTTGACATTGTTGTTGTTTATTTGACGTTGTTGTTGTTGTTTATTTGACGTTGTTGTCGTTGTTTATTGGACGTTGTTGTTGTTGTTGTATATTTGACGGTGTTGTTGTTGTTGTTTATTTGACGTTGTTGTTGTTGATTATTTGACGTTGTTGTTGTTGTTGACGTTGTTGTTGTTGTTGTTGTTTATTTGGCGTTGTTGTTGTTGTTGACATAGTTGTTGTTGTTGTTGTTTATTTCACGTTGTTAATGTTGTTGATGTTGTTGTTTATTTGACGTTGTTGTTGTTGTTTATTTGACGTTGTTGTTGTTGTTTATTTGACGTTGTTGTTGTTGTTCATTTGACGTTGTTGTTGTTTTTTATTTGACGTTGTTGTTGTTATTAATGTTGTTTATTTGACGTTGTTGTTGTTGTTGTTTATTTAATGTTGTTGTTGTTGTTGTTTATTTGACATTGTTGTTGTTGTTGACGTTGTTGTTGTTATTTATTTGACATTGTTGTTGTTGTTGTTGTTGACGTTGTTGGTGTTGTTGTTTATTTGACGTTGTTGTTGTTGTTGTTTATTTGACGTTGTTTTAGATGTTGTTGTTTATTTGACGATGTTTTTGTTGTTGTTGTTTATTTGGCGTTGTTGTTGTTGTTTATTTGACATTGTTGTTGTTGACATTGTTGTTGTTGTTGTTTATTTGACGTAGTTTTTGTTGTTGACGTTGTTGTTGTTGTTGTTTATTTGACGTTTTTGTTGTTCTTGATGTTGTTGTTATTGTTGTTTATTTGACGTTGTTGTTGTTGTTGTTGTTGTTTATTTGACGTTGTTGTTGTTGTTGTTGTTCATTTGACGTTGTTGTTGTTTATTTGACGTTGTTGTTGTTATTGATGTTGTTTATTTGACGTTGTTGTTGTTTTTGTTTATTTAATGTTGTTGTTGTTGTTTATTTGACATTGTTGTTGTTGTTGACGTTGTTGTTGTTATTTATTTGACATTGTTGTTGTTGTTGTTGTTGACGTTGTTGGTGTTGTTGTTTATTTGACGTTGTTGTTGTTGATGTTTATTTGACGTTGTTTTAGATGTTGTTGTTTATTTGACGTTGTTGTTGTTGTTTATTTAACATTGTTTTAGATGTTGTTGTTTATTTGACGGTGTTGTTTTTTATTTGACATTGTTGTTGTTGTTGACGTTGTTGTTGTTGTTGTTTATTTGACATTGTTGTTGTTGTTGTTGTTGACGTTGTTGGTGTTGTTGTGTATTTGACGTTGTTGTTGTTGTTGTTTATTTGACGTTGTTTTAGTTGTTGTTGTTTATTTGACGTTGTTGTTGTTGTTTATTTGACGTTTTTGTTTTTGATATTGTTGTTGTTGTTGTTGTTTATATGACGTTGTTGTTGTTGTTGTTTATTTGACATAGTTGTTGTTGTTGACATTGTTGTTGTTGTTGTTTATTTGACGTTTTTGTTGTTGATGATGTTGTTGTTGTTTATTTGACGTTGTTGTTATTGTTTATTTGACGTTGTTGTTGTTGTTTATTTGACGTTGTTGTTGTTGTTGTTTATTTGCCGTTGTTGTTGTTGTTGTTGTTGTTTATTTGATGTTGTTGTTGTTTATTTGACGTTGGTGTTGTTGTTGTTTATTTGACGTTGTTGTTGTTGTTATTATTTATTTGACGTTGTTGTTATTGTTTATTTGACATTGTTGTTGTTGTTGTTGTTTATTTGACGTTGTTATTGTTGTTTATTTGACGTTGTTTTTGTTATTTGACGTTGTTGTTGTTGTTGTTGTATTTGTTGTTGTTGTATTTGTTGTTGTTGTTGTTGCTTATTTGACGTTGTTGTTATTGTTGTTGTTTATTTGATGTTGTTGTTGTTGTTTATTTGACGTTGGTGTTGTTGTTGTTTATTTGACGTTGTTGTTGTTGTTGTTGTTTATTTGACGTTGTTGTTGTTGTTGTTATTGTTGTTTAATTGACATTGTTGTTGACGTTGTTGTTGTTGTTTATTTGACATTGTTGTTATTGTTGTTGGTGTTGTTGTTTATTGGACGTTGTTGTTGTTGTTTATTTGACGTTGTTTTAGTTGTTGTTGTTTATTTGGCGTTGTTGTTGTGTATTTGACGTTGTTGTTGTTGTTGTTGTTTATTTGACGTAGTTGTTGTTGTTGACGTTGTTGTTGTTGTTGCTTATTTGACGTTTTTGTTGTTGTTGATGCTGTTGTTGTTGTTTATTTGACGTTGTTGTTGTTGTTGTTTATTTGACGTTGTTGTTGTTATTGTTGTTGTTTATTTGACGTTGTTGTTGTTGTTGTTGTTGTTGTTTATTTGATGTTGTTGTTGTTGTTTATTTGACATTGTTGTTGTTGTTGACGTTGTTGTTGTTGTTTATTTGACATTGTTGTTGTTGTTGTTTATTTGACATTGTTGTTGTTGTTGTTTATTTGACATAGTTGTTGTTGTTGACGTTGTTGTTGTTGTTGTTTATTTGACGTTGTTGTTGTTGTTGTTATTGTTGTTGTTTATTTGACGTTGTTGTTGTTGTTGTTGTTTAATTGATGTTGTTGTTGTTGTTTATTTGACATTGTTGTTGTTTATTTGACGTTGTTGTTGTTGTTTATTTGACGTTGTTGTCGTTGTTTATTGGACGTTGTTGTTGTTGTTGTATATTTGACGGTGTTGTTGTTGTTGTTTATTTGACGTTGTTGTTGTTGTTTATTTGACGTTGTTGTTGTTGTTGACGTTGTTGTTGTTGTTGTTGTTGTTGTTTATTTGGCGTTGTTGTTGTTGTTGACATAGTTGTTGTTGTTGTTGTTTATTTCACGTTGTTAATGTTGTTGATGTTGTTGTTTATTTGACGTTGTTGTTGTTGTTTATTTGACGTTGTTGTTGTTGTTTATTTGACGTTGTTGTTGTTGTTCATTTGACATTGTTGTTGTTGTTTATTTGACGTTGTTGTTGTTATTAATGTTGTTTATTTGACGTTGTTGTTGTTGTTGTTTATTTAATGTTGTTGTTGTTGTTGTTTATTTGACATTGTTGTTGTTATTGACGTTGTTGTTGTTATTTATTTGACATTGTTGTTGTTGTTGTTGTTGACGTTGTTGGTGTTGTTGTTTATTTGACGTTGTTGTTGTTGTTGTTTATTTGACGTTGTTTTAGATGTTGTTGTTTATTTGACGTTGTTTTTGTTGTTGTTGTTTATTTGGCGTTGTTGTTGTTGTTTATTTGACATTGTTGTTGTTGACATTGTTGTTGTTGTTGTTTATTTGACGTAGTTTTTGTTGTTGACGTTGTTGTTGTTGTTGTTTATTTGACGTTTTTGTTGTTCTTGATGTTGTTGTTATTGTTGTTTATTTGACGTTGTTGTTGTTGTTGTTGTTGTTTATTTGACGTTGTTGTTGTTGTTGTTGTTCATTTGACGTTGTTGTTGTTTATTTGACGTTGTTGTTGTTATTGATGTTGTTTATTTGACGTTGTTGTTGTTTTTGTTTATTTAATGTTGTTGTTGTTGTTGTTTATTTGACATTGTTGTTGTTGTTGACGTTGTTGTTGTTATTTATTTGACATTGTTGTTGTTGTTGTTGTTGACGTTGTTGGTGTTGTTGTTTATTTGACGTTGTTGTTGTTGATGTTTATTTGACGTTGTTTTAGATGTTGTTGTTTATTTGACGTTGTTGTTGTTGTTGTTTATTTAACATTGTTTTAGATGTTGTTGTTTATTTGACGGTGTTGTTTTTTATTTGACATTGTTGTTGTTGTTGACGTTGTTGTTGTTGTTGTTTATTTGACATTGTTGTTGTTGTTGTTGTTGACGTTGTTGGTGTTGTTGTTTATTTGACGTTGTTGTTGTTGTTGTTTATTTGACGTTGTTTTAGTTGTTGTTGTTTATTTGACGTTGTTGTTGTTGTTTATTTGACGTTTTTGTTTTTGATATTGTTGTTGTTGTTGTTTATATGACGTTGTTGTTGTTGTTGTTTATTTGACATAGTTGTTGTTGTTGACATTGTTGTTGTTGTTGTTGTTTATTTGACGTTTTTGTTGTTGATGATGTTGTTGTTGTTTATTTGACGTTGTTGTTATTGTTTATTTGACGTTGTTGTTGTTGTTTATTTGACGTTGTTGTTGTTGTTGTTGTTGTTTATTTGCCGTTGTTGTTGTTGTTGTTGTGGTTTATTTGATGTTGTTGTTGTTTATTTGACGTTGGTGTTGTTGTTGTTTATTTGACGTTGTTGTTGTTGTTATTATTTATTTGACGTTGTTGTTATTGTTTATTTGACATTGTTGTTGTTGTTGTTGTTTATTTGACGTTGTTATTGTTGTTTATTTGACGTTGTTTTTGTTATTTGACGTTGTTGTTGTTGTTGTATTTGTTGTTGTTGTTGTTGCTTATTTGACGTTGTTGTTATTGTTGTTGTTTATTTGATGTTGTTGTTGTTGTTTATTTGACGTTGTTGTTGTGGTTGTTTATTTGACGTTGTTGTTGTTGTTGTTGTTTATTTGACGTTGTTGTTGTTGTTGTTGTTGTTGTTTAATTGACATTGTTGTTGACGTTGTTGTTGTTGTTTATTTGACATTGTTGTTATTGTTGTTGGTGTTGTTGTTTATTTGACGTTGTTGTTGTTGTTTATTTGACGTTGTTTTAGTTGTTGTTGTTTATTTGGCGTTGTTGTTGTGTATTTGACAATGTTGTTGTTGACATTGTTGTTGTTGTTGTTGTTGTTTATTTGACGTAGTTGTTGTTGTTGACGTTGTTGTTGTTGTTGCTTATTTGACGTTTTTGTTGTTGTTGATGCTGTTGTTGTTGTTTATTTGACGTTGTTGTTGTTGTTTATTTGACGTTGTTGTTGTTATTGTTGTTGTTTATTTGACGTTGTTGTTGTTGTTGTTGTTTATTTGATGTTGTTGTTGTTGTTTATTTGACATTGTTGTTGTTGTTGACGTTGTTGTTGTTGTTTATTTGACATTGTTGTTGTTGTTGTTTATTTGACATTGTTGTTGTTGTTGTTGTTTATTTGACATAGTTGTTGTTGTTGAGGTTGTTGTTGTTGTTGTTTATTTGACGTTGTTGTTTTTGTTGTTGTTATTGTTGTTGTTTATTTGACGTTGTTGTTGTTGTTGCTTATTTGATGTTGTTGTTGTTGTTTATTTGACATTGTTGTTGTTTATTTGACGTTGTTGTTGTTGTTTATTTGACGTTGTTGTCGTTGTTTATTGGACGTTGTTGTTGTTGTTGTATATTTGACGGTGTTGTTGTTGTTGTTTATTTGACGTTGTTGTTGTTGATTATTTGACGTTGTTGTTGTTGTTGACGTTGTTGTTGTTGTTGTTTATTTGGCGTTGTTGTTGTTGTTGTTGACATAGTTGTTGTTGTTGTTGTTTATTTCACGT
Organism: Vicia faba; assembly: GCA_948472305.1. Lineage (NCBI taxonomy): Eukaryota > Viridiplantae > Streptophyta > Magnoliopsida > Fabales > Fabaceae > Vicia > Vicia faba. The sequence continues at coordinate 368,686,097 of OX451737.1, read as the reverse complement.
TGTTAATGTTGTTGATGTTGTTGTTTATTTGACGTTGTTGTTGTTGTTTATTTGACGTTGTTGTTGTTGTTTATTTGACGTTTTTGTTTTTGATATTGTTGTTGTTGTTGTTGTTTATATGACGTTGTTGTTGTTGTTGTTTATTTGACATAGTTGTTGTTGTTGACATTGTTGTTGTTGTTGTTGTTTATTTGACGTTTTTGTTGTTGATGATGTTGTTGTTGTTTATTTGACGTTGTTGTTATTGTTTATTTGACGTTGTTGTTGTTGTTTATTTGACGTTGTTGTTGTTGTTGTTGTTTATTTGCCGTTGTTGTTGTTGTTGTTGTTGTTTATTTGATGTTGTTGTTGTTTATTTGACGTTGGTGTTGTTGTTGTTTATTTGACGTTGTTGTTGTTGTTATTATTTATTTGACATTGTTGTTATTGTTTATTTGACATTGTTGTTGTTGTTGTTGTTTATTTGACGTTGTTATTGTTGTTTATTTGACGTTGTTTTTGTTATTTGACGTTGTTGTTGTTGTTGTTGTATTTGTTGTTGTTGTATTTGTTGTTGTTGTTGTTGCTTATTTGACGTTGTTGTTATTGTTGTTGTTTATTTGATGTTGTTGTTGTTGTTTATTTGACGTTGGTGTTGTTGTTGTTTATTTGACGTTGTTGTTGTTGTTGTTGTTTATTTGACGTTGTTGTTGTTGTTGTTATTGTTGTTTAATTGACATTGTTGTTGACGTTGTTGTTGTTGTTTATTTGACATTGTTGTTATTGTTGTTGGTGTTGTTGTTTATTGGACGTTGTTGTTGTTGTTTATTTGACGTTGTTTTAGTTGTTGTTGTTTATTTGGCGTTGTTGTTGTGTATTTGACGTTGTTGTTGTTGTTGTTGTTTATTTGACGTAGTTGTTGTTGTTGACGTTGTTGTTGTTGTTGCTTATTTGACGTTTTTGTTGTTGTTGATGCTGTTGTTGTTGTTTATTTGACGTTGTTGTTGTTGTTTATTTGACGTTGTTGTTGTTATTGTTGTTGTTTATTTGACGTTGTTGTTGTTGTTGTTGTTGTTGTTTATTTGATGTTGTTGTTGTTGTTTATTTGACATTGTTGTTGTTGTTGACGTTGTTGTTGTTGTTTATTTGACATTGTTGTTGTTGTTGTTTATTTGACATTGTTGTTGTTGTTGTTTATTTGACATAGTTGTTGTTGTTGACGTTGTTGTTGTTGTTGTTTATTTGACGTTGTTGTTGTTGTTGTTATTGTTGTTGTTTATTCGACGTTGTTGTTGTTGTTGTTGTTTATTTGATGTTGTTGTTGTTGTTTATTTGACATTGTTGTTGTTTATTTGACGTTGTTGTTGTTGTTTATTTGACGTTGTTGTCGTTGTTTATTGGACGTTGTTGTTGTTGTTGTATATTTGACGGTGTTGTTGTTGTTGTTTATTTGACGTTGTTGTTGTTGTTTATTTGACGTTGTTGTTGTTGTTGACGTTGTTGTTGTTGTTGTTGTTGTTGTTGTTTATTTGGCGTTGTTGTTGTTGTTGACATAGTTGTTGTTGTTGTTGTTTATTTCACGTTGTTAATGTTGTTGATGTTGTTGTTTATTTGACGTTGTTGTTGTTGTTTATTTGACGTTGTTGTTGTTGTTTATTTGACGTTGTTGTTGTTGTTCATTTGACGTTGTTGTTGTTGTTTATTTGACGTTGTTGTTGTTATTAATGTTGTTTATTTGACGTTGTTGTTGTTGTTGTTTATTTAATGTTGTTGTTGTTGTTGTTGTTTATTTGACATTGTTGTTGTTGTTGACGTTGTTGTTGTTATTTATTTGACATTGTTGTTGTTGTTGTTGTTGACGTTGTTGGTGTTGTTGTTTATTTGACGTTGTTGTTGTTGTTGTTTATTTGACGTTGTTTTAGATGTTGTTGTTTATTTGACGTTGTTTTTGTTGTTGTTGTTTATTTGGCGTTGTTGTTGTTGTTTATTTGACATTGTTGTTGTTGACATTGTTGTTGTTGTTGTTTATTTGACGTAGTTTTTGTTGTTGACGTTGTTGTTGTTGTTGTTTATTTGACGTTTTTGTTGTTCTTGATGTTGTTGTTATTGTTGTTTATTTGACGTTGTTGTTGTTGTTGTTGTTGTTTATTTGACGTTGTTGTTGTTGTTGTTGTTCATTTGACGTTGTTGTTGTTTATTTGACGTTGTTGTTGTTATTGATGTTGTTTATTTGACGTTGTTGTTGTTTTTGTTTATTTAATGTTGTTGTTGTTGTTGTTTATTTGACATTGTTGTTGTTGTTGACGTTGTTGTTGTTATTTATTTGACATTGTTGTTGTTGTTGTTGACGTTGTTGGTGTTGTTGTTTATTTGACGTTGTTGTTGTTGATGTTTATTTGACGTTGTTTTAGATGTTGTTGTTTATTTGACGTTGTTGTTGTTGTTTATTTAACATTGTTTTAGATGTTGTTGTTTATTTGACGGTGTTGTTTTTTATTTGACATTGTTGTTGTTGTTGACGTTGTTGTTGTTGTTGTTTATTTGACATTGTTGTTGTTTTTGTTATTGACGTTGTTGGTGTTGTTGTTTATTTGACGTTGTTGTTGTTGTTGTTTATTTGACGTTGTTTTAGTTGTTGTTGTTTATTTGACGTTGTTGTTGTTGTTTATTTGACGTTTTTGTTTTTGATATTGTTGTTGTTGTTGTTTATATGACGTTGTTGTTGTTGTTGTTTATTTGACATAGTTGTTGTTGTTGACATTGTTGTTGTTGTTGTTGTTTATTTGACGTTTTTGTTGTTGATGATGTTGTTGTTGTTTATTTGACGTTGTTGTTATTGTTTATTTGACGTTGTTGTTGTTGTTTATTTGACGTTGTTGTTGTTGTTGTTGTTGTTTATTTGCCGTTGTTGTTGTTGTTGTTGTGGTTTATTTGATGTTGTTGTTGTTTATTTGACGTTGGTGTTGTTGTTGTTTATTTGACGTTGTTGTTGTTGTTATTATTTATTTGACGTTGTTGTTATTGTTTATTTGACATTGTTGTTGTTGTTGTTGTTTATTTGACGTTGTTATTGTTGTTTATTTGACGTTGTTTTTGTTATTTGACGTTGTTGTTGTTGTTGTTGTATTTGTTGTTGTTGTTGTTGCTTATTTGACGTTGTTGTTATTGTTGTTGTTTATTTGATGTTGTTGTTGTTGTTTATTTGACGTTGTTGTTGTGGTTGTTTATTTGACGTTGTTGTTGTTGTTGTTGTTTATTTGACGTTGTTGTTGTTGTTGTTGTTGTTGTTTAATTGACATTGTTGTTGACGTTGTTGTTGTTGTTTATTTGACATTGTTGTTATTGTTGTTGGTGTTGTTGTTTATTTGACGTTGTTGTTGTTGTTTATTTGACGTTGTTTTAGTTGTTGTTGTTTATTTGGCGTTGTTGTTGTGTATTTGACAATGTTGTTGTTGACATTGTTGTTGTTGTTGTTGTTGTTATTTATTTGACGTAGTTGTTGTTGTTGACGTTGTTGTTGTTGTTGCTTATTTGACGTTTTTGTTGTTGTTGATGCTGTTGTTGTTGTTTATTTGACGTTGTTGTTGTTGTTTATTTGACGTTGTTGTTGTTATTGTTGTTGTTTATTTGACGTTGTTGTTGTTGTTGTTGTTTATTTGATGTTGTTGTTGTTGTTTATTTGACATTGTTGTTGTTGTTGACGTTGTTGTTGTTGTTTATTTGACATTGTTGTTGTTGTTGTTTATTTGACATTGTTGTTGTTGTTGTTGTTTATTTGACATAGTTGTTGTTGTTGAGGTTGTTGTTGTTGTTGTTTATTTGACGTTGTTGTTTTTGTTGTTGTTATTGTTGTTGTTTATTTGACGTTGTTGTTGTTGTTGTTTATTTGATGTTGTTGTTGTTGTTTATTTGACATTGTTGTTGTTTATTTGACGTTGTTGTTGTTGTTTATTTGACGTTGTTGTCGTTGTTTATTGGACGTTGTTGTTGTTGTTGTATATTTGACGGTGTTGTTGTTGTTGTTTATTTGACGTTGTTGTTGTTGATTATTTGACGTTGTTGTTGTTGTTGACGTTGTTGTTGTTGTTGTTTATTTGGCGTTGTTGTTGTTGTTGACATAGTTGTTGTTGTTGTTGTTTATTTCACGTTGTTAATGTTGTTGATGTTGTTGTTTATTTGACGTTGTTGTTGTTGTTTATTTGACGTTGTTGTTGTTGTTTATTTGACGTTGTTGTTGTTGTTCATTTGACGTTGTTGTTGTTTTTTATTTGACATTGTTGTTGTTATTAATGTTGTTTATTTGACGTTGTTGTTGTTGTTGTTTATTTAATGTTGTTGTTGTTGTTGTTTATTTGACATTGTTGTTGTTGTTGACGTTGTTGTTGTTATTTATTTGACATTGTTGTTGTTGTTGTTGACGTTGTTGGTGTAGTTGTTTATTTGACGTTGTTGTTGTTGTTGTTTATTTGACGTTGTTTTAGATGTTGTTGTTTATTTGACGTTGTTTTTGTTGTTGTTGTTTATTTGGCGTTGTTGTTGTTGTTTATTTGACATTGTTGTTGTTGACATTGTTGTTGTTGTTGTTTATTTGACGTAGTTTTTGTTGTTGACGTTGTTGTTGTTGTTGTTTATTTGACGTTTTTGTTGTTCTTGATGTTGTTGTTATTGTTGTTTATTTGACGTTGTTGTTGTTGTTGTTGTTTATTTGACGTTGTTGTTGTTGTTGTTGTTCATTTGACGTTGTTGTTGTTTATTTGACATTGTTGTTGTTATTGATGTTGTTTATTTGACGTTGTTGTTGTTTTTGTTTATTTAATGTTGTTGTTGTTGTTTATTTGACATTGTTGTTGTTGTTGACGTTGTTGTTGTTATTTATTTGACATTGTTGTTGTTGTTGTTGTTGACGTTGTTGGTGTTGTTGTTTATTTGACGTTGTTGTTGTTGATGTTTATTTGACGTTGTTTTAGATGTTGTTGTTTATTTGACGTTGTTGTTGTTGTTTATTTAACATTGTTTTAGATGTTGTTGTTTATTTGACGGTGTTGTTTTTTATTTGACATTGTTGTTGTTGTTGACGTTGTTGTTGTTGTTGTTTATTTGACATTGTTGTTGTTGTTGTTGACGTTGTTGGTGTTGTTGTTTATTTGACGTTGTTGTTGTTGTTGTTTATTTGACGTTGTTTTAGTTGTTGTTGTTTATTTGACGTTGTTGTTGTTGTTTATTTGACGTTTTTGTTTTTGATATTGTTGTTGTTGTTGTTTATATGACGTTGTTGTTGTTGTTGTTTATTTGACATAGTTGTTGTTGTTGACATTGTTGTTGTTGTTGTTGTTTATTTGACGTTTTTGTTGTTGATGATGTTGTTGTTGTTTATTTGACGTTGTTGTTATTGTTTATTTGACGTTGTTGTTGTTGTTTATTTGACGTTGTTGTTGTTGTTGTTGTTGTTGTTTATTTGCCGTTGTTGTTGTTGTTGTTGTTGTTGTTTATTTGATGTTGTTGTTGTTTATTTGACGTTGGTGTTGTTGTTGTTTATTTGACGTTGTTGTTGTTGTTATTATTTATTTGACGTTGTTGTTATTGTTTATTTGACATTGTTGTTGTTGTTGTTGTTTATTTGACGTTGTTATTGTTGTTTATTTGACGTTGTTTTTGTTATTTGACGTTGTTGTTGTTGTTGTTGTATTTGTTGTTGTTGTATTTGTTATTGTTGTTGTTGCTTATTTGACGTTGTTGTTATTGTTGTTGTTTATTTGATGTTGTTGTTGTTGTTTATTTGACGTTGTTGTTGTTGTTGTTTATTTGACGTTGTTGTTGTTGTTGTTTATTTGACGTTGTTGTTGTTGTTGTTATTGTTGTTTAATTGACATTGTTGTTGACGTTGTTGTTGTTGTTTATTTGACATTGTTGTTATTGTTGTTGGTGTTGTTGTTTATTTGACGTTGTTGTTGTTGTTTATTTGACGTTGTTTTAGTTGTTGTTGTTTATTTGGCGTTGTTGTTGTGTATTTGACAATGTTGTTGTTGACATTGTTGTTGTTGTTGTTGTTTATTTGACGTAGTTGTTGTTGTTGACGTTGTTGTTGTTGTTGCTTATTTGACGTTTTTGTTGTTGTTGATGTTGTTGTTGTTGTTTATTTGACGTTGTTGTTGTTGTTTATTTGACGTTGTTGTTGTTATTGTTGTTGTTTATTTGACGTTGTTGTTGTTGTTGTTGTTGTTGTTTATTTGATGTTGTTGTTGTTGTTTATTTGACATTGTTGTTGTTGTTGTTTATTTGACATTGTTGTTGTTGTTGTTTATTTGACATTGTTGTTGTTGTTGTTTATTTGACATAGTTGTTGTTGTTGACGTTGTTGTTGTTGTTGTTTATTTGACGTTGTTGTTGTTGTTGTTATTGTTGTTGTTTATTTGACGTTGTTGTTGTTGTTGTTGTTTATTTGATGTTGTTGTTGTTGTTTATTTGACATTGTTGCTGTTTATTTGACGTTGTTGTTGTTGTTTATTTGACGTTGTTGTCGTTGTTTATTGGACGTTGTTGTTGTTGTTGTATATTTGACGGTGTTGTTGTTGTTGTTTATTTGACGTTGTTGTTGTTGTTTATTTGACGTTGTTGTTGTTGTTGACGTTGTTGTTGTTGTTGTTGTTGTTGTTTATTTGGCGTTGTTGTTGTTGTTGACATAGTTGTTGTTGTTGTTGTTTATTTCATGTTGTTAATGTTGTTGATGTTGTTGTTTATTTGACGTTGTTGTTGTTGTTTATTTGACGTTGTTGTTGTTGTTTATTTGACGTTGTTGTTGTTGTTCATTTGACGTTGTTGTTGTTGTTTATTTGACGTTGTTGTTGTTATTAATGTTGTTTATTTGACGTTGTTGTTGTTGTTGTTTATTTAATGTTGTTGTTGTTGTTGTTGTTTATTTGACATTGTTGTTGTTGTTGACGTTGTTGTTGTTATTTATTTGACATTGTTGTTGTTGTTGTTGACGTTGTTGGTGTTGTTGTTTATTTGACGTTGTTGTTGTTGTTGTTGTTTATTTGACGTTGTTTTAGATGTTGTTGTTTATTTGACGTTGTTTTTGTTGTTGTTGTTTATTTGGCGTTGTTGTTGTTGTTTATTTGACATTGTTGTTGTTGACATTGTTGTTGTTGTTGTTTATTTGACGTAGTTTTTGTTGTTGACGTTGTTGTTGTTGTTGTTTATTTGACGTTTTTGTTGTTCTTGATGTTGTTGTTATTGTTGTTTATTTGACGTTGTTGTTGTTGTTGTTGTTGTTTATTTGACGTTGTTGTTGTTGTTGTTGTTCATTTGACGTTGTTGTTGTTTATTTGACGTTGTTGTTGTTATTGATGTTGTTTATTTGACGTTGTTGTTGTTTTTGTTTATTTAATGTTGTTGTTGTTGTTGTTTATTTGACATTGTTGTTGTTGTTGACGTTGTTGTTGTTATTTATTTGACATTGTTGTTGTTGTTGTTGTTGACGTTGTTGGTGTTGTTGTTTATTTGACGTTGTTGTTGTTGATGTTTATTTGTTGTTGTTTTAGATGTTGTTGTTTATTTGACGTTGTTGTTGTTGTTGTTTATTTAACATTGTTTTAGATGTTGTTGTTTATTTGACGGTGTTGTTTTTTATTTGACATTGTTGTTGTTGTTGACGTTGTTGTTGTTGTTGTTGACGTTGTTGGTGTTGTTGTTTATTTGACGTTGTTGTTGTTGTTGTTTATTTGACGTTGTTTTAGTTGTTGTTGTTTATTTGACGTTGTTGTTGTTGTTTATTTGACGTTTTTGTTTTTGATATTGTTGTTGTTGTTGTTTATATGACGTTGTTGTTGTTGTTGTTTATTTGACATAGTTGTTGTTGTTGACATTGTTGTTGTTGTTGTTGTTTATTTGACGTTTTTGTTGTTGATGATGTTGTTGTTGTTTATTTGACGTTGTTGTTATTGTTTATTTGACGTTGTTGTTGTTGTTTATTTGACGTTGTTGTTGTTGTTGTTGTTGTTGTTTATTTGCCGTTGTTGTTGTTGTTGTGGTTTATTTGATGTTGTTGTTGTTTATTTGACGTTGGTGTTGTTGTTGTTTATTTGACGTTGTTGTTGTTGTTATTATTTATTTGACGTTGTTGTTATTGTTTATTTGACATTGTTGTTGTTGTTGTTTATTTGACGTTGTTATTGTTGTTTATTTGACGTTGTTTTTGTTATTTGACGTTGTTATTGTTGTTGTTGTATTTGTTGTTGTTGTTGTTGCTTATTTGACGTTGTTGTTATTGTTGTTGTTTATTTGATGTTGTTGTTGTTGTTTATTTGACGTTGTTGTTGTGGTTGTTTATTTGACGTTGTTGTTGTTGTTGTTTATTTGACGTTGTTGTTGTTGTTGTTGTTGTTGTTGTTGTTTAATTGACATTGTTGTTGACGTTGTTGTTGTTGTTGTTTATTTGACATTGTTGTTATTGTTGTTGGTGTTGTTGTTTATTTGACGTTGTTGTTGTTGTTTATTTGACGTTGTTTTAGTTGTTGTTGTTTATTTGGCGTTGTTGTTGTGTATTTGACAATGTTGTTGTTGACATTGTTGTTGTTGTTGTTGTTTATTTGACGTAGTTGTTGTTGTTGACGTTGTTGTTGTTGTTGCTTATTTGACGTTTTTGTTGTTGTTGATGCTGTTGTTGTTGTTTATTTGACGTTATTGTTGTTGTTGTTTATTTGACGTTGTTGTTGTTATTGTTGTTGTTTATTTGACGTTGTTGTTGTTGTTGTTGTTTATTTGATGTTGTTGTTGTTGTTTATTTGACATTGTTGTTGTTGTTGACGTTGTTGTTGTTGTTTATTTGACATTGTTGTTGTTGTTGTTTATTTGACATTGTTGTTGTTGTTGTTTATTTGACATAGTTGTTGTTGTTGACGTTGTTGTTGTTGTTGTTTATTTGACGTTGTTGTTGTTGTTGTTATTGTTGTTGTTTATTTGACGTTGTTGTTGTTGTTGTTTATTTGATGTTGTTGTTGTTGTTTATTTGACATTGTTGTTGTTATTGATGTTGTTTATTTGACGTTGTTGTTGTTTTTGTTTATTTAATGTTGTTGTTGTTGTTTATTTGACATTGTTGTTGTTGTTGACGTTGTTGTTGTTATTTATTTGACATTGTTGTTGTTGTTGTTGTTGACGTTGTTGGTGTTGTTGTTTATTTGACGTTGTTGTTGTTGATGTTTATTTGACGTTGTTTTAGATGTTGTTGTTTATTTGACGTTGTTGTTGTTGTTTATTTAACATTGTTTTAGATGTTGTTGTTTATTTGACGGTGTTGTTTTTTATTTGACATTGTTGTTGTTGTTGACGTTGTTGTTGTTGTTGTTTATTTGACATTGTTGTTGTTGTTGTTGTTGACGTTGTTGGTGTTGTTGTTTATTTGACGTTGTTGTTGTTGTTGTTTATTTGACGTTGTTTTAGTTGTTGTTGTTTATTTGACGTTGTTGTTGTTGTTTATTTGACGTTTTTGTTTTTGATATTGTTGTTGTTGTTGTTTATATGACGTTGTTGTTGTTGTTGTTTATTTGACATAGTTGTTGTTGTTGACATTGTTGTTGTTGTTGTTGTTTATTTGACGTTTTTGTTGTTGATGATGTTGTTGTTGTTTATTTGACGTTGTTGTTATTGTTTATTTGACGTTGTTGTTGTTGTTTATTTGACGTTGTTGTTGTTGTTGTTGTTGTTGTTTATTTGCCGTTGTTGTTGTTGTTGTTGTTGTTGTTTATTTGATGTTGTTGTTGTTTATTTGACGTTGGTGTTGTTGTTGTTTATTTGACGTTGTTGTTGTTGTTATTATTTATTTGACGTTGTTGTTATTGTTTATTTGACATTGTTGTTGTTGTTGTTGTTGTTTATTTGACGTTGTTATTGTTGTTTATTTGACGTTGTTTTTGTTATTTGACGTTGTTGTTGTTGTTGTTGTATTTGTTGTTGTTGTATTTGTTGTTGTTGTTGTTGCTTATTTGACGTTGTTGTTATTGTTGTTGTTTATTTGATGTTGTTGTTGTTGTTTATTTGACGTTGTTGTTGTTGTTGTTTATTTGACGTTGTTGTTGTTGTTGTTTATTTGACGTTGTTGTTGTTGTTGTTATTGTTGTTTAATTGACATTGTTGTTGACGTTGTTGTTGTTGTTTATTTGACATTGTTGTTATTGTTGTTGGTGTTGTTGTTTATTTGACGTTGTTGTTGTTGTTTATTTGACGTTGTTTTAGTTGTTGTTGTTTATTTGGCGTTGTTGTTGTGTATTTGACAATGTTGTTGTTGACATTGTTGTTGTTGTTGTTTATTTGACGTAGTTGTTGTTGTTGACGTTGTTGTTGTTGTTGCTTATTTGACGTTTTTGTTGTTGTTGATGCTGTTGTTGTTGTTTATTTGACGTTGTTGTTGTTGTTTATTTGACGTTGTTGTTGTTATTGTTGTTGTTTATTTGACGTTGTTGTTGTTGTTGTTGTTGTTGTTTATTTGATGTTGTTGTTGTTGTTTATTTGACATTGTTGTTGTTGTTGTTTATTTGACATTGTTGTTGTTGTTGTTTATTTGACATTGTTGTTGTTGTTGTTTATTTGACATAGTTGTTGTTGTTGACGTTGTTGTTGTTGTTGTTTATTTGACGTTGTTGTTGTTGTTGTTATTGTTGTTGTTTATTTGACGTTGTTGTTGTTGTTGTTGTTTATTTGATGTTGTTGTTGTTGTTTATTTGACATTGTTGTTGTTTATTTGACGTTGTTGTTGTTGTTTATTTGACGTTGTTGTCGTTGTTTATTGGACGTTGTTGTTGTTGTTGTATATTTGACGGTGTTGTTGTTGTTGTTTATTTGACGTTGTTGTTGTTGTTTATTTGACGTTGTTGTTGTTGTTGACGTTGTTGTTGTTGTTGTTGTTGTTGTTGTTTATTTGGCGTTGTTGTTGTTGTTGACATAGTTGTTGTTGTTGTTGTTTATTTCACGTTGTTAATGTTGTTGATGTTGTTGTTTATTTGACGTTGTTGTTGTTGTTTATTTGACGTTGTTGTTGTTGTTTATTTGACGTTGTTGTTGTTGTTCATTTGACGTTGTTGTTGTTGTTTATTTGACGTTGTTGTTGTTATTAATGTTGTTTATTTGACGTTGTTGTTGTTGTTGTTGTTTATTTAATGTTGTTGTTGTTGTTGTTGTTTATTTGACATTGTTGTTGTTGTTGATGTTGTTGTTGTTATTTATTTGACATTGTTGTTGTTGTTGTTGTTGACGTTGTTGGTGTTGTTGTTTATTTGACGTTGTTGTTGTTGTTGTTGTTTATTTGACGTTGTTTTAGATGTTGTTGTTTATTTGACGTTGTTTTTGTTGTTGTTGTTTATTTGGCGTTGTTGTTGTTGTTTATTTGACATTGTTGTTGTTGACATTGTTGTTGTTGTTGTTTATTTGACGTAGTTTTTGTTGTTGACGTTGTTGTTGTTGTTGTTTATTTGACGTTTTTGTTGTTCTTGATGTTGTTGTTATTGTTGTTTATTTGACGTTGTTGTTGTTGTTGTTGTTGTTTATTTGACGTTGTTGTTGTTGTTGTTGTTCATTTGACGTTGTTGTTGTTTATTTGACGTTGTTGTTGTTATTGATGTTGTTTATTTGACGTTGTTGTTGTTTTTGTTTATTTAATGTTGTTGTTGTTGTTGTTTATTTGACATTGTTGTTGTTGTTGACGTTGTTGTTGTTATTTATTTGACATTGTTGTTGTTGTTGTTGTTGACGTTGTTGGTGTTGTTGTTTATTTGACGTTGTTGTTGTTGATGTTTATTTGTTGTTGTTTTAGATGTTGTTGTTTATTTGACGTTGTTGTTGTTGTTTATTTAACATTGTTTTAGATGTTGTTGTTTATTTGACGGTGTTGTTTTTTATTTGACATTGTTGTTGTTGTTGACGTTGTTGTTGTTGTTGTTTATTTGACATTGTTGTTGTTGTTGTTGTTGACGTTGTTGGTGTTGTTGTTTATTTGACGTTGTTTTAGTTGTTGTTGTTTATTTGACGTTGTTGTTGTTGTTTATTTGACGTTTTTGTTTTTGATATTGTTGTTGTTGTTGTTTATATGACGTTGTTGTTGTTGTTGTTGTTTATTTGACATAGTTGTTGTTGTTGACATTGTTGTTGTTGTTGTTGTTTATTTGACGTTTTTGTTGTTGATGATGTTGTTGTTGTTTATTTGACGTTGTTGTTATTGTTTATTTGACGTTGTTGTTGTTGTTTATTTGACGTTGTTGTTGTTGTTGTTGTTGTTTATTTGCCGTTGTTGTTGTTGTTGTGGTTTATTTGATGTTGTTGTTGTTTATTTGACGTTGGTGTTGTTGTTGTTTATTTGACGTTGTTGTTGTTGTTATTATTTATTTGACGTTGTTGTTATTGTTTATTTGACATTGTTGTTGTTGTTGTTTATTTGACGTTGTTATTGTTGTTTATTTGACGTTGTTTTTGTTATTTGACGTTGTTATTGTTGTTGTTGTATTTGTTGTTGTTGTTGTTGCTTATTTGACGTTGTTGTTATTGTTGTTGTTTATTTGATGTTGTTGTTGTTGTTTATTTGACGTTGTTGTTGTGGTTGTTTATTTGACGTTGTTGTTGTTGTTGTTTATTTGACGTTGTTGTTGTTGTTGTTGTTGTTGTTGTTTAATTGACATTGTTGTTGACGTTGTTGTTGTTGTTGTTTATTTGACATTGTTGTTATTGTTATTGGTGTTGTTGTTTATTTGACGTTGTTGTTGTTGTTTATTTGACGTTGTTTTAGTTGTTGTTGTTTATTTGGCGTTGTTGTTGTGTATTTGACAATGTTGTTGTTGACATTGTTGTTGTTGTTGTTGTTTATTTGACGTAGTTGTTGTTGTTGACGTTGTTGTTGTTGTTGCTTATTTGACGTTTTTGTTGTTGTTGATGCTGTTGTTGTTGTTTATTTGACGTTGTTGTTGTTGTTTATTTGACGTTGTTGTTGTTATTGTTGTTGTTTATTTGACGTTGTTGTTGTTGTTGTTGTTTATTTGATGTTGTTGTTGTTGTTTATTTGACATTGTTGTTGTTGTTGACGTTGTTGTTGTTGTTTATTTGACATTGTTGTTGTTGTTGTTTATTTGACATTGTTGTTGTTGTTGTTTATTTGACATAGTTGTTGTTGTTGACGTTGTTGTTGTTGTTGTTTATTTGACGTTGTTGTTGTTGTTGTTATTGTTGTTGTTTATTTGACGTTGTTGTTGTTGTTGTTTATTTGATGTTGTTGTTGTTGTTTATTTGACATTGTTGTTGTTTATTTGACGTTGTTGTTGTTGTTTATTTGACGTTGTTGTCGTTGTTTATTGGACGTTGTTGTTGTTGTTGTATATTTGACGTTGTTGTTATTGTTGCTTATTTGACGTTTTTGTTGTTGACGTTGTTGTTGTTGTTGCTTATTTTACGTTTTTGTTGTTGTTGATGCTGTTGTTGTTGTTTATTTGACGTTGTTGTTGTTGTTTATTTGACGTTGTTGTTGTTATTGTTGTTGTTTATTTGACGTTGTTGTTGTTGTTGTTGTTGTTGTTGTTTATTTGATGTTGTTGTTGTTGTTTATTTGACATTGTTGTTGTTGTTGACGTTGTTGTTGTTGTTTATTTGACATTGTTGTTGTTGTTGTTTATTTGACGTTGTTGTTGTTGTTTATTTGACATAGTTGTTGTTGTTGACGTTGTTGTTGTTGTTGTTTATTTGACGTTGTTGTTGTTGTTGTTATTGTTGTTGTTTATTTGACGTTGTTGTTGTTGTTGTTTATTTGATGTTGTTGTTGTTGTTTATTTGACATTGTTGTTGTTTATTTGACGTTGTTGTTGTTGTTTATTTGACGTTGTTGTCGTTGTTTATTGGACGTTGTTGTTGTTGTTGTATATTTGACGGTGTTGTTGTTGTTGTTTATTTGACGTTGTTGTTGTTGTTTATTTGACGTTGTTGTTGTTGTTGACGTTGTTGTTGTTGTTGTTGTTTATTTGGCGTTGTTGTTGTTGTTGTTGTTTATTTCACGTTGTTAATGTTGTTAATGTTGTTGTTTATTTGACGTTGTTGTTGTTGTTTATTTGACGTTGTTGTTGTTGTTTATTTGACGTTGTTGTTGTTGTTCATTTGACGTTGTTGTTGTTGTTTATTTGACGTTGTTGTTGTTATTAATGTTGTTTATTTGACGTTGTTGTTGTTGTTTATTTAATGTTGTTGTTGTTGTTGTTTATTTGACACTGTTGTTGTTGTTGACGTTGTTGTTGTTATTTATTTGACATTGTTGTTGTTGTTGTTGTTGTTGACGTTGTTGGTGTTGTTGTTTATTTGACGTTGTTGTTGTTGTTGTTTATTTGACGTTGTTTTAGATGTTGTTGTTTATTTGACGTTGTTGTTGTTGTTTATTTAACGTTGTTTTAGATGTTGTTATTTATTTGACGGTGTTGTTGTTTATTTGACATTGTTATTGTTGTTGACGTTGTTGTTGTTGTTTATTTGACATTGTTGTTGTTGTTGTTGACGTTGTTGGTGTTGTTGTTTATTTGACGTTGTTGTTGTTGTTGTTTATTTGACGTTGTTTTAGTTGTTGTTGTTTATTTGACGTTGTTGTTGTTGTTGTTTATTTGACGTTTTTGTTTTTGATATTGTTGTTGTTGTTGTTTATATGACGTTGTTGTTGTTGTTGTTTATTTGACATAGTTGTTGTTGTTGACATTGTTGTTGTTGTTGTTGTTGTTTATTTGACGTTTTTGTTGTTGATGATGTTGTTGTTGTTGTTGTTTATTTGACGTTGTTGTTATTGTTTATTTGACGTTGTTGTTGTTGTTTATTTGACGTTGTTGTTGTTGTTATTGTTGTTGTTTATTTGCCGTTGTTGTTGTTGTTGTTGTTGTTTATTTGATGTTGTTATTGTTTATTTGACGTTGTTGTTGTTGTTATTGTTGTTGTTTATTTGCCGTTGTTGTTGTTGTTGTTTATTTGATGTTGTTGTTGTTTATTTGACGTTGGTGTTGTTGTTTATTTGACGTTGTTGTTGTTGTTATTATTTATTTGACGTTGTTGTTGTTATTGTTTATTTGACATTGTTGTTGTTGTTGTTGTTTATTTGACGTTGTTATTGTTCTTTATTTGACGTTGTTTTTGTTATTTGACGTTGTTGTTGTTGTTGTATTTGTTGTTGTTGTTGTTGCTTATTTGACGTTGTTGTTATTGTTGTTGTTTATTTGATGTTGTTGTTGTTGTTTATTTGACGTTGTTGTTGTTGTTTATTGGACGTTGTTGTTGTTGTTGTATATTTGACGGTGTTGTTGTTGTTGTTTATTTGACGTTGTTGTTGTTGTTTATTTGACGTTGTTGTTGTTGTTGACGTTGTTGTTGTTGTTGTTGTTTATTTGGCGTTGTTGTTGTTGTTGACATAGTTGTTGTTGTTGTTGTTTATTTCACGTTGTTAATGTTGTTGATGTTGTTGTTTATTTGACGTTGTTGTTGTTGTTTATTTGACGTTGTTGTTGTTGTTGTTGTTTATTTGACGTTGTTGTTGTTGTTCATTTGACGTTGTTGTTGTTGTTTATTTGACGTTGTTGTTGTTATTGATGTTGTTTATTTGACGTTGTTGTTGTTGTTGTTTATTTAATGTTGTTGTTGTTGTTGTTGTTGACGTTGTTGTTGTTATTTATTTGACATTGTTGTTGTTGTTGTTGTTGACGTTGTTGGTGTTGTTGTTTATTTGACGTTGTTGTTGTTGTTTATTTGACGTTGTTTTAGATGTTGTTGTTTATTTGACGTTGTTGTTGTTGTTTATTTAACGTTGTTTTAGATGTTGTTATTTATTTGACGGTGTTGTTGTTTATTTGACATTGTTGTTATTGTTGACGTTGTTGTTGTTGTTTATTTGACATTGTTGTTGTTGTTGTTGACGTTGTTGGTGTTGTTGTTTATTTGACGTTGTTGTTGTTGTTGTTGTTTATTTGACGTTGTTTTAGTTGTTGTTGTTGTTTATTTGACGTTGTTGTTGTTGTTTATTTGACGTTTTTGTTTTTGATATTGTTGTTGTTGTTGTTTATATGACGTTGTTGTTGTTGTTGTTGTTGTTTATTTGACATAGTTGTTGTTGTTGACATTGTTGTTGTTGTTGTTGTTTATTTGACGTTTTTGTTGTTGATGATGTTGTTGTTTATTTGATGTTGTTGTTGTTTATTTGACGTTGTTGTTGTTGTTATTGTTGTTGTTTATTTGCCGTTGTTGTTGTTGTTGTTGTTGTTTATTTGATGTTGTTGTTGTTTATTTGACGTTGGTGTTGTTGTTGTTTATTTGACGTTGTTGTTGTTATTATTATTTATTTGACGTTGTTGTTGTTATTGTTTATTTCACATTGTTGTTGTTGTTGTTGTTTATTTGACGTTGTTATTGTTCTATATTTGACGTTGTTTTTGTTATTTGACGTTGTTGTTGTTGTTGTATTTGTTGTTGTTGTTGTTGTTGCTTATTTGACGTTGTTGTTATTGTTGTTGTTTATTTGATGTTGTTGTTGTTGTTTATTTGACGTTGTTGTTGTTGTTGACGTTGTTGTTGTTGTTGTTGTTGTTTATTTGACGTTGTTGTTGTTGTTTATTTGACGTTGTTGTTGTTGTTGACGTTGTTGTTGTTGTTGTTGTTGTTTATTTGACGTTGTTGTTGTTGTTGACATAGTTGTTGTTGTTGTTGTTTATTTCACGTTGTTAATGTTGTTGATGTTGTTGTTTATTTGACGTTGTTGTTGTTGTTTATTTGACTTTGTTGTTGTTGTTGACATTGTTGTTGTTGTTGTTGTTTATTTGATGTTGTAATTGTTGTTTATTTGACATTGTTGTTGTTGTTGACGTTGTTGTTGTTGTTTATTTGACATTGTTGATGTTGTTGTTGTTGACGTTGTTGGTTTTGTTATTTATTTGACGTTGTTGCTGTTGTTTATTTGACGTTGTTTTAGTTGTTGTTGTTTATTTGACGTTGTTGTTGTTTATTTGGCGTTGTTGTTGTTGACATTGTTGTTGTTGTTTATTTGACGTAGTTGTTGTTGTTGACGTTGTTGTTGTTGTTGTTTATTTGACGTTTTTGTTGTTGTTTATTTGATGTTGTTGTTGTTGTTTATTTGACATTGTTGTTGTTGTTGACGTTGTTGTTGTTGTTGTTTATTTGACATTGTTGTTGTTGTTGTTGACGTTGTCGGTGTTGTTGTTTATTTGACGTTGTTGTTGTTGTTGTTTATTTGATGTTGTTTTAGTTGTTGTTGTTTATTTGACGTTGTTGTTGTTGTTGTTTATTTGACGTTGTTGTTGTTTACATTGTTGTTGTTGTTGTTTATTTGACGTTGTTTTTGTTGTTGTTGTTTATTTGGCGTTGTTGTTGTTTATTTGACATTGTTGTTGTTGACATTGTTGTTGTTGTTGTTTATTTGACGTAGTTTTTGTTGTTGACGTTGTTGTTGTTGTTGTTGTTTATTTGACGTTTTTGTTGTTCTTGATGTTGTTGTTGTTTATTTGACGTTGTTGTTGTTGTTTATTTGACGTTTTTGTTGTTCTTGATGTTGTTGTTGTTGTTGTTTATTTGACGTTGTTGTTGTTTTTGTTTATTTAATGTTGTTGTTGTTGTTGTTGTTTATTTGACATTGTTGTTGTTGACGTTGTTGTTGTTATTTATTTGACATTGTTGTTGTTGTTGTTGTTGACGTTGTTGGTGTTGTTGTTTATTTGACATTTAGATGTTGTTGTTTATTTGACGTTGTTGTTGTTGTTGTTATTTATTTGACGTTGTTGTTGTTTATTTAACGTTGTTTTAGATGTTGTTGTTTATTTGACGGTGTTGTTGTTTATTTGACATTGTTGTTGTTGTTGACGTTGTTGTTGTTGTTGTTTATTTGACATTGTTGTTGTTGTTGTTGACGTTGTTGGTGTTGTTGTTTATTTGACGTTGTTGTTGTTGTTGTTGTTTATTTGACGTTGTTTTAGTTGTTGTTGTTTATTTGACGTTGTTGTTGTTGTTTATTTGACGTTTTTGTTTTTGATATTGTTGTTGTTGTTGTTTATATGACGTTGTTGTTGTTGTTGTTTATTTGACATAGTTGTTGTTGACATTGTTGTTGTTGTTGTTGTTTATTTGACGTTGTTATTGTTGTTTATTTGACGTTGTTTTTGTTATTTGACGTTGTTGTTGTTGTTGTTGTATTTGTTGTTGTTGTTGTTGCTTATTTGACGTTGTTGTTATTGTTGTTGTTTATTTGATGTTGTTGTTGTTGTTTATTTGACGTTGTTGTTGTGGTTGTTTATTTGACGTTGTTGTTGTTGTTGTTGTTTATTTGACGTTGTTGTTGTTGTTGTTGTTGTTGTTTAATTGACATTGTTGTTGACGTTGTTGTTGTTGTTTATTTGACATTGTTGTTATTGTTGTTGGTGTTGTTGTTTATTTGACGTTGTTGTTGTTGTTTATTTGACGTTGTTTTAGTTGTTGTTGTTTATTTGGCGTTAATGTTGTGTATTTGACAATGTTGTTGTTGACATTGTTGTTGTTGTTGTTTATTTGACGTAGTTGTTATTGTTGACGTTGTTGTTGTTGTTGCTTATTTGACGTTTTTGTTGTTGTTGATGCTGTTGTTGTTGTTTATTTGACGTTGTTGTTGTTGTTTATTTGACGTTGTTGTTGTTATTGTTGTTGTTTATTTGACGTTGTTGTTGTTGTTGTTGTTTATTTGATGTTGTTGTTGTTGTTTATTTGACATTGTTGTTGTTGTTGACGTTGTTGTTGTTGTTTATTTGACATTGTTGTTGTTGTTGTTTATTTGACATTATTGTTGTTGTTGTTTATTTGACATTGTTGTTGTTGTTGACGTTGTTGTTGTTGTTGTTTATTTGACGTTGTTGTTGTTGTTGTTATTGTTGTTGTTTATTTGACGTTGTTGTTGTTGTTGTTTATTTGATGTTGTTGTTGTTGTTTATTTGACATTGTTGTTGTTTATTTGACGTTGTTGTTGTTGTTGTTTATTTGACGTTGTTGTCGTTGTTTATTGGACGTTGTTGTTGTTGTTGTATATTTGACGTTGTTGTTATTGTTGTTTATTTGACGTTTTTGTTGTTGACGTTGTTGTTGTTGTTGCTTATTTTACGTTTTTGTTATTGTTGATGCTGTTGTTGTTGTTTATTTGACGTTGTTGTTGTTGTTTATTTGACGTTGTTGTTGTTATTGTTGTTGTTTATTTGACGTTGTTGTTGTTGTTGTTGTTGTTGTTTATTTGATGTTGTTGTTGTTGTTTATTTGACATTGTTGTTGTTGTTGACGTTGTTGTTGTTGTTTATTTGACATTGTTGTTGTTGTTGTTTATTTGACGTTGTTGTTGTTGTTGTTTATTTGACATAGTTGTTGTTGTTGACGTTGTTGTTGTTGTTGTTTATTTGACGTTGTTGTTGTTGTTGTTATTGTTGTTGTTTATTTGACGTTGTTGTTGTTGTTGTTTATTTGATGTTGTTGTTGTTGTTTATTTGACATTGTTGTTGTTTATTTGACGTTGTTGTTGTTGTTTATTTGACGTTGTTGTCGTTGTTTATTGGACGTTGTTGTTGTTGTTGTATATTTGACGGTGTTGTTGTTGTTGTTTATTTGACGTTGTTGTTGTTGTTTATTTGACGTTGTTGTTGTTGTTGACGTTGTTGTTGTTGTTGTTGTTGTTTATTTGGCGTTGTTGTTGTTGTTGACATAGTTGTTGTTGTTGTTGTTTATTTCACGTTGTTAATGTTGTTGATGTTGTTGTTTATTTGACGTTGTTGTTGTTGTATATTTGACGTTGTTGTTGTTGTTTATTTGACGTTGTTGTTGTTGTTCATTTGACGTTGTTTTTGTTGTTTATTTGACGTTGTTGTTGTTATTAATGTTGTTTATTTGACGTTGTTGTTGTTGTTTATTTAATGTTGTTGTTGTTGTTGTTTATTTGACATTGTTGTTGTTGTTGACATTGTTGTTGTTATTTATTTGACATTGTTGTTGTTGTTGTTGTTGTTGACGTTGTTGGTGTTGTTGTTTATTTGACGTTGTTGTTGTTGTTTATTTGACGTTGTTTTAGATGTTGTTGTTTATTTGACGTTGTTGTTGTTGTTTATTTAACGTTGTTTTAGATGTTGTTATTTATTTGACGGTGTTGTTGTTTATTTGACATTGTTATTGTTGTTGACGTTGTTGTTGTTGTTTATTTGACATTGTTGTTGTTGTTGTTGACGTTGTTGGTGTTGTTGTTTATTTGACGTTGTTGTTGTTGTTGTTGTTGTTTATTTGACGTTGTTTTAGTTGTTGTTGTTTATTTGACGTTGTTGTTGTTGTTGTTTATTTGACGTTTTTGTTTTTGATATTGTTGTTGTTGTTGTTTATATGACGTTGTTGTTGTTGTTGTTTATTTGACATAGTTGTTGTTGTTGACATTGTTGTTGTTGTTGTTGTTTATTTGACGTTTTTGTTATTGTTTATTTGACGTTGTTGTTGTTGTTTATTTGACGTTGTTGTTGTTGTTATTGTTGTTGTTTATTTGCCGTTGTTGTTGTTGTTGTTGTTGTTTATTTGATGTTGTTATTGTTTATTTGACGTTGTTGTTGTTGTTATTGTTGTTGTTTATTTGCCGTTGTTGTTGTTGTTGTTGTTTATTTGATGTTGTTGTTGTTTATTTGACGTTGGTGTTGTTGTTTATTTGACGTTGTTGTTGTTGTTATTATTTATTTGACGTTGTTGTTGTTATTGTTTATTTGACATTGTTGTTGTTGTTGTTGTTTATTTGACGTTGTTATTTTTCTTTATTTGACGTTGTTTTTGTTATTTGACGTTGTTGTTGTTGTTGTATTTGTTGTTGTTGTTGTTGCTTATTTGACGTTGTTGTTATTGTTGTTGTTTATTTGATGTTGTTGTTGTTGTTTATTTGACGTTGTTGTTGTTGTTTATTGGACGTTGTTGTTGTTGTTGTATATTTGACGGTGTTGTTGTTGTTGTTTATTTGACGTTGTTGTTGTTGTTTATTGGACGTTGTTGTTGTTGTTGACGTTGTTGTTGTTGTTGTTGTTGTTTATTTGGCGTTGTTGTTGTTGTTGACATAGTTGTTGTTGTTGTTGTTTATTTCACGTTGTTAATGTTGTTGATTTGACGTTGCTGTTGTTGTTGTTGTTTATTTGACGTTGTTGTTGTTGTTCATTTGACGTTGTTGTTGTTGTTTATTTGACGTTGTTGTTGTTATTGATGTTGTTTATTTGACGTTGTTGTTGTTGTTGTTTATTTAATGTTGTTGTTGCTGTTGTTGTTGACGTTGTTGTTGTTATTTATTTGACATTGTTGTTGTTGTTGTTGTTGACGTTGTTGGTGTTGTTGTTTATTTGACGTTGTTGTTG
This sequence comes from Vicia faba, assembly GCA_948472305.1. Taxonomy (NCBI): domain Eukaryota; kingdom Viridiplantae; phylum Streptophyta; class Magnoliopsida; order Fabales; family Fabaceae; genus Vicia; species Vicia faba. The sequence continues at coordinate 368,664,735 of OX451737.1, read as the reverse complement.
TTGTTTATTTGACGTTGTTTTAGATGTTGTTGTTTATTTGACGTTGTTGTTGTTGTTTATTTAACGTTGTTTTAGATGTTGTTATTTATTTGACGGTGTTGTTGTTTATTTGACATTGTTGTTGTTGTTGACGTTGTTGTTGTTGTTTATTTGACATTGTTGTTGTTGTTGTTGACGTTGTTGGTGTTGTTGTTTATTTGACGTTGTTGTTGTTGTTGTTGTTTATTTGACGTTGTTTTAGTTGTTGTTGTTTATTTGACGTTGTTGTTGTTGTTTATTTGACGTTTTGGTTTTGATATTGTTGTTGTTGTTGTTTATATTACGTTGTTGTTGTTGTTGTTGTTTATTTGACATAGTTGTTGTTGTTGACATTGTTGTTGTTGTCGTTGTTTATTTGACGTTTTTGTTGTTGATGATGTTGTTGTTGTTGTTGTTCATTATTTGACGTTGTTGTTATTGTTTATTTGACGTTGTTGTTGTTGTTGTTTATTTGACGTTGTTGTTGTTATTGTTGTTGTTTATTTGCCGTTGTTGTTGTTGTTGTTGTTGTTTATTTGATGTTGTTGTTGTTTATTTGACGTTGTTGTTGTTGTTATTGTTGTTGTTTATTTGCCGTTGTTGTTGTTGTTGTTGTTGTTTATTTGATGTTGTTGTTGTTTATTTGACGTTGGTGTTGTTGTTGTTTATTTGACGTTGTTGTTGTTATTATAATTTATTTGACGTTGTTGTTGTTATTGTTTATTTCACATTGTTGTTGTTGTTGTTGTTTATTTGACGTTGTTATTTTTCTATATTTGACGTTGTTTTTGTTATTTGACGTTGTTGTTGTTGTTGTTGTATTTGTTGTTGTTGTTGTTGTTGCTTATTTGACGTTGTTGTTATTGTTGTTGTTTATTTGATGTTGTTGTTGTTGTTTATTTGACGTTGTTGTTGTTGTTTTTTATTTGACGTTGTTGTTGTTGTTGTTTATTTGACGTTGTTGTTGTTGTTGTTGTTGTTTATTTGACATTGTTGTTGACATTGTTGTTGTTGTTTATTTGACATTGTTGTTGACATTGTTGTTGTTGTTTATTTGACATTGTTGTTATTGTTGTTGGTGTTGTTGTTTATTTGACGTTGTTGTTGTTGTTTATTTGACGTTGTTTTAGTTGTTGTTGTTGTTTATTTGGCGTTGTTGTTGTGTATTTGACAATGTTGTTGTTGACATTGTTGTTGTTGTTGTTTATTTGACGTAGTTGTTGTTGTTGACGTTGTTGTTGTTGTTGTTGTTGTTGCTTATTTGACGTTTTTGTTGTTGTTGATGTTGTTGTTGTTTATTTGACGTTGTTGTTGTTGTTGTTTATTTGACGTTGTTGTTGTTATTGTTGTTGTTTATTTGACGTTGATGTTGTTGTTGTTTATTTGATGTTGTTGTTGTTGTTTATTTGACATTGTTGACGTTGTTGTTGTTGTTTATTTGACATTGTTGTTGTTGTTTATTTGACATTGTTGTTGTTGTTGTTTATTTGACGTAGTTGTTGTTGTTGACGTTGTTGTTGTTGTTTATTTGACGTTGTTGTTGTTGTTATTGTTGTTGTTGTTTATTTGATGTTGTTGTTGTTATTGTTTATTTGACATTGTTGTTGTTTATTTGACGTTGTTGTTGTTGTTTATTTGACGTTGTTGTTGTTGTTTATTGGACGTTGTTGTTGTTGTATATTTGACGGTGTTGTTGTTGTTGTTTATTTGACGTTGTTGTTGTTGTTTATTTGACGTTGTTGTTGTTGTTGACGTTGTTGTTGTTGTTGTTGTTTATTTGACGTTGTTGTTGTTGTTTATTTGACGTTGTTGTTGTTGTTGACGTTGTTGTTGTTGTTGTTGTTTATTTGACGTTGTTGTTGTTGTTGACATAGTTGTTGTTGTTGTTGTTTATTTCACGTTGTTAATGTTGTTGATGTTGTTGTTTATTTGACGTTGTTGTTGTTGTTTATTTGACTTTGTTGTTGTTGTTGACATTGTTGTTGTTGGTGTTGTTTATTTGATGTTGTAATTGTTGTTTATTTGACATTGTTGTTGTTGTTGACGTTGTTGTTGTTGTTTATTTGACATTGTTGATGTTGTTGTTGTTGACGTTGTTGGTTTTGTTATTTATTTGACGTTGTTGCTGTTGTTTATTTGACGTTGTTTTAGTTGTTGTTGTTTATTTGACGTTGTTGTTGTTTATTTGGCGTTGTTGTTGTTGACATTGTTGTTGTTGTTTATTTGACGTAGTTGTTGTTGTTGACGTTGTTGTTGTTGTTGTTTATTTGACGTTTTTGTTGTTGTTTATTTGATGTTGTTGTTGTTGTTGTTGTTTATTTGACATTGTTGTTGTTGTTGACGTTGTTGTTGTTGTTTATTTGACATTGTTGTTGTTGTTGACGTTGTTGGTGTTGTTGTTTATTTGACGTTGTTGTTGTTGTTGTTTATTTGATGTTGTTTTAGTTGTTGTTGTTTATTTGACGTTGTTGTTGTTGTTTATTTGACGTTGTTGTTGTTTACATTGTTGTTGTTGTTGTTTATTTGACGTTGTTTTTGTTGTTGTTGTTTATTTGGCGTTGTTGTTGTTGTTTATTTGACATTGTTGTTGTTGACATTGTTGTTGTTGTTGTTTATTTGACGTAGTTTTTGTTGTTGACGTTGTTGTTGTTGTTGTTGTTTATTTGACGTTTTTGTTGTTCTTGATGTTGTTGTTGTTGTTTATTTGACGTTGTTGTTGTTGTTTATTTGACGTTTTTGTTGTTCTTGATGTTGTTGTTGTTGTTGTTTATTTGACGTTGTTGTTGTTTTTGTTTATTTAATGTTGTTGTTGTTGTTGTTGTTGTTTATTTGACATTGTTGTTGTTGACGTTGTTGTTGTTATTTATTTGACATTGTTGTTGTTGTTGTTGTTGACGTTGTTGGTGTTGTTGTTTATTTGACATTGTTGTTGTTGTTGTTTATTTGACGTTGTTTTAGATGTTGTTATTTATTTGACGTTGTTGTTGTTTATTTAACGTTGTTTTAGATGTTGTTGTTTATTTGACGGTGTTGTTGTTTATTTGACATTGTTGTTGTTGTTGACGTTGTTGTTGTTGTTGTTTATTTGACATTGTTGTTGTTGTTGTTGTTGACGTTGTTGGTGTTGTTGTTTATTTGACGTTGTTGTTGTTGTTGTTTATTTGACGTTGTTTTAGTTGTTGTTGTTTATTTGACGTTTTTGTTTTTGATATTGTTGTTGTTGTTGTTTATATGACGTTGTTGTTGTTGTTGTTTATTTGACATAGTTGTTGTTGACATTGTTGTTGTTGTTGTTTATTTGACGTTTTTGTTGTTGTTATTATAATTTATTTGACGTTGTTGTTGTTATTGTTTATTTCACATTGTTGTTGTTGTTGTTGTTTATTTGACGTTGTTATTTTTCTATATTTGACGTTGTTTTTGTTATTTGACGTTGTTGTTGTTGTTGTTGTATTTGTTGTTGTTGTTGTTGTTGCTTATTTGACGTTGTTGTTATTGTTGTTGTTTATTTGATGTTGTTGTTGTTGTTTATTTGACGTTGTTGTTGTTGTTTTTTATTTGACGTTGTTGTTGTTGTTGTTTATTTGACGTTGTTGTTGTTGTTGTTGTTGTTTATTTAACATTGTTGTTGACATTGTTGTTGTTGTTTATTTGACATTGTTGTTGACATTGTTGTTGTTGTTTATTTGACATTGTTGTTATTGTTGTTGGTGTTGTTGTTTATTTGACGTTGTTGTTGTTGTTTATTTGACGTTGTTTTAGTTGTTGTTGTTGTTTATTTGGCGTTGTTGTTGTGTATTTGACAATGTTGTTGTTGACATTGTTGTTGTTGTTGTTTATTTGACGTAGTTGTTGTTGTTGACGTTGTTGTTGTTGTTGTTGTTGTTGCTTATTTGACGTTTTTGTTGTTGTTGATGTTGTTGTTGTTTATTTGACGTTGTTGTTGTTGTTGTTTATTTGACGTTGTTGTTGTTATTGTTGTTGTTTATTTGACGTTGTTGTTGTTGTTGTTTATTTGATGTTGTTGTTGTTGTTTATTTGACATTGTTGACGTTGTTGTTGTTGTTTATTTGACATTGTTGTTGTTGTTTATTTGACATTGTTGTTGTTGTTGTTTATTTGACGTAGTTGTTGTTGTTGACGTTGTTGTTGTTGTTTATTTGACGTTGTTGTTGTTGTTGTTATTGTTGTTGTTGTTTATTTGATGTTGTTGTTGTTATTGTTTATTTGACATTGTTGTTGTTTATTTGACGTTGTTGTTGTTGTTTATTTGACGTTGTTGTTGTTGTTTATTGGACGTTGTTGTTGTTGTATATTTGACGGTGTTGTTGTTGTTGTTTATTTGACGTTGTTGTTGTTGTTTATTTGACGTTGTTGTTGTTGTTGACGTTGTTGTTGTTGTTGTTGTTTATTTGACGTTGTTGTTGTTGTTGTTTATTTGACGTTGTTGTTGTTGTTGACGTTGTTGTTGTTGTTGTTGTTTATTTGACGTTGTTGTTGTTGTTGACATAGTTGTTGTTGTTGTTGTTTATTTCACGTTGTTAATGTTGTTGATGTTGTTGTTTATTTGACGTTGTTGTTGTTGTTTATTTGACTTTGTTGTTGTTGTTGACATTGTTGTTGTTGGTGTTGTTTATTTGATGTTGTAATTGTTGTTTATTTGACATTGTTGTTGTTGTTGACGTTGTTGTTGTTGTTTATTTGACATTGTTGATGTTGTTGTTGTTGACGTTGTTGGTTTTGTTATTTATTTGACGTTGTTGATGTTGTTTATTTGACGTTGTTTTAGTTGTTGTTGTTTATTTGACGTTGTTGTTGTTTATTTGGCGTTGTTGTTGTTGACATTGTTGTTGTTGTTTATTTGACGTAGTTGTTGTTGTTGACGTTGTTGTTGTTGTTGTTTATTTGACGTTTTTGTTGTTGTTTATTTGATGTTGTTGTTGTTGTTGTTGTTTATTTGACATTGTTGTTGTTGTTGACGTTGTTGTTGTTGTTTATTTGACATTGTTGTTGTTGTTGACGTTGTTGGTGTTGTTGTTTATTTGACGTTGTTGTTGTTGTTGTTTATTTGATGTTGTTTTAGTTGTTGTTGTTTATTTGACGTTGTTGTTGTTGTTTATTTGACGTTGTTGTTGTTTACATTGTTGTTGTTGTTGTTTATTTGACGTTGTTTTTGTTGTTGTTGTTTATTTGGCGTTGTTGTTGTTGTTTATTTGACATTGTTGTTGTTGACATTGTTGTTGTTGTTGTTTATTTGACGTAGTTTTTGTTGTTGACGTTGTTGTTGTTGTTGTTGTTTATTTGACGTTTTTGTTGTTCTTGATGTTGTTGTTGTTGTTTATTTGACGTTGTTGTTGTTGTTTATTTGACGTTTTTGTTGTTCTTGATGTTGTTGTTGTTGTTGTTTATTTGACGTTGTTGTTGTTTTTGTTTATTTAATGTTGTTGTTGTTGTTGTTGTTGTTTATTTGACATTGTTGTTGTTGACGTTGTTGTTGTTATTTATTTGACATTGTTGTTGTTGTTGTTGTTGACGTTGTTGGTGTTGTTGTTTATTTGACATTGTTGTTGTTGTTGTTTATTTGACGTTGTTTTAGATGTTGTTATTTATTTGACGTTGTTGTTGTTTATTTAACGTTGTTTTAGATGTTGTTGTTTATTTGACGGTGTTGTTGTTTATTTGACATTGTTGTTGTTGTTGACGTTGTTGTTGTTGTTGTTTATTTGACATTGTTGTTGTTGTTGTTGTTGACGTTGTTGGTGTTGTTGTTTATTTGACGTTGTTGTTGTTGTTGTTTATTTGACGTTGTTTTAGTTGTTGTTGTTTATTTGACGTTTTTGTTTTTGATATTGTTGTTGTTGTTGTTTATATGACGTTGTTGTTGTTGTTGTTTATTTGACATAGTTGTTGTTGACATTGTTGTTGTTGTTGTTTATTTGACGTTTTTGTTGTTGATGATGTTGTTGTTGTTTATTTGACGTTGTTGTTATTGTTTATTTGACGTTTTTGTTGTTGTTTATTTGACGTTGTTGTTGTTGTTATTGTTGTTGTTTATTTGTCGTTGTTGTTGTTGTTGTTTATTTGATGCTGTTGTTGTTTATTTGACGTTGGTGTTGTTGTTGTTTATTTGACGTTGTTGTTGTTATTATATATTTGACGATGTTGTTGTTATTGTTTATTTGACATTGTTGTTGTTGTTGTTGTTTATTTGACGTTGTTATTGTTGTTTATTTGACGTTGTTTTTGTTATTTGACGTTGTTGTTGTTGTTGTATTTGTTGTTGTTGTTGTTGCTTATTTGACGTTGTTGTTATTGTTGTTGTTTATTTGATGTTGTTGCTGTTGTTTATTTGACGTTGTTGTTGTTGTTTATTTGACGTTGTTGTTGTTGTTGTTGTTTATTTGACGTTGTTGTTGTTGTTGTTGTTGTTTATTTGACATTGTTGTTGACGTTGTTGTTGTTGTTTATTTGACATTGTTGTTATTGTTGTTGGTGTTGTTGTTTATTTGACGTTGTTGTTGTTGTTTATTTGACGTTGTTTTAGTTGTTGTTGTTTATTTGGCGTTGTTGTTGTGTATTTGACAATGTTGTTGTTGACATTGTTGTTGTTGTTGTTGTTTATTTGACGTAGTTGTTGTTGTTGACGTTGTTGTTGTTGTTGCTTATTTGACGTTTTTGTTGTTGTTGATATTGTTGTTGTTGTTTATTTGACGTTGTTGTTGTTGTTGTTTATTTGACGTTGTTGTTGTTATTGTTGTTGTTTATTTGACGTTGTTGTTGTTGTTGTTGTTGTTTATTTGATGTTGTTGTTGTTGTTTATTTGACATTGTTGTTGTTGTTGACGTTGTTGTTGTTGTTTATTTGACATTGTTGTTGTTGTTTATTTGACATTGTTGTTGTTGTTGTTTATTTGACGTAGTTGTTTTTGTTGACGTTGTTGTTGTTGTTTATTTGAAGTTGTTGTTGTTGTTGTTATTGTTGTTGTTTATTTGACGTTGTTGTTGTTGTTGTTTATTTGATGTTGTTGTTGTTGTTTATTTGACATTGTTGTTGTTTATTTGACGTTGTTGTTGTTGTTTATTTGACGTTGTTGTTGTTGTTTATTGGACGTTGTTGTTGTAGTTGTATATTTGACAGTGTTGTTGTTGTTGTTTATTTGACGTTGTTGTTGTTATTTATTTGACGTTGTTGTTGTTGTTGACGTTGTTGTTGTTGTTGTTTATTTGACGTTGTTGTTGTTGTTGACATAGTTGTTGTTGTTGTTGTTTATTTCACGTTGTTAATGTTGTTGATGTTGTTGTTTATTTGACGTTGTTGTTGTTGTTTATTTGACGTTGTTGTTGTCGTTGTTGACATTGTTGTTGTTGTTTATTTGATGTTGTAATTGTTGTTTATTTGACATTGTTATTGTTGACGTTGTTGTTGTTGTTTATTTGACATTGTTGATGTTGTTGTTGTTGACGTTGTTGGTTTTGTTGTTTATTTGACGTTGTTGTTGTTGTTGTTTATTTGACGTTGTTTTAGTTGTTGTTGTTTATTTGACGTTGTTGTTGTTGACATTGTTGTTGTTGTTGTTGTTTATTTGACGTAGTTGTTGTTGTTGACGTTGTTGTTGTTGTTGTTTATTTGACGTTTTTGTTGTTGTTTATTTGTCGTTGTTGTTATTGTTGTTTATTTGACGTTGTTGTTGTTGTTGTTATTTATATGACGTTGTTGTTGTTATTGTTGTTGTTTATTTGACGTTGTTGTTGTTGTTTATTTGATGTTGTTGTTGTTGTTGTTTATTTGACATTGTTGTTGTTGGTGACGTTGTTGTTGTTGTTTATTTGACATTGTTGTTGTTGTTGTTGTTGTTGACGTTGTTGGTGTTGTTGTTTATTTGACGTTGTTGTTGTTGTTGTTGTTTATTTGATGTTGTTTTAGTTGTTGTTGTTTATTTGACGTTGTTGTTGTTGTTTATTTGACGTTGTTGTTGTTGTTTATTTGACGTTGTTGTTGTTTACATTGTTGTTGTTGTTGTTGTTTATTTGACGTTGTTTTTGTTGTTGTTGTTTATTTGGCGTTGTTGTTGTTGTTTATTTGATATTGTTGTTGTTGACATTGTTGTTGTTGTTGTTGTTTATTTGACGTAGTTTTTGTTGTTGACGTTGTTGTTGTTGTTGTTGTTGTTTATTTGACGTTTTTGTTGTTCTTGATGTTGTTGTTGTTGTTGTTGTTTATTTGACGTTGTTGTTGTTGTTGTTTATTTGACGTTGTTGTAGTTGTTGTTCATTTGACGTTGTTGTTGTTGTTGTTTATTTGACGTTGTTGTTGTTGTTGTTCATTTGACGTTGTTGTTATTGTTGTTTATTTGACGTTGTTGTTGTTGTTATTTATATGACGTTGTTGTTGTTATTGTTGTTGTTTATTTGACGTTGTTGTTGTTGTTTATTTGATGTTGTTGTTGTTGTTGTTTATTTGACATTGTTGTTGTTGGTGACGTTGTTGTTGTTGTTTATTTGACATTGTTGTTGTTGTTGTTGTTGTTGACGTTGTTGGTGTTGTTGTTTATTTGACGTTGTTGTTGTTGTTGTTGTTGTTTATTTGATGTTGTTTTAGTTGTTGTTGTTTATTTGACGTTGTTGTTGTTGTTTATTTGACGTTGTTGTTGTTGTTGTTTATTTGACGTTGTTGTTGTTTACATTGTTGTTGTTGTTGTTGTTTATTTGACGTTGTTTTTGTTGTTGTTGTTTATTTGGCGTTGTTGTTGTTGTTTATTTGATATTGTTGTTGTTGACATTGTTGTTGTTGTTGTTGTTTATTTGACGTAGTTTTTGTTGTTGACGTTGTTGTTGTTGTTGTTGTTGTTCATTTGACGTTTTTGTTGTTCTTGATGTTGTTGTTGTTGTTGTTTATTTGACGTTGTTGTTGTTGTTGTTTATTTGACGTTGTTGTAGTTGTTGTTCATTTGACGTTGTTGGTGTTGTTGTTTATTTGACGTTGTTGTTGTTGTTGTTTATTTGACGTTGTTTTAGTTGTTGTTGTTTATTTGACGTTTTTGTTTTTGATATTGTTGTTGTTGTTGTTTATATGACGTTGTTGTTGTTGTTGTTTATTTGACATAGTTGTTGTTGACATTGTTGTTGTTGTTGTTTATTTGACGTTTTTGTTGTTGATGATGTTGTTGTTGTTTATTTGACGTTGTTGTTATTGTTTATTTGACGTTTTTGTTGTTGTTTATTTGACGTTGTTGTTGTTGTTATTGTTGTTGTTTATTTGTCGTTGTTGTTGTTGTTGTTTATTTGATGCTGTTGTTGTTTATTTGACGTTGGTGTTGTTGTTGTTTATTTGACGTTGTTGTTGTTATTATATATTTGACGATGTTGTTGTTATTGTTTATTTGACATTGTTGTTGTTGTTGTTGTTTATTTGACGTTGTTATTGTTGTTTATTTGACGTTGTTTTTGTTATTTGACGTTGTTGTTGTTGTTGTATTTGTTGTTGTTGTTGTTGCTTATTTGACGTTGTTGTTATTGTTGTTGTTTATTTGATGTTGTTGCTGTTGTTTATTTGACGTTGTTGTTGTTGTTTATTTGACGTTGTTGTTGTTGTTGTTTATTTGACGTTGTTGTTGTTGTTGTTGTTGTTTATTTGACATTGTTGTTGACGTTGTTGTTGTTGTTTATTTGACATTGTTGTTATTGTTGTTGGTGTTGTTGTTTATTTGACGTTGTTGTTGTTGTTTATTTGACGTTGTTTTAGTTGTTGTTGTTTATTTGGCGTTGTTGTTGTGTATTTGACAATGTTGTTGTTGACATTGTTGTTGTTGTTGTTGTTTATTTGACGTAGTTGTTGTTGTTTACGTTGTTGTTGTTGTTGCTTATTTGACGTTTTTGTTGTTGTTGATATTGTTGTTGTTGTTTATTTGACGTTGTTGTTGTTGTTGTTTATTTGACGTTGTTGTTGTTATTGTTGTTGTTTATTTGACGTTGTTGTTGTTGTTGTTGTTGTTTATTTGACGTTGTTGTTGTTGTTTATTTGACATTGTTGTTGTTGTTTATTTGACATTGTTGTTGTTGTTGTTTATTTGACGTAGTTGTTTTTGTTGACGTTGTTGTTGTTGTTTATTTGAAGTTGTTGTTGTTGTTGTTATTGTTGTTGTTTATTTGACGTTGTTGTTGTTGTTGTTTATTTGATGTTGTTGTTGTTGTTTATTTGACGTTGTTGTTGTTGTTTATTTGACGTTGTTGTTGTTGTTTATTGGACGTTGTTGTTGTAGTTGTATATTTAACGGTGTTGTTGTTGTTGTTTATTTGACGTTGTTGTTGTTATTTATTTGACGTTGTTGTTGTTGTTGACGTTGTTGTTGTTGTTGTTGTTTATTTGACGTTGTTGTTGTTGTTGACATAGTTGTTGTTGTTGTTGTTGTTTATTTCACGTTGTTAATGTTGTTGATGTTGTTGTTTATTTGACGTTGTTGTTGTTGTTTATTTGACGTTGTTGTTGTCGTTGTTGACATTGTTGTTGTTGTTTATTTGATGTTGTAATTGTTGTTTATTTGACATTGTTATTGTTGACGTTGTTGTTGTTGTTTATTTGACATTGTTGATGTTGTTGTTGTTGACGTTGTTGGTTTTGTTGTTTATTTGACGTTGTTGTTGTTGTTGTTTATTTGACGTTGTTTTAGTTGTTGTTGTTTATTTGACGTTGTTGTTGTTTATTTGACGTTGTTGTTGTTGACATTGTTGTTGTTGTTGTTGTTGTTTATTTGACGTAGTTGTTGTTGTTGACGTTGTTGTTGTTGTTGTTTATTTGACGTTTTTGTTGTTGTTTATTTGTCGTTGTTGTTATTGTTGTTTATTTGACGTTGTTGTTGTTGTTATTTATATGACGTTGTTGTTGTTATTGTTGTTGTTTATTTGACGTTGTTGTTGTTGTTTATTTGATGTTGTTGTTGTTGTTGTTTATTTGACATTGTTGTTGTTGGTGACGTTGTTGTTGTTGTTTATTTGACATTGTTGTTGTTGTTGTTGTTGTTGACGTTGTTGGTGTTGTTGTTTATTTGACGTTGTTGTTGTTGTTGTTGTTGTTTATTTGATGTTGTTTTAGTTGTTGTTGTTTATTTGACGTTGTTGTTGTTGTTTATTTGACGTTGTTGTTGTTGTTTATTTGACGTTGTTGTTGTTTACATTGTTGTTGTTGTTGTTGTTTATTTGACGTTGTTTTTGTTGTTGTTGTTTATTTGGCGTTGTTGTTGTTGTTTATTTGATATTGTTGTTGTTGACATTGTTGTTGTTGTTGTTGTTTATTTGACGTAGTTTTTGTTGTTGACGTTGTTGTTGTTGTTGTTGTTGTTTATTTGATGTTTTTGTTGTTCTTGATGTTGTTGTTGTTGTTGTTTATTTGACGTTGTTGTTGTTGTTGTTTATTTGACGTTGTTGTAGTTGTTGTTCATTTGACGTTGTTGTTGTTGTTGTTTATTTGACGTTGTTGTTGTTGTTGTTCATTTGACGTTGTTGTTATTGTTGTTTATTTGACGTTGTTGTTGTTGTTATTTATATGACGTTGTTGTTGTTATTGTTGTTGTTTATTTGACGTTGTTGTTGTTGTTTATTTGATGTTGTTGTTGTTGTTGTTTATTTGACATTGTTGTTGTTGGTGACGTTGTTGTTGTTGTTTATTTGACATTGTTGTTGTTGTTGTTGTTGACGTTGTTGGTGTTGTTGTTTATTTGACGTTGTTGTTGTTGTTGTTGTTGTTTATTTGATGTTGTTTTAGTTGTTGTTGTTTATTTGACGTTGTTGTTGTTGTTTATTTGACGTTGTTGTTGTTGTTGTTTATTTGACGTTGTTGTTGTTTACATTGTTGTTGTTGTTGTTGTTTATTTGACGTTGTTTTTGTTGTTGTTGTTTATTTGGCGTTGTTGTTGTTGTTTATTTGATATTGTTGTTGTTGACATTGTTGTTGTTGTTGTTGTTTATTTGACGTAGTTTTTGTTGTTGACGTTGTTGTTGTTGTTGTTGTTGTTTATTTGACGTTTTTGTTGTTCTTGATGTTGTTGTTGTTGTTGTTTATTTGACGTTGTTGTTGTTGTTGTTTATTTGACGTTGTTGTAGTTGTTGTTCATTTGACGTTGTTGGTGTTGTTGTTTATTTGACGTTGTTGTTGTTGTTGTTTATTTGACGTTGTTTTAGTTGTTGTTGTTTATTTGACGTTTTTGTTTTTGATATTGTTGTTGTTGTTGTTTATATGATGTTGTTGTTGTTGTTGTTTATTTGACATAGTTGTTGTTGACATTGTTGTTGTTGTTGTTTATTTGACGTTTTTGTTGTTGATGATGTTGTTGTTGTTTATTTGACGTTGTTGTTATTGTTTATTTGACGTTTTTGTTGTTGTTTATTTGACGTTGTTGTTGTTGTTATTGTTGTTTTTTATTTGTCGTTGTTGTTGTTGTTGTTTATTTGATGCTGTTGTTGTTTATTTGACGTTGGTGTTGTTGTTGTTTATTTGACGTTGTTGTTGTTATTATATATTTGACGATGTTGTTGTTATTGTTTATTTGACATTTTTGTTGTTGTTGTTGTTTATTTGACGTTGTTATTGTTGTTTATTTGACGTTGTTTTTGTTATTTGACGTTGTTGTTGTTGTTGTATTTGTTGTTGTTGTTGTTGCTTATTTGACGTTGTTGTTATTGTTGTTGTTTATTTGATGTTGTTGCTGTTGTTTATTTGACGTTGTTGTTGTTGTTTATTTGACGTTGTTGTTGTTGTTGTTGTTTATTTGACGTTGTTGTTGTTGTTGTTGTTGTTTATTTGACATTGTTGTTGACGTTGTTGTTGTTGTTTATTTGACATTGTTGTTATTGTTGTTGGTGTTGTTGTTTATTTGACGTTGTTGTTGTTGTTTATTTGACGTTGTTTTAGTTGTTGTTGTTTATTTGGCGTTGTTGTTGTGTATTTGACAATGTTGTTGTTGACATTGTTGTTGTTGTTGTTGTTTATTTGACGTAGTTGTTGTTGTTGACGTTGTTGTTGTTGTTGCTTATTTGACGTTTTTGTTGTTGTTGATTTGACGACATTGTTGTTGTTGTTGTTGTTGTTTATTTGACGTTTTTGTTGTTGATGATGTTGTTGTTGTTGTTGTTTATTTGACGTTGTTGTTATTGTTTATTTGACGTTGTTGTTGTTGTTTATTTGACGTTGTTGTTGTTGTTATTGTTGTTGTTTATTTGCCGTTGTTGTTGTTGTTGTTGTTGTTTATTTGATGTTGTTATTGTTTATTTGACGTTGTTGTTGTTGTTATTGTTGTTGTTTATTTGCCGTTGTTGTTGTTGTTGTTTATTTGATGTTGTTGTTGTTTATTTGACGTTGGTGTTGTTGTTTATTTGACGTTGTTGTTGTTGTTATTATTTATTTGACGTTGTTGTTGTTATTGTTTATTTGACATTGTTGTTGTTGTTGTTGTTTATTTGACGTTGTTATTGTTCTTTATTTGACGTTGTTTTTGTTATTTGACGTTGTTGTTGTTGTTGTATTTGTTGTTGTTGTTGTTGCTTATTTGACGTTGTTGTTATTGTTGTTGTTTATTTGATGTTGTTGTTGTTGTTTATTTGACGTTGTTGTTGTTGTTTATTGGACGTTGTTGTTGTTGTTGTATATTTGACGGTGTTGTTGTTGTTGTTTATTTGACGTTGTTGTTGTTGTTTATTTGACGTTGTTGTTGTTGTTGACGTTGTTGTTGTTGTTGTTGTTTATTTGGCGTTGTTGTTGTTGTTGACATAGTTGTTGTTGTTGTTGTTTATTTCACGTTGTTAATGTTGTTGATGTTGTTGTTTATTTGACGTTGTTGTTGTTGTTTATTTGACGTTGTTGTTGTTGTTGTTGTTTATTTGACGTTGTTGTTGTTGTTCATTTGACGTTGTTGTTGTTGTTTATTTGACGTTGTTGTTGTTATTGATGTTGTTTATTTGACGTTGTTGTTGTTGTTGTTTATTTAATGTTGTTGTTGTTGTTGTTGTTGACGTTGTTGTTGTTATTTATTTGACATTGTTGTTGTTGTTGTTGTTGACGTTGTTGGTGTTGTTGTTTATTTGACGTTGTTGTTGTTGTTTATTTGACGTTGTTTTAGATGTTGTTGTTTATTTGACGTTGTTGTTGTTGTTTATTTAACGTTGTTTTAGATGTTGTTATTTATTTGACGGTGTTGTTGTTTATTTGACATTGTTGTTATTGTTGACGTTGTTGTTGTTGTTTATTTGACATTGTTGTTGTTGTTGTTGACGTTGTTGGTGTTGTTGTTTATTTGACGTTGTTGTTGTTGTTGTTGTTTATTTGACGTTGTTTTAGTTGTTGTTGTTGTTTATTTGACGTTGTTGTTGTTGTTTATTTGACGTTTTTGTTTTTGATATTGTTGTTGTTGTTGTTTATATGACGTTGTTGTTGTTGTTGTTGTTGTTTATTTGACATAGTTGTTGTTGTTGACATTGTTGTTGTTGTTGTTGTTTATTTGACGTTTTTGTTGTTGATGATGTTGTTGTTTATTTGATGTTGTTGTTGTTTATTTGACGTTGTTGTTGTTGTTATTGTTGTTGTTTATTTGCCGTTGTTGTTGTTGTTGTTGTTGTTTATTTGATGTTGTTGTTGTTTATTTGACGTTGGTGTTGTTGTTGTTTATTTGACGTTGTTGTTGTTATTATTATTTATTTGACGTTGTTGTTGTTATTGTTTATTTCACATTGTTGTTGTTGTTGTTGTTTATTTGACGTTGTTATTGTTCTATATTTGACGTTGTTTTTGTTATTTGACGTTGTTGTTGTTGTTGTATTTGTTGTTGTTGTTGTTGTTGCTTATTTGACGTTGTTGTTATTGTTGTTGTTTATTTGATGTTGTTGTTGTTGTTTATTTGACGTTGTTGTTGTTGTTGACGTTGTTGTTGTTGTTGTTGTTTATTTGACGTTGTTGTTGTTGTTTATTTGACGTTGTTGTTGTTGTTGACGTTGTTGTTGTTGTTGTTGTTGTTTATTTGACGTTGTTGTTGTTGTTGACATAGTTGTTGTTGTTGTTGTTTATTTCACGTTGTTAATGTTGTTGATGTTGTTGTTTATTTGACGTTGTTGTTGTTGTTTATTTGACGTTGTTGTTGTCGTTGTTGACATTGTTGTTGTTGTTTATTTGATGTTGTAATTGTTGTTTATTTGACATTGTTATTGTTGACGTTGTTGTTGTTGTTTATTTGACATTGTTGATGTTGTTGTTGTTGACGTTGTTGGTTTTGTTGTTTATTTGACGTTGTTGTTGTTGTTGTTTATTTGACGTTGTTTTAGTTGTTGTTGTTTATTTGACGTTGTTGTTGTTGACATTGTTGTTGTTGTTGTTGTTTATTTGACGTAGTTGTTGTTGTTGACGTTGTTGTTGTTGTTGTTTATTTGACGTTTTTGTTGTTGTTTATTTGTCGTTGTTGTTATTGTTGTTTATTTGACGTTGTTGTTGTTGTTATTTATATGACGTTGTTGTTGTTATTGTTGTTGTTTATTTGACGTTGTTGTTGTTGTTTATTTGATGTTGTTGTTGTTGTTGTTTATTTGACATTGTTGTTGTTGGTGACGTTGTTGTTGTTGTTTATTTGACATTGTTGTTGTTGTTGTTGTTGTTGACGTTGTTGGTGTTGTTGTTTATTTGACGTTGTTGTTGTTGTTTATTTGACGTTGTTGTTGTTGTTATTGTTGTTGTTTATTTGCCGTTGTTGTTGTTGTTGTTGTTGTTTATTTGATGTTGTTATTGTTTATTTGACGTTGTTGTTGTTGTTATTGTTGTTGTTTATTTGCCGTTGTTGTTGTTGTTGTTTATTTGATGTTGTTGTTGTTTATTTGACGTTGGTGTTGTTGTTTATTTGACGTTGTTGTTGTTGTTATTATTTATTTGACGTTGTTGTTGTTATTGTTTATTTGACATTGTTGTTGTTGTTGTTGTTTATTTGACGTTGTTATTGTTCTTTATTTGACGTTGTTTTTGTTATTTGACGTTGTTGTTGTTGTTGTATTTGTTGTTGTTGTTGTTGCTTATTTGACGTTGTTGTTATTGTTGTTGTTTATTTGATGTTGTTGTTGTTGTTTATTTGACGTTGTTGTTGTTGTTTATTGGACGTTGTTGTTGTTGTTGTATATTTGACGGTGTTGTTGTTGTTGTTTATTTGACGTTGTTGTTGTTGTTTATTTGACGTTGTTGTTGTTGTTGACGTTGTTGTTGTTGTTGTTGTTTATTTGGCGTTGTTGTTGTTGTTGACATAGTTGTTGTTGTTGTTGTTTATTTCACGTTGTTAATGTTGTTGATGTTGTTGTTTATTTGACGTTGTTGTTGTTGTTTATTTGACGTTGTTGTTGTTGTTGTTGTTTATTTGACGTTGTTGTTGTTGTTCATTTGACGTTGTTGTTGTTGTTTATTTGACGTTGTTGTTGTTATTGATGTTGTTTATTTGACGTTGTTGTTGTTGTTGTTTATTTAATGTTGTTGTTGTTGTTGTTGTTGACGTTGTTGTTGTTATTTATTTGACATTGTTGTTGTTGTTGTTGTTGACGTTGTTGGTGTTGTTGTTTATTTGACGTTGTTGTTGTTGTTTATTTGACGTTGTTTTAGATGTTGTTGTTTATTTGACGTTGTTGTTGTTGTTTATTTAACGTTGTTTTAGATGTTGTTATTTATTTGACGGTGTTGTTGTTTATTTGACATTGTTGTTATTGTTGACGTTGTTGTTGTTGTTTATTTGACATTGTTGTTGTTGTTGTTGACGTTGTTGGTGTTGTTGTTTATTTGACGTTGTTGTTGTTGTTGTTGTTTATTTGACGTTGTTTTAGTTGTTGTTGTTGTTTATTTGACGTTGTTGTTGTTGTTTATTTGACGTTTTTGTTTTTGATATTGTTGTTGTTGTTGTTTATATGACGTTGTTGTTGTTGTTGTTGTTGTTTATTTGACATAGTTGTTGTTGTTGACATTGTTGTTGTTGTTGTTGTTTATTTGACGTTTTTGTTGTTGATGATGTTGTTGTTTATTTGATGTTGTTGTTGTTTATTTGACGTTGTTGTTGTTGTTATTGTTGTTGTTTATTTGCCGTTGTTGTTGTTGTTGTTGTTGTTTATTTGATGTTGTTGTTGTTTATTTGACGTTGGTGTTGTTGTTGTTTATTTGACGTTGTTGTTGTTATTATTATTTATTTGACGTTGTTGTTGTTATTGTTTATTTCACATTGTTGTTGTTGTTGTTGTTTATTTGACGTTGTTATTGTTCTATATTTGACGTTGTTTTTGTTATTTGACGTTGTTGTTGTTGTTGTATTTGTTGTTGTTGTTGTTGTTGCTTATTTGACGTTGTTGTTATTGTTGTTGTTTATTTGATGTTGTTGTTGTTGTTTATTTGACGTTGTTGTTGTTGTTGACGTTGTTGTTGTTGTTGTTGTTTATTTGACGTTGTTGTTGTTGTTTATTTGACGTTGTTGTTGTTGTTGACGTTGTTGTTGTTGTTGTTGTTGTTTATTTGACGTTGTTGTTGTTGTTGACATAGTTGTTGTTGTTGTTGTTTATTTCACGTTGTTAATGTTGTTGATGTTGTTGTTTATTTGACGTTGTTGTTGTTGTTTATTTGACGTTGTTGTTGTCGTTGTTGACATTGTTGTTGTTGTTTATTTGATGTTGTAATTGTTGTTTATTTGACATTGTTATTGTTGACGTTGTTGTTGTTGTTTATTTGACATTGTTGATGTTGTTGTTGTTGACGTTGTTGGTTTTGTTGTTTATTTGACGTTGTTGTTGTTGTTGTTTATTTGACGTTGTTTTAGTTGTTGTTGTTTATTTGACGTTGTTGTTGTTGACATTGTTGTTGTTGTTGTTGTTTATTTGACGTAGTTGTTGTTGTTGACGTTGTTGTTGTTGTTGTTTATTTGACGTTTTTGTTGTTGTTTATTTGTCGTTGTTGTTATTGTTGTTTATTTGACGTTGTTGTTGTTGTTATTTATATGACGTTGTTGTTGTTATTGTTGTTGTTTATTTGACGTTGTTGTTGTTGTTTATTTGATGTTGTTGTTGTTGTTGTTTATTTGACATTGTTGTTGTTGGTGACGTTGTTGTTGTTGTTTATTTGACATTGTTGTTGTTGTTGTTGTTGTTGACGTTGTTGGTGTTGTTGTTTATTTGACGTTGTTGTTGTTGTTGTTTATTTGATGTTGTTTTAGTTGTTGTTGTTTATTTGACGTTGTTGTTGTTGTTTATTTGACGTTGTTGTTGTTGTTTATTTGACGTTGTTGTTGTTTACATTGTTGTTGTTGTTGTTTATTTGACGTTGTTTTTGTTGTTGTTGTTTATTTGGCGTTGTTGTTGTTGTTTATTTGATATTGTTGTTGTTGACATTGTTGTTGTTGTTGTTGTTTATTTGACGTAGTTTTTGTTGTTGACGTTGTTGTTGTTGTTGTTGTTGTTTATTTGACGTTTTTGTTGTTCTTGATGTTGTTGTTGTTGTTGTTGTTTATTTGACGTTGTTGTTGTTGTTGTTTATTTGACGTTGTTGTAGTTGTTGTTCATTTGACGTTGTTGTTGTTGTTGTTTATTTGACGTTGTTGTTGTTGTTGTTCATTTGACGTTGTTGTTATTGTTGTTTATTTGACGTTGTTGTTGTTGTTATTTATATGACGTTGTTGTTGTTATTGTTGTTGTTTATTTGACGTTGTTGTTGTTGTTTATTTGATGTTGTTGTTGTTGTTGTTTATTTGACATTGTTGTTGTTGGTGACGTTGTTGTTGTTGTTTATTTGACATTGTTGTTGTTGTTGTTGTTGTTGACGTTGTTGGTGTTGTTGTTTATTTGACGTTGTTGTTGTTGTTGTTGTTGTTTATTTGATGTTGTTTTAGTTGTTGTTGTTTATTTGACGTTGTTGTTGTTGTTTATTTGACGTTGTTGTTGTTGTTGTTTATTTGACGTTGTTGTTGTTTACATTGTTGTTGTTGTTGTTGTTTATTTGACGTTGTTTTTGTTGTTGTTGTTTATTTGGCGTTGTTGTTGTTGTTTATTTGATATTGTTGTTGTTGACATTGTTGTTGTTGTTGTTGTTTATTTGACGTAGTTTTTGTTGTTGACGTTGTTGTTGTTGTTGTTGTTGTTCATTTGACGTTTTTGTTGTTCTTGATGTTGTTGTTGTTGTTGTTTATTTGACGTTGTTGTTGTTGTTGTTTATTTGACGTTGTTGTAGTTGTTGTTCATTTGACGTTGTTGGTGTTGTTGTTTATTTGACGTTGTTGTTGTTGTTGTTTATTTGACGTTGTTTTAGTTGTTGTTGTTTATTTGACGTTTTTGTTTTTGATATTGTTGTTGTTGTTGTTTATATGACGTTGTTGTTGTTGTTGTTTATTTGACATAGTTGTTGTTGACATTGTTGTTGTTGTTGTTTATTTGACGTTTTTGTTGTTGATGATGTTGTTGTTGTTTATTTGACGTTGTTGTTATTGTTTATTTGACGTTTTTGTTGTTGTTTATTTGACGTTGTTGTTGTTGTTATTGTTGTTGTTTATTTGTCGTTGTTGTTGTTGTTGTTTATTTGATGCTGTTGTTGTTTATTTGACGTTGGTGTTGTTGTTGTTTATTTGACGTTGTTGTTGTTATTATATATTTGACGATGTTGTTGTTATTGTTTATTTGACATTGTTGTTGTTGTTGTTGTTTATTTGACGTTGTTATTGTTGTTTATTTGACGTTGTTTTTGTTATTTGACGTTGTTGTTGTTGTTGTATTTGTTGTTGTTGTTGTTGCTTATTTGACGTTGTTGTTATTGTTGTTGTTTATTTGATGTTGTTGCTGTTGTTTATTTGACGTTGTTGTTGTTGTTTATTTGACGTTGTTGTTGTTGTTGTTGTTTATTTGACGTTGTTGTTGTTGTTGTTGTTGTTTATTTGACATTGTTGTTGACGTTGTTGTTGTTGTTTATTTGACATTGTTGTTATTGTTGTTGGTGTTGTTGTTTATTTGACGTTGTTGTTGTTGTTTATTTGACGTTGTTTTAGTTGTTGTTGTTTATTTGGCGTTGTTGTTGTGTATTTGACAATGTTGTTGTTGACATTGTTGTTGTTGTTGTTGTTTATTTGACGTAGTTGTTGTTGTTTACGTTGTTGTTGTTGTTGCTTATTTGACGTTTTTGTTGTTGTTGATATTGTTGTTGTTGTTTATTTGACGTTGTTGTTGTTGTTGTTTATTTGACGTTGTTGTTGTTATTGTTGTTGTTTATTTGACGTTGTTGTTGTTGTTGTTGTTGTTTATTTGATGTTGTTGTTGTTGTTTATTTGACATTGTTGTTGTTGTTGACGTTGTTGTTGTTGTTTATTTGACATTGTTGTTGTTGTTTATTTGACATTGTTGTTGTTGTTGTTTATTTGACGTAGTTGTTTTTGTTGACGTTGTTGTTGTTGTTTATTTGAAGTTGTTGTTGTTGTTGTTATTGTTGTTGTTTATTTGACGTTGTTGTTGTTGTTGTTTATTTGATGTTGTTGTTGTTGTTTATTTGACATTGTTGTTGTTTATTTGACGTTGTTGTTGTTGTTTATTTGACGTTGTTGTTGTTGTTTATTGGACGTTGTTGTTGTAGTTGTATATTTGACGGTGTTGTTGTTGTTGTTTATTTGACGTTGTTGTTGTTATTTATTTGACGTTGTTGTTGTTGTTGACGTTGTTGTTGTTGTTGTTGTTTATTTGACGTTGTTGTTGTTGTTGACATAGTTGTTGTTGTTGTTGTTGTTTATTTCACGTTGTTAATGTTGTTGATGTTGTTGTTTATTTGACGTTGTTGTTGTTGTTTATTTGACGTTGTTGTTGTCGTTGTTGACATTGTTGTTGTTGTTTATTTGATGTTGTAATTGTTGTTTATTTGACATTGTTATTGTTGACGTTGTTGTTGTTGTTTATTTGACATTGTTGATGTTGTTGTTGTTGACGTTGTTGGTTTTGTTGTTTATTTGACGTTGTTGTTGTTGTTGTTTATTTGACGTTGTTTTAGTTGTTGTTGTTTATTTGACGTTGTTGTTGTTTATTTGACGTTGTTGTTGTTGACATTGTTGTTGTTGTTGTTGTTTATTTGACGTAGTTGTTGTTGTTGACGTTGTTGTTGTTGTTGTTTATTTGACGTTTTTGTTGTTGTTTATTTGTCGTTGTTGTTATTGTTGTTTATTTGACGTTGTTGTTGTTGTTATTTATATGACGTTGTTGTTGTTATTGTTGTTGTTTATTTGACGTTGTTGTTGTTGTTTATTTGATGTTGTTGTTGTTGTTGTTTATTTGACATTGTTGTTGTTGGTGACGTTGTTGTTGTTGTTTATTTGACATTGTTGTTGTTGTTGTTGTTGTTGACGTTGTTGGTGTTGTTGTTTATTTGACGTTGTTGTTGTTGTTGTTGTTGTTTATTTGATGTTGTTTTAGTTGTTGTTGTTTATTTGACGTTGTTGTTGTTGTTTATTTGACGTTGTTGTTGTTGTTTATTTGACGTTGTTGTTGTTTACATTGTTGTTGTTGTTGTTGTTTATTTGACGTTGTTTTTGTTGTTGTTGTTTATTTGGCGTTGTTGTTGTTGTTTATTTGATATTGTTGTTGTTGACATTGTTGTTGTTGTTGTTGTTTATTTGACGTAGTTTTTGTTGTTGACGTTGTTGTTGTTGTTGTTGTTGTTTATTTGATGTTTTTGTTGTTCTTGATGTTGTTGTTGTTGTTGTTTATTTGACGTTGTTGTTGTTGTTGTTTATTTGACGTTGTTGTAGTTGTTGTTCATTTGACGTTGTTGTTGTTGTTGTTTATTTGACGTTGTTGTTGTTGTTGTTCATTTGACGTTGTTGTTATTGTTGTTTATTTGACGTTGTTGTTGTTGTTATTTATATGACGTTGTTGTTGTTATTGTTGTTGTTTATTTGACGTTGTTGTTGTTGTTTATTTGATGTTGTTGTTGTTGTTGTTTATTTGACATTGTTGTTGTTGGTGACGTTGTTGTTGTTGTTTATTTGACATTGTTGTTGTTGTTGTTGTTGTTGACGTTGTTGGTGTTGTTGTTTATTTGACGTTGTTGTTGTTGTTGTTGTTGTTTATTTGATGTTGTTTTAGTTGTTGTTGTTTATTTGACGTTGTTGTTGTTGTTTATTTGACGTTGTTGTTGTTGTTGTTTATTTGACGTTGTTGTTGTTTACATTGTTGTTGTTGTTGTTGTTTATTTGACGTTGTTTTTGTTGTTGTTGTTTATTTGGCGTTGTTGTTGTTGTTTATTTGATATTGTTGTTGTTGACATTGTTGTTGTTGTTGTTGTTTATTTGACGTAGTTTTTGTTGTTGACGTTGTTGTTGTTGTTGTTGTTGTTTATTTGACGTTTTTGTTGTTCTTGATGTTGTTGTTGTTGTTGTTTATTTGACGTTGTTGTTGTTGTTGTTTATTTGACGTTGTTGTAGTTGTTGTTCATTTGACGTTGTTGGTGTTGTTGTTTATTTGACGTTGTTGTTGTTGTTGTTTATTTGACGTTGTTTTAGTTGTTGTTGTTTATTTGACGTTTTTGTTTTTGATATTGTTGTTGTTGTTGTTTATATGATGTTGTTGTTGTTGTTGTTTATTTGACATAGTTGTTGTTGACATTGTTGTTGTTGTTGTTTATTTGACGTTTTTGTTGTTGATGATGTTGTTGTTGTTTATTTGACGTTGTTGTTATTGTTTATTTGACGTTTTTGTTGTTGTTTATTTGACGTTGTTGTTGTTGTTATTGTTGTTTTTTATTTGTCGTTGTTGTTGTTGTTGTTTATTTGATGCTGTTGTTGTTTATTTGACGTTGGTGTTGTTGTTGTTTATTTGACGTTGTTGTTGTTATTATATATTTGACGATGTTGTTGTTATTGTTTATTTGACATTGTTGTTGTTGTTGTTGTTTATTTGACGTTGTTATTGTTGTTTATTTGACGTTGTTTTTGTTATTTGACGTTGTTGTTGTTGTTGTATTTGTTGTTGTTGTTGTTGCTTATTTGACGTTGTTGTTATTGTTGTTGTTTATTTGATGTTGTTGTTGTTGTTTATTTGACGTTGTTGTTGTTGTTTATTTGACGTTGTTGTTGTTGTTGTTGTTTATTTGACGTTGTTGTTGTTGTTGTTGTTGTTTATTTGACATTGTTGTTGACGTTGTTGTTGTTGTTTATTTGACATTGTTGTTATTGTTGTTGGTGTTGTTGTTTATTTGACGTTGTTGTTGTTGTTTATTTGACGTTGTTTTAGTTGTTGTTGTTTATTTGGCGTTGTTGTTGTGTATTTGACAATGTTGTTGTTGACATTGTTGTTGTTGTTGTTTTTTATTTGACGTAGTTGTTGTTGTTGACGTTGTTGTTGTTGTTGCTTATTTGACGTTTTTGTTGTTGTTGATTTGACGACATTGTTGTTGTTGTTGTTGTTGTTTATTTGACGTTTTTGTTGTTGATGATGTTGTTGTTGTTGTTGTTTATTTGACGTTGTTGTTATTGTTTATTTGACGTTGTTGTTGTTGTTTATTTGACGTTGTTGTTGTTGTTATTGTTGTTGTTTATTTGCCGTTGTTGTTGTTGTTGTTGTTGTTTATTTGATGTTGTTATTGTTTATTTGACGTTGTTGTTGTTGTTATTGTTGTTGTTTATTTGCCGTTGTTGTTGTTGTTGTTTATTTGATGTTGTTGTTGTTTATTTGACGTTGGTGTTGTTGTTTATTTGACGTTGTTGTTGTTGTTATTATTTATTTGACGTTGTTGTTGTTATTGTTTATTTGACATTGTTGTTGTTGTTGTTGTTTATTTGACGTTGTTATTGTTCTTTATTTGACGTTGTTTTTGTTATTTGACGTTGTTGTTGTTGTTGTATTTGTTGTTGTTGTTGTTGCTTATTTGACGTTGTTGTTATTGTTGTTGTTTATTTGATGTTGTTGTTGTTGTTTATTTGACGTTGTTGTTGTTGTTTATTGGACGTTGTTGTTGTTGTTGTATATTTGACGGTGTTGTTGTTGTTGTTTATTTGACGTTGTTGTTGTTGTTTATTTGACGTTGTTGTTGTTGTTGACGTTGTTGTTGTTGTTGTTGTTTATTTGGCGTTGTTGTTGTTGTTGACATAGTTGTTGTTGTTGTTGTTTATTTCACGTTGTTAATGTTGTTGATGTTGTTGTTTATTTGACGTTGTTGTTGTTGTTTATTTGACGTTGTTGTTGTTGTTGTTGTTTATTTGACGTTGTTGTTGTTGTTCATTTGACGTTGTTGTTGTTGTTTATTTGACGTTGTTGTTGTTATTGATGTTGTTTATTTGACGTTGTTGTTGTTGTTGTTTATTTAATGTTGTTGTTGTTGTTGTTGTTGACGTTGTTGTTGTTATTTATTTGACATTGTTGTTGTTGTTGTTGTTGACGTTGTTGGTGTTGTTGTTTATTTGACGTTGTTGTTGTTGTTTATTTGACGTTGTTTTAGATGTTGTTGTTTATTTGACGTTGTTGTTGTTGTTTATTTAACGTTGTTTTAGATGTTGTTATTTATTTGACGGTGTTGTTGTTTATTTGACATTGTTGTTATTGTTGACGTTGTTGTTGTTGTTTATTTGACATTGTTGTTGTTGTTGTTGACGTTGTTGGTGTTGTTGTTTATTTGACGTTGTTGTTGTTGTTGTTGTTTATTTGACGTTGTTTTAGTTGTTGTTGTTGTTTATTTGACGTTGTTGTTGTTGTTTATTTGACGTTTTTGTTTTTGATATTGTTGTTGTTGTTGTTTATATGACGTTGTTGTTGTTGTTGTTGTTGTTTATTTGACATAGTTGTTGTTGTTGACATTGTTGTTGTTGTTGTTGTTTATTTGACGTTTTTGTTGTTGATGATGTTGTTGTTTATTTGATGTTGTTGTTGTTTATTTGACGTTGTTGTTGTTGTTATTGTTGTTGTTTATTTGCCGTTGTTGTTGTTGTTGTTGTTTATTTGATGTTGTTGTTGTTTATTTGACGTTGGTGTTGTTGTTGTTTATTTGACGTTGTTGTTGTTATTATTATTTATTTGACGTTGTTGTTGTTATTGTTTATTTCACATTGTTGTTGTTGTTGTTGTTTATTTGACGTTGTTATTGTTCTATATTTGACGTTGTTTTTGTTATTTGACGTTGTTGTTGTTGTTGTATTTGTTGTTGTTGTTGTTGTTGCTTATTTGACGTTGTTGTTATTGTTGTTGTTTATTTGATGTTGTTGTTGTTGTTTATTTGACGTTGTTGTTGTTGTTGACGTTGTTGTTGTTGTTGTTGTTTATTTGACGTTGTTGTTGTTGTTTATTTGACGTTGTTGTTGTTGTTGACGTTGTTGTTGTTGTTGTTGTTGTTTATTTGACGTTGTTGTTGTTGTTGACATAGTTGTTGTTGTTGTTGTTTATTTCACGTTGTTAATGTTGTTGATGTTGTTGTTTATTTGACGTTGTTGTTGTTGTTTATTTGACTTTGTTGTTGTTGTTGACATTGTTGTTGTTGTTGTTGTTTATTTGATGTTGTAATTGTTGTTTATTTGACATTGTTGTTGTTGTTGACGTTGTTGTTGTTGTTTATTTGACATTGTTGATGTTGTTGTTGTTGACGTTGTTGGTTTTGTTATTTATTTGACGTTGTTGCTGTTGTTTATTTGACGTTGTTTTAGTTGTTGTTGTTTATTTGACGTTGTTGTTGTTTATTTGGCGTTGTTGTTGTTGACATTGTTGTTGTTGTTTATTTGACGTAGTTGTTGTTGTTGACGTTGTTGTTGTTGTTGTTTATTTGACGTTTTTGTTGTTGTTTATTTGATGTTGTTGTTGTTGTTTATTTGACATTGTTGTTGTTGTTGACGTTGTTGTTGTTGTTGTTTATTTGACATTGTTGTTGTTGTTGTTGACGTTGTTGGTGTTGTTGTTTATTTGACGTTGTTGTTGTTGTTGTTTATTTGATGTTGTTTTAGTTGTTGTTGTTTATTTGACGTTGTTGTTGTTGTTGTTTATTTGACGTTGTTGTTGTTTACATTGTTGTTGTTGTTGTTTATTTGACGTTGTTTTTGTTGTTGTTGTTTATTTGGCGTTGTTGTTGTTTATTTGACATTATTGTTGTTGACATTGTTGTTGTTGTTGTTTATTTGACGTAGTTTTTGTTGTTGACGTTGTTGTTGTTGTTGTTGTTTATTTGACGTTTTTGTTGTTCTTGATGTTGTTGTTGTTTATTTGACGTTGTTGTTGTTGTTTATTTGACGTTTTTGTTGTTCTTGATGTTGTTGTTGTTGTTGTTTATTTGACGTTGTTGTTGTTTTTGTTTATTTAATGTTGTTGTTGTTGTTGTTGTTTATTTGACATTGTTGTTGTTGACGTTGTTGTTGTTATTTATTTGACATTGTTGTTGTTGTTGTTGTTGACGTTGTTGGTGTTGTTGTTTATTTGACATTGTTGTTGTTGTTGTTTATTTGACGTTGTTTTAGATGTTGTTATTTATTTGACGTTGTTGTTGTTTATTTAACGTTGTTTTAGATGTTGTTGTTTATTTGACGGTGTTGTTGTTTATTTCACATTGTTGTTGTTGTTGACGTTGTTGTTGTTGTTGTTTATTTGACATTGTTGTTGTTGTTGTTGTTGTTGACGTTGTTGGTGTTGTTGTTTATTTGACGTTGTTGTTGTTGTTGTTGTTTATTTGACGTTGTTTTAGTTGTTGTTGTTTATTTGACGTTGTTGTTGTTGTTTATTTGACGTTTTTGTTTTTGATATTGTTGTTGTTGTTGTTTATATGACGTTGTTGTTGTTGTTGTTTATTTGACATAGTTGTTGTTGACATTGTTGTTGTTGTTGTTGTTTATTTGACGTTGTTATTGTTGTTTATTTGACGTTGTTTTTGTTATTTGACGTTGTTGTTGTTGTTGTTGTTGTATTTGTTGTTGTTGTTGTTGCTTATTTGACGTTGTTGTTATTGTTGTTGTTTATTTGATGTTGTTGTTGTTGTTTATTTGACGTTGTTGTTGTGGTTGTTTATTTGACGTTGTTGTTGTTGTTGTTGTTTATTTGACGTTGTTGTTGTTGTTGTTGTTGTTGTTTAATTGACATTGTTGTTGACGTTGTTGTTGTTGTTTATTTGACATTGTTGTTATTGTTGTTGGTGTTGTTGTTTATTTGACGTTGTTGTTGTTGTTTATTTGACGTTGTTTTAGTTGTTGTTGTTTATTTGGCGTTAATGTTGTGTATTTGACAATGTTGTTGTTGACATTGTTGTTGTTGTTGTTTATTTGACGTAGTTGTTGTTGTTGACGTTGTTGTTGTTGTTGCTTATTTGACGTTTTTGTTGTTGTTGATGCTGTTGTTGTTGTTTATTTGACGTTGTTGTTGTTGTTTATTTGACGTTGTTATTGTTATTGTTGTTGTTTATTTGACGTTGTTGTTGTTGTTGTTGTTTATTTGATGTTGTTGTTGTTGTTTATTTGACATTGTTGTTGTTGTTGACGTTGTTGTTGTTGTTTATTTGACATTGTTGTTGTTGTTGTTTATTTGACATTATTGTTGTTGTTGTTTATTTGACATTGTTGTTGTTGTTGACGTTGTTGTTGTTGTTGTTTATTTGACGTTGTTGTTGTTGTTGTTATTGTTGTTGTTTATTTGACGTTGTTGTTGTTGTTGTTTATTTGATGTTGTTGTTGTTGTTTATTTGACATTGTTGTTGTTTATTTGACGTTGTTGTTGTTGTTTATTTGACGTTGTTGTCGTTGTTTATTGGACGTTGTTGTTGTTGTTGTATATTTGACGTTGTTGTTATTGTTGTTTATTTGACGTTTTTGTTGTTGACGTTGTTGTTGTTGTTGCTTATTTTACGTTTTTGTTATTGTTGATGCTGTTGTTGTTGTTTATTTGACGTTGTTGTTGTTGTTTATTTGACGTTGTTGTTGTTATTGTTGTTGTTTATTTGACGTTGTTGTTGTTGTTGTTGTTGTTGTTTATTTGATGTTGTTGTTGTTGTTTATTTGACATTGTTGTTGTTGTTGACGTTGTTGTTGTTGTTTATTTGACATTGTTGTTGTTGTTGTTTATTTGACGTTGTTGTTGTTGTTGTTTATTTGACATAGTTGTTGTTGTTGACGTTGTTGTTGTTGTTGTTTATTTGACGTTGTTGTTGTTGTTGTTATTGTTGTTGTTTATTTGACGTTGTTGTTGTTGTTGTTTATTTGATGTTGTTGTTGTTGTTTATTTGACATTGTTGTTGTTTATTTGACGTTGTTGTTGTTGTTTATTTGACGTTGTTGTCGTTGTTTATTGGACGTTGTTGTTGTTGTTGTATATTTGACGGTGTTGTTGTTGTTGTTTATTTGACGTTGTTGTTGTTGTTTATTTGACGTTGTTGTTGTTGTTGACGTTGTTGTTGTTGTTGTTGTTGTTTATTTGGCGTTGTTGTTGTTGTTGACATAGTTGTTGTTGTTGTTGTTTATTTCACGTTGTTAATGTTGTTGATGTTGTTGTTTATTTGACGTTGTTGTTGTTGTTTATTTGACGTTGTTGTTGTTGTTTATTTGACGTTGTTGTTGTTGTTCATTTGACGTTGTTTTTGTTGTTTATTTGACGTTGTTGTTGTTATTAATGTTGTTTATTTGACGTTGTTGTTGTTGTTTATTTAATGTTGTTGTTGTTGTTGTTTATTTGACATTGTTGTTGTTGTTGACATTGTTGTTGTTATTTATTTGACATTGTTGTTGTTGTTGTTGTTGTTGTTGACGTTGTTGGTGTTGTTGTTTATTTGACGTTGTTTTAGATGTTGTTGTTTATTTGACGTTGTTGTTGTTGTTTATTTAACGTTGTTTTAGATGTTGTTATTTATTTGACGGTGTTGTTGTTTATTTGACATTGTTATTGTTGTTGACGTTGTTGTTGTTGTTTATTTGACATTGTTGTTGTTGTTGTTGACGTTGTTGGTGTTGTTGTTTATTTGACGTTGTTGTTGTTGTTGTTGTTGTTTATTTGACGTTGTTTTAGTTGTTGTTGTTTATTTGACGTTGTTGTTGTTGTTGTTGTTTATTTGACGTTTTTGTTTTTGATATTGTTGTTGTTGTTGTTTATATGACGTTGTTGTTGTTGTTGTTTATTTGACATAGTTGTTGTTGTTGACATTGTTGTTGTTGTTGTTGTTTATTTGACGTTTTTGTTGTTGATGATGTTGTTGTTGTTGTTGTTTATTTGACGTTGTTGTTATTGTTTATTTGACGTTGTTGTTGTTGTTTAATTGACGTTGTTGTTGTTGTTATTGTTGTTGTTTATTTGCCGTTGTTGTTGTTGTTGTTGTTGTTTATTTGATGTTGTTATTGTTTATTTGACGTTGTTGTTGTTGTTATTGTTGTTGTTTATTTGCCGTTGTTGTTGTTGTTGTTGTTTATTTGATGTTGTTGTTGTTTATTTGACGTTGGTGTTGTTGTTTATTTGACGTTGTTGTTGTTGTTATTATTTATTTGACGTTGTTGTTGTTATTGTTTATTTGACATTGTTGTTGTTGTTGTTGTTTATTTGACGTTGTTATTTTTCTTTATTTGACGTTGTTTTTGTTATTTGACGTTGTTGTTGTTGTTGTATTTGTTGTTGTTGTTGTTGCTTATTTGACGTTGTTGTTATTGTTGTTGTTTATTTGATGTTGTTGTTGTTGTTTATTTGACGTTGTTGTTGTTGTTTATTGGACGTTGTTGTTGTTGTTGTATATTTGACGGTGTTGTTGTTGTTGTTTATTTGACGTTGTTGTTGTTGTTTATTTGACGTTGTTGTTGTTGTTGACGTTGTTGTTGTTGTTGTTGTTGTTTATTTGGCGTTGTTGTTGTTGTTGACATAGTTGTTGTTGTTGTTGTTTATTTCACGTTGTTAATGTTGTTGATGTTGTTGTTTATTTGACGTTGTTGTTGTTGTTTATTTGACGTTGCTGTTGTTGTTGTTGTTTATTTGACGTTGTTGTTGTTGTTCATTTGACGTTGTTGTTGTTGTTTATTTGACGTTGTTGTTGTTATTGATGTTGTTTATTTGACGTTGTTGTTGTTGTTGTTTATTTAATGTTGTTGTTGCTGTTGTTGTTGACGTTGTTGTTGTTATTTATTTGACATTGTTGTTGTTGTTGTTGTTGACGTTGTTGGTGTTGTTGTTTATTTGACGTTGTTGTTGTTGTTTATTTGACGTTGTTTTAGATGTTGTTGTTTATTTGACGTTGTTGTTGTTGTTTATTTAACGTTGTTTTAGATGTTGTTATTTATTTGACGGTGTTGTTGTTTATTTGACATTGTTGTTGTTGTTGACGTTGTTGTTGTTGTTTATTTGACATTGTTGTTGTTGTTGTTGACGTTGTTGGTGTTGTTGTTTATTTGACGTTGTTGTTGTTGTTGTTGTTGTTTATTTGACGTTGTTTTAGTTGTTGTTGTTTATTTGACGTTGTTGTTGTTGTTTATTTGACGTTTTTGTTTTTGATATTGTTGTTGTTGTTGTTTATATTACGTTGTTGTTGTTGTTGTTGTTTATTTGACATAGTTGTTGTTGTTGACATTGTTGTTGTTGTCGTTGTTTATTTGACGTTTTTGTTGTTGATGATGTTGTTGTTGTTGTTGTTCATTATTTGACGTTGTTGTTATTGTTTATTTGACGTTGTTGTTGTTGTTTATTTGACGTTGTTGTTGTTATTGTTGTTGTTTATTTGCCGTTGTTGTTGTTGTTGTTTATTTGATGTTGTTGTTGTTTATTTGACGTTGTTGTTGTTGTTATTGTTGTTGTTTATTTGCCGTTGTTGTTGTTGTTGTTGTTGTTTATTTGATGTTGTTGTTGTTTATTTGACGTTGGTGTTGTTGTTGTTTATTTGACGTTGTTGTTGTTATTATAATTTATTTGACGTTGTTGTTGTTATTGTTTATTTCACATTGTTGTTGTTGTTGTTGTTTATTTGACGTTGTTATTTTTCTATATTTGACGTTGTTTTTGTTATTTGACGTTGTTGTTGTTGTTGTTGTATTTGTTGTTGTTGTTGTTGCTTATTTGACGTTGTTGTTATTGTTGTTGTTTATTTGATGTTGTTGTTGTTGTTTATTTGACGTTGTTGTTGTTGTTTTTTATTTGACGTTGTTGTTGTTGTTGTTTATTTGACGTTGTTGTTGTTGTTGTTGTTGTTTATTTGACATTGTTGTTGACATTGTTGTTGTTGTTTATTTGACATTGTTGTTGACATTGTTGTTGTTGTTTATTTGACATTGTTGTTATTGTTGTTGGTGTTGTTGTTTATTTGACGTTGTTGTTGTTGTTTATTTGACGTTGTTTTAGTTGTTGTTGTTGTTTATTTGGCGTTGTTGTTGTGTATTTGACAATGTTGTTGTTGACATTGTTGTTGTTGTTGTTTATTTGACGTAGTTGTTGTTGTTGACGTTGTTGTTGTTGTTGTTGTTGTTGCTTATTTGACGTTTTTGTTGTTGTTGATGTTGTTGTTGTTTATTTGACGTTGTTGTTGTTGTTGTTTATTTGACGTTGTTGTTGTTATTGTTGTTGTTTATTTGACGTTGTTGTTGTTGTTGTTTATTTGATGTTGTTGTTGTTGTTTATTTGACATTGTTGACGTTGTTGTTGTTGTTTATTTGACATTGTTGTTGTTGTTTATTTGACATTGTTGTTGTTGTTGTTTATTTGACGTAGTTGTTGTTGTTGACGTTGTTGTTGTTGTTTATTTGACGTTGTTGTTGTTGTTATTGTTGTTGTTGTTTATTTGATGTTGTTGTTGTTATTGTTTATTTGACATTGTTGTTGTTTATTTGACGTTGTTGTTGTTGTTTATTTGACGTTGTTGTTGTTGTTTATTGGACGTTGTTGTTGTTGTATATTTGACGGTGTTGTTGTTGTTGTTTATTTGACGTTGTTGTTGTTGTTTATTTGACGTTGTTGTTGTTGTTGACGTTGTTGTTGTTGTTGTTGTTTATTTGACGTTGTTGTTGTTGTTTATTTGACGTTGTTGTTGTTGTTGACGTTGTTGTTGTTGTTGTTGTTTATTTGACGTTGTTGTTATTGTTGACATAGTTGTTGTTGTTGTTGTTTATTTCACGTTGTTAATGTTGTTGATGTTGTTGTTTATTTGACGTTGTTGTTGTTGTTTATTTGACTTTGTTGTTGTTGTTGACATTGTTGTTGTTGGTGTTGTTTATTTGATGTTGTAATTGTTGTTTATTTGACATTGTTGTTGTTGTTGACGTTGTTGTTGTTGTTTATTTGACATTGTTGATGTTGTTGTTGTTGACGTTGTTGGTTTTGTTATTTATTTGACGTTGTTGCTGTTGTTTATTTGACGTTGTTTTAGTTGTTGTTGTTTATTTGACGTTGTTGTTGTTTATTTGGCGTTGTTGTTGTTGACATTGTTGTTGTTGTTTATTTGACGTAGTTGTTGTTGTTGACGTTGTTGTTGTTGTTGTTTATTTGACGTTTTTGTTGTTGTTTATTTGATGTTGTTGTTGTTGTTGTTGTTTATTTGACATTGTTGTTGTTGTTGACGTTGTTGTTGTTGTTTATTTGACATTGTTGTTGTTGTTGACGTTGTTAGTGTTGTTGTTTATTTGACGTTGTTGTTGTTGTTGTTTATTTGATGTTGTTTTAGTTGTTGTTGTTTATTTGACGTTGTTGTTGTTGTTTATTTGACGTTGTTGTTGTTTACATTGTTGTTGTTGTTGTTTATTTGACGTTGTTTTTGTTGTTGTTGTTTATTTGGCGTTGTTGTTGTTGTTTATTTGACATTGTTGTTGTTGACATTGTTGTTGTTGTTGTTTATTTGACGTAGTTTTTGTTGTTGACGTTGTTGTTGTTGTTGTTGTTGTTTATTTGACGTTTTTGTTGTTCTTGATGTTGTTGTTGTTGTTTATTTGACGTTGTTGTTGTTGTTTATTTGACGTTTTTGTTGTTCTTGATGTTGTTGTTGTTGTTGTTTATTTGACGTTGTTGTTGTTTTTGTTTATTTAATGTTGTTGTTGTTGTTGTTGTTGTTTATTTGACATTGTTGTTGTTGACGTTGTTGTTGTTATTTATTTGACATTGTTGTTGTTGTTGTTGTTGACGTTGTTGGTGTTGTTGTTTATTTGACATTGTTGTTGTTGTTGTTTATTTGACGTTGTTTTAGATGTTGTTATTTATTTGACATTGTTGTTGTTTATTTAACGTTGTTTTAGATGTTGTTGTTTATTTGACGGTGTTGTTGTTTATTTGACATTGTTGTTGTTGTTGACGTTGTTGTTGTTGTTGTTTATTTGACATTGTTGTTGTTGTTGTTGTTGACGTTGTTGGTGTTGTTGTTTATTTGACGTTGTTGTTGTTGTTGTTTATTTGACGTTGTTTTAGTTGTTGTTGTTTATTTGACGTTTTTGTTTTTGATATTGTTGTTGTTGTTGTTTATATGACGTTGTTGTTGTTGTTGTTTATTTGACATAGTTGTTGTTGACATTGTTGTTGTTGTTGTTTATTTGACGTTTTTGTTGTTGATGATGTTGTTGTTGTTTATTTGACGTTGTTGTTATTGTTTATTTGACGTTTTTGTTGTTGTTTATTTGACGTTGTTGTTGTTGTTATTGTTGTTGTTTATTTGTCGTTGTTGTTGTTGTTGTTTATTTGATGCTGTTGTTGTTTATTTGACGTTGGTGTTGTTGTTGTTTATTTGACGTTGTTGTTGTTATTATATATTTGACGATGTTGTTGTTATTGTTTATTTGACATTGTTGTTGTTGTTGTTGTTTATTTGACGTTGTTATTGTTGTTTATTTGACGTTGTTTTTGTTATTTGACGTTGTTGTTGTTGTTGTATTTGTTGTTGTTGTTGTTGCTTATTTGACGTTGTTGTTATTGTTGTTGTTTATTTCATGTTGTTGCTGTTGTTTATTTGACGTTGTTGTTGTTGTTTATTTGACGTTGTTGTTGTTGTTGTTGTTTATTTGACGTTGTTGTTGTTGTTGTTGTTGTTTATTTGACATTGTTGTTGACGTTGTTGTTGTTGTTTATTTGACATTGTTGTTATTGTTGTTGGTGTTTTTGTTTATTTGACGTTGTTGTTGTTGTTTATTTGACGTTGTTTTAGTTGTTGTTGTTTATTTGGCGTTGTTGTTGTGTATTTGACAATGTTGTAGTTGACATTGTTGTTGTTGTTGTTGTTTATTTGACGTAGTTGTTGTTGTTGACGTTGTTGTTGTTGTTGCTTATTTGACGTTTTTGTTGTTGTTGATATTGTTGTTGTTGTTTATTTGACGTTGTTGTTGTTGTTGTTTATTTGACGTTGTTGTTGTTATTGTTGTTGTTTATTTGACGTTGTTGTTGTTGTTGTTGTTGTTTATTTGATGTTGTTGTTGTTGTTTATTTGACATTGTTGTTGTTGTTGACGTTGTTGTTGTTGTTTATTTGACATTGTTGTTGTTGTTTATTTGAC
Organism: Vicia faba; assembly: GCA_948472305.1. NCBI lineage: Eukaryota > Viridiplantae > Streptophyta > Magnoliopsida > Fabales > Fabaceae > Vicia > Vicia faba. The sequence continues at coordinate 368,630,322 of OX451737.1, read as the reverse complement.
ATTGTTGTTGTTGTTGTTTATTTGACGTAGTTGTTTTTGTTGACGTTGTTGTTGTTGTTTATTTGAAGTTGTTGTTGTTGTTGTTATTGTTGTTGTTTATTTGACGTTGTTGTTGTTGTTGTTTATTTGATGTTGTTGTTGTTGTTTATTTGACATTGTTGTTGTTTATTTGACGTTGTTGTTGTTGTTTATTTGACGTTGTTGTTGTTGTTTATTGGACGTTGTTGTTGTAGTTGTATATTTGACGGTGTTGTTGTTGTTGTTTATTTGACGTTGTTGTTGTTATTTATTTGACGTTGTTGTTGTTGTTGACGTTGTTGTTGTTGTTGTTGTTTATTTGACGTTGTTGTTGTTGTTGACATAGTTGTTGTTGTTGTTGTTTATTTCACGTTGTTAATGTTGTTGATGTTGTTGTTTATTTGACGTTGTTGTTGTTGTTTATTTGACGTTGTTGTTGTCGTTGTTGACATTGTTGTTGTTGTTTATTTGATGTTGTAATTGTTGTTTATTTGACATTGTTATTGTTGACGTTGTTGTTGTTGTTTATTTGACATTGTTGATGTTGTTGTTGTTGACGTTGTTGGTTTTGTTGTTTATTTGACGTTGTTGTTGTTGTTGTTTATTTGACGTTGTTTTAGTTGTTGTTGTTTATTTGACGTTGTTGTTGTTTATTTGACGTTGTTGTTGTTGACATTGTTGTTGTTGTTGTTGTTTATTTGACGTAGTTGTTGTTGTTGACGTTGTTGTTGTTGTTGTTTATTTGACGTTTTTGTTGTTGTTTATTTGTCGTTGTTGTTATTGTTGTTTATTTGACGTTGTTGTTGTTGTTATTTATATGACGTTGTTGTTGTTATTGTTGTTGTTTATTTGACGTTGTTGTTGTTGTTTATTTGATGTTGTTGTTGTTGTTGTTTATTTGACATTGTTGTTGTTGGTGACGTTGTTGTTGTTGTTTATTTGACATTGTTGTTGTTGTTGTTGTTGTTGACGTTGTTGGTGTTGTTGTTTATTTGACGTTGTTGTTGTTGTTGTTGTTGTTTATTTGATGTTGTTTTAGTTGTTGTTGTTTATTTGACGTTGTTGTTGTTGTTTATTTGACGTTGTTGTTGTTGTTTATTTGACGTTGTTGTTGTTTACATTGTTGTTGTTGTTGTTGTTTATTTGACGTTGTTTTTGTTGTTGTTGTTTATTTGGCGTTGTTGTTGTTGTTTATTTGATATTGTTGTTGTTGACATTGTTGTTGTTGTTGTTGTTTATTTGACGTAGTTTTTGTTGTTGACGTTGTTGTTGTTGTTGTTGTTGTTTATTTGACGTTTTTGTTGTTCTTGATGTTGTTGTTGTTGTTGTTTATTTGACGTTGTTGTTGTTGTTGTTTATTTGACGTTGTTGTAGTTGTTGTTCATTTGACGTTGTTGTTGTTGTTGTTTATTTGACGTTGTTGTTGTTGTTGTTCATTTGACGTTGTTGTTATTGTTGTTTATTTGACGTTGTTGTTGTTGTTATTTATATGACGTTGTTGTTGTTATTGTTGTTGTTTATTTGACGTTGTTGTTGTTGTTTATTTGATGTTGTTGTTGTTGTTGTTTATTTGACATTGTTGTTGTTGGTGACGTTGTTGTTGTTGTTTATTTGACATTGTTGTTGTTGTTGTTGTTGTTGACGTTGTTGGTGTTGTTGTTTATTTGACGTTGTTGTTGTTGTTGTTGTTGTTTATTTGATGTTGTTTTAGTTGTTGTTGTTTATTTGACGTTGTTGTTGTTGTTTATTTGACGTTGTTGTTGTTGTTGTTTATTTGACGTTGTTGTTGTTTACATTGTTGTTGTTGTTGTTGTTTATTTGACGTTGTTTTTGTTGTTGTTGTTTATTTGGCGTTGTTGTTGTTGTTTATTTGATATTGTTGTTGTTGACATTGTTGTTGTTGTTGTTGTTTATTTGACGTAGTTTTTGTTGTTGACGTTGTTGTTGTTGTTGTTGTTGTTCATTTGACGTTTTTGTTGTTCTTGATGTTGTTGTTGTTGTTGTTTATTTGACGTTGTTGTTGTTGTTGTTTATTTGACGTTGTTGTAGTTGTTGTTCATTTGACGTTGTTGGTGTTGTTGTTTATTTGACGTTGTTGTTGTTGTTGTTTATTTGACGTTGTTTTAGTTGTTGTTGTTTATTTGACGTTTTTGTTTTTGATATTGTTGTTGTTGTTGTTTATATGACGTTGTTGTTGTTGTTGTTTATTTGACATAGTTGTTGTTGACATTGTTGTTGTTGTTGTTTATTTGACGTTTTTGTTGTTGATGATGTTGTTGTTGTTTATTTGACGTTGTTGTTATTGTTTATTTGACGTTTTTGTTGTTGTTTATTTGACGTTGTTGTTGTTGTTATTGTTGTTGTTTATTTGTCGTTGTTGTTGTTGTTGTTTATTTGATGCTGTTGTTGTTTATTTGACGTTGGTGTTGTTGTTGTTTATTTGACGTTGTTGTTGTTATTATATATTTGACGATGTTGTTGTTATTGTTTATTTGACATTGTTGTTGTTGTTGTTGTTTATTTGACGTTGTTATTGTTGTTTATTTGACGTTGTTTTTGTTATTTGACGTTGTTGTTGTTGTTGTTGTATTTGTTGTTGTTGTTGTTGCTTATTTGACGTTGTTGTTATTGTTGTTGTTTATTTGATGTTGTTGCTGTTGTTTATTTGACGTTGTTGTTGTTGTTTATTTGACGTTGTTGTTGTTGTTGTTGTTTATTTGACGTTGTTGTTGTTGTTGTTGTTGTTTATTTGACATTGTTGTTGACGTTGTTGTTGTTGTTTATTTGACATTGTTGTTATTGTTGTTGGTGTTGTTGTTTATTTGACGTTGTTGTTGTTGTTTATTTGACGTTGTTTTAGTTGTTGTTGTTTATTTGGCGTTGTTGTTGTGTATTTGACAATGTTGTTGTTGACATTGTTGTTGTTGTTGTTGTTTATTTGACGTAGTTGTTGTTGTTTACGTTGTTGTTGTTGTTGCTTATTTGACGTTTTTGTTGTTGTTGATATTGTTGTTGTTGTTTATTTGACGTTGTTGTTGTTGTTGTTTATTTGACGTTGTTGTTGTTATTGTTGTTGTTTATTTGACGTTGTTGTTGTTGTTGTTGTTGTTTATTTGATGTTGTTGTTGTTGTTTATTTGACATTGTTGTTGTTGTTGACGTTGTTGTTGTTGTTTATTTGACATTGTTGTTGTTGTTTATTTGACATTGTTGTTGTTGTTGTTTATTTGACGTAGTTGTTTTTGTTGACGTTGTTGTTGTTGTTTATTTGAAGTTGTTGTTGTTGTTGTTATTGTTGTTGTTTATTTGACGTTGTTGTTGTTGTTGTTTATTTGATGTTGTTGTTGTTGTTTATTTGACATTGTTGTTGTTTATTTGACGTTGTTGTTGTTGTTTATTTGACGTTGTTGTTGTTGTTTATTGGACGTTGTTGTTGTAGTTGTATATTTGACGGTGTTGTTGTTGTTGTTTATTTGACGTTGTTGTTGTTATTTATTTGACGTTGTTGTTGTTGTTGACGTTGTTGTTGTTGTTGTTGTTTATTTGACGTTGTTGTTGTTGTTGACATAGTTGTTGTTGTTGTTGTTGTTTATTTCACGTTGTTAATGTTGTTGATGTTGTTGTTTATTTGACGTTGTTGTTGTTGTTTATTTGACGTTGTTGTTGTCGTTGTTGACATTGTTGTTGTTGTTTATTTGATGTTGTAATTGTTGTTTATTTGACATTGTTATTGTTGACGTTGTTGTTGTTGTTTATTTGACATTGTTGATGTTGTTGTTGTTGACGTTGTTGGTTTTGTTGTTTATTTGACGTTGTTGTTGTTGTTGTTTATTTGACGTTGTTTTAGTTGTTGTTGTTTATTTGACGTTGTTGTTGTTTATTTGACGTTGTTGTTGTTGACATTGTTGTTGTTGTTGTTGTTTATTTGACGTAGTTGTTGTTGTTGACGTTGTTGTTGTTGTTGTTTATTTGACGTTTTTGTTGTTGTTTATTTGTCGTTGTTGTTATTGTTGTTTATTTGACGTTGTTGTTGTTATTTATATGACGTTGTTGTTGTTATTGTTGTTGTTTATTTGACGTTGTTGTTGTTGTTTATTTGATGTTGTTGTTGTTGTTGTTTATTTGACATTGTTGTTGTTGGTGACGTTGTTGTTGTTGTTTATTTGACATTGTTGTTGTTGTTGTTGTTGTTGACGTTGTTGGTGTTGTTGTTTATTTGACGTTGTTGTTGTTGTTGTTGTTGTTGTTTATTTGATGTTGTTTTAGTTGTTGTTGTTTATTTGACGTTGTTGTTGTTGTTTATTTGACGTTGTTGTTGTTGTTTATTTGACGTTGTTGTTGTTTACATTGTTGTTGTTGTTGTTGTTTATTTGACGTTGTTTTTGTTGTTGTTGTTTATTTGGCGTTGTTGTTGTTGTTTATTTGATATTGTTGTTGTTGACATTGTTGTTGTTGTTGTTGTTTATTTGACGTAGTTTTTGTTGTTGACGTTGTTGTTGTTGTTGTTGTTGTTTATTTGACGTTTTTGTTGTTCTTGATGTTGTTGTTGTTGTTGTTTATTTGACGTTGTTGTTGTTGTTGTTTATTTGACGTTGTTGTAGTTGTTGTTCATTTGACGTTGTTGTTGTTGTTGTTTATTTGACGTTGTTGTTGTTGTTGTTCATTTGACGTTGTTGTTATTGTTGTTTATTTGACGTTGTTGTTGTTGTTATTTATATGACGTTGTTGTTGTTATTGTTGTTGTTTATTTGACGTTGTTGTTGTTGTTTATTTGATGTTGTTGTTGTTGTTGTTTATTTGACATTGTTGTTGTTGGTGACGTTGTTGTTGTTGTTTATTTGACATTGTTGTTGTTGTTGTTGTTGTTGACGTTGTTGGTGTTGTTGTTTATTTGACGTTGTTGTTGTTGTTGTTGTTGTTTATTTGATGTTGTTTTAGTTGTTGTTGTTTATTTGACGTTGTTGTTGTTGTTTATTTGACGTTGTTGTTGTTGTTGTTGTTTATTTGACGTTGTTGTTGTTTACATTGTTGTTGTTGTTGTTGTTTATTTGACGTTGTTTTTGTTGTTGTTGTTTATTTGGCGTTGTTGTTGTTGTTTATTTGATATTGTTGTTGTTGACATTGTTGTTGTTGTTGTTGTTTATTTGACGTAGTTTTTGTTGTTGACGTTGTTGTTGTTGTTGTTGTTGTTTATTTGACGTTTTTGTTGTTCTTGATGTTGTTGTTGTTGTTGTTTATTTGACGTTGTTGTTGTTGTTGTTTATTTGACGTTGTTGTAGTTGTTGTTCATTTGACGTTGTTGGTGTTGTTGTTTATTTGACGTTGTTGTTGTTGTTGTTTATTTGACGTTGTTTTAGTTGTTGTTGTTTATTTGACGTTTTTGTTTTTGATATTGTTGTTGTTGTTGTTTATATGACGTTGTTGTTGTTGTTGTTTATTTGACATAGTTGTTGTTGACATTGTTGTTGTGGTTGTTTATTTGACGTTTTTGTTGTTGATGATGTTGTTGTTGTTTATTTGACGTTGTTGTTATTGTTTATTTGACGTTTTTGTTGTTGTTTATTTGACGTTGTTGTTGTTGTTATTGTTGTTGTTTATTTGTCGTTGTTGTTGTTGTTGTTTATTTGATGCTGTTGTTGTTTATTTGACGTTGGTGTTGTTGTTGTTTATTTGACGTTGTTGTTGTTATTATATATTTGACGATGTTGTTGTTATTGTTTATTTGACATTGTTGTTGTTGTTGTTGTTTATTTGACGTTGTTATTGTTGTTTATTTGACGTTGTTTTTGTTATTTGACGTTGTTGTTGTTGTTGTATTTGTTGTTGTTGTTGTTGCTTATTTGACGTTGTTGTTATTGTTGTTGTTTATTTGATGTTGTTGCTGTTGTTTATTTGACGTTGTTGTTGTTGTTTATTTGACGTTGTTGTTGTTGTTGTTGTTTATTTGACGTTGTTGTTGTTGTTGTTGTTGTTTATTTGACATTGTTGTTGACGTTGTTGTTGTTGTTTATTTGACATTGTTGTTATTGTTGTTGGTGTTGTTGTTTATTTGACGTTGTTGTTGTTGTTTATTTGACGTTGTTTTAGTTGTTGTTGTTTATTTGGCGTTGTTGTTGTGTATTTGACAATGTTGTTGTTGACATTGTTGTTGTTGTTGTTGTTGTTTATTTGACGTAGTTGTTGTTGTTGACGTTGTTGTTGTTGTTGCTTATTTGACGTTTTTGTTGTTGTTGATATTGTTGTTGTTGTTTATTTGACGTTGTTGTTGTTGTTGTTTATTTGACGTTGTTGTTGTTATTGTTGTTGTTTATTTGACGTTGTTGTTGTTGTTGTTGTTTATTTGACATTGTTGTTGTTGTTGACGTTGTTGTTGTTATTTATTTGACATTGTTGTTGTTGTTGTTTATTTGACGTAGTTGTTTTTGTTGACGTTGTTGTTGTTGTTTATTTGAAGTTGTTGTTGTTGTTGTTATTGTTGTTGTTTATTTGACGTTGTTGTTGTTGTTGTTTATTTGATGTTGTTGTTGTTGTTTATTTGACATTGTTGTTGTTTATTTGACGTTGTTGTTGTTGTTTATTTGACGTTGTTGTTGTTGTTTATTGGACGTTGTTGTTGTAGTTGTATATTTGACGGTGTTGTTGTTGTTGTTTATTTGACGTTGTTGTTGTTATTTATTTGACGTTGTTGTTGTTGTTGACGTTGTTGTTGTTGTTGTTTATTTGACGTTGTTGTTGTTGTTGACATAGTTGTTGTTGTTGTTGTTTATTTCACGTTGTTAATGTTGTTGATGTTGTTGTTTATTTGACGTTGTTGTTGTTGTTTATTTGACGTTGTTGTTGTCGTTGTTGACATTGTTGTTGTTGTTTATTTGATGTTGTAATTGTTGTTTATTTGACATTGTTATTGTTGACGTTGTTGTTGTTGTTTATTTGACATTGTTGATGTTGTTGTTGTTGACGTTGTTGGTTTTGTTGTTTATTTGACGTTGTTGTTGTTGTTGTTTATTTGACGTTGTTTTAGTTGTTGTTGTTTATTTGACGTTGTTGTTGTTTATTTGACGTTGTTGTTGTTGACATTGTTGTTGTTGTTGTTGTTTATTTGACGTAGTTGTTGTTGTTGACGTTGTTGTTGTTGTTGTTTATTTGACGTTTTTGTTGTTGTTTATTTGTCGTTGTTGTTATTGTTGTTTATTTGACGTTGTTGTTGTTGTTATTTATATGACGTTGTTGTTGTTATTGTTGTTGTTTATTTGACGTTGTTGTTGTTGTTTATTTGATGTTGTTGTTGTTGTTGTTTATTTGACATTGTTGTTGTTGGTGACGTTGTTGTTGTTGTTTATTTGACATTGTTGTTGTTGTTGTTGTTGTTGACGTTGTTGGTGTTGTTGTTTATTTGACGTTGTTGTTGTTGTTGTTGTTGTTTATTTGATGTTGTTTTAGTTGTTGTTGTTTATTTGACGTTGTTGTTGTTGTTTATTTGACGTTGTTGTTGTTGTTTATTTGACGTTGTTGTTGTTTACATTGTTGTTGTTGTTGTTGTTTATTTGACGTTGTTTTTGTTGTTGTTGTTTATTTGGCGTTGTTGTTGTTGTTTATTTGATATTGTTGTTGTTGACATTGTTGTTGTTGTTGTTGTTTATTTGACGTAGTTTTTGTTGTTGACGTTGTTGTTGTTGTTGTTGTTGTTTATTTGACGTTTTTGTTGTTCTTGATGTTGTTGTTGTTGTTGTTTATTTGACGTTGTTGTTGTTGTTGTTGTTTATTTGACGTTGTTGTAGTTGTTGTTCATTTGACGTTGTTGTTGTTGTTGTTTATTTGACGTTGTTGTTGTTGTTGTTCATTTGACGTTGTTGTTATTGTTGTTTATTTGACGTTGTTGTTGTTGTTATTTATATGACGTTGTTGTTGTTATTGTTGTTGTTTATTTGACGTTGTTGTTGTTGTTTATTTGATGTTGTTGTTGTTGTTGTTTATTTGACATTGTTGTTGTTGGTGACGTTGTTGTTGTTGTTTATTTGACATTGTTGTTGTTGTTGTTGTTGTTGACGTTGTTGGTGTTGTTGTTTATTTGACGTTGTTGTTGTTGTTGTTGTTTATTTGATGTTGTTTTAGTTGTTGTTGTTTATTTGACGTTGTTGTTGTTGTTTATTTGACGTTGTTGTTGTTGTTGTTTATTTGACGTTGTTGTTGTTTACATTGTTGTTGTTGTTGTTGTTTATTTGACGTTGTTTTTGTTGTTGTTGTTTATTTGGCGTTGTTGTTGTTGTTTATTTGATATTGTTGTTGTTGACATTGTTGTTGTTGTTGTTGTTTATTTGACGTAGTTTTTGTTGTTGACGTTGTTGTTGTTGTTGTTGTTGTTTATTTGACGTTTTTGTTGTTCTTGATGTTGTTGTTGTTGTTGTTTATTTGACGTTGTTGTTGTTGTTGTTTATTTGACGTTGTTGTAGTTGTTGTTCATTTGACGTTGTTGTTGTTGTTGTTTATTTGACGTTGTTGTTGTTGTTGTTGTTTATTTAATGTTGTTATTGTTGTTGTTTGGTTGACATTGTTGTTGTTGTTGACGTTGTTGTTGTTGTTTATTTGACATTGTTGTTGTTGTTGACGTTGTTGTTGTTGTTTATTTGACATTGTTGTTGTTGTTGTTATTGTTGACGTTGTTGGTGTTGTTGTTTATTTGACGTTGTTGTTGTTGTTTATTTGACGTTGTTGTTGTTGTTTATTTGATGTTGTTGTTGTTGTTATTTATTTGACATTGTTGTTGTTGGTGACGTTGTTGTTGTTGTTTATTTGACATTGTTGTTGTTGTTGTTGTTGTTGACGTTGTTGGTGTTGTTGTTTATTTGACGTTGTTGTTGTTGTTGTTTATTTGATGTTGTTTTAGTTGTTGTTGTTTATTTGACGTTGTTGTTGTTGTTTATTTGACGTTGTTGGTGTTGTTTATTTGACGTTGTTGTTGTTTACATTGTTGTTGTTGTTGTTGTTTATTTGACGTTGTTTTTGTTGTTGTTGTTTATTTGGCGTTGTTGTTGTTGTTTATTTGATATTGTTGTTGTTGACATTGTTGTTGTTGTTGTTTATTTGACGTAGTTTTTGTTGTTGACGTTGTTGTTGTTGTTGTTGTTGTTTATTTGACGTTTTTGTTGTTCTTGATGTTGTTGTTGTTGTTGTTTATTTGACGTTGTTGTTGTTGTTGTTTATTTGACGTTGTTGTTGTTGTTGTTCATTTGACGTTGTTGTTGTTGTTGTTTATTTGACGTTGTTGTTGTTGTTGTTGTTTATTTAATGTTGTTATTGTTGTTGTTTGGTTGACATTGTTGTTGTTGTTGACGTTGTTGTTGTTGTTTATTTGACATTGTTGTTGTTGTTGACGTTGTTGTTGTTGTTTATTTGACATTGTTGTTGTTGTTATTGTTGACGTTGTTGGTGTTGTTGTTTATTTGACGTTGTTGTTGTTGTTTATTTGACGTTGTTTTAGATGTTATTGTTTATTTGACGTTGTTGTTGTTGTTGTTGTTGTTTATTTAACGTTGTTTTAGATGTTGTTGTTTATTTGACGGTGTTGTTGTTTATTTGACATTGTTGTTGTTGACGTTGTTGTTGATTATTTGACATTGTTGTTGTTGTTGTTGTTGTTGACATTGACGTTGTTGGTGTTGTTGTTTATTTGACGTTGTTGTTGTTGTTGTTTATTTGACGTTGTTTTAGTTGTTGTTGATTATTTGACGTTGTTGTTGTTGTTTATTTGACGTTTTTGTTTTTGACATTGTTGTTGTTGTTTTTTATATGACGTTGTTGTTGTTGTTGTTTATTTGACATAGTTGTTGTTGTTGACGTTGTTGTTGTTGTTGTTGTTGTTTATTTGACGTTTTTGTTGTTGATGATGTTGTTGTTGTTGTTTATTTGACGTTGTTGTTATTGTTTATTTGACGTTGTTGTTGTTGTTGTTTATTTGACGTTGTTGTTGTTGTTATTGTTGTTGTTTATTTGACGTTGTTGTTGTTGTTGTTGTTTATTTGATGTTGTTGTTGTTGTTTATTTGACGTTGGTGTTGTTGTTGTTTATTTGAGGTTGTTGTTGTTGTTATTGTTTATTTGACGTTGTTGTTGTTGTTGTTGTTGTTGTTGTTGTTTATTTGACGTTGTTATTGTTGTTTATTTGACTTTGTTTTTGTTATTTGACGTTGTTGTTGTTGTATTTGTTGTAGTTGTTGTTGTCCCCCATCTAATTCTTTCACCGTACAATCGCAAATGTCCTAATAGATGGGGGACAGAAGCATTTAGACATTAGAAAACCAGTGATATAAAAAGAAGAAAAAAAGTTACAGATAGACATATTCTATTCAACAGTAACTTCATTCTTGGCTGTTGGCACTTAAGTACCAAAAGGGGGAAGGATAAAGAAGCCAAAATCTGGATGCAGTGAGGAAATACATTATAGGAAAGAATTCTTAAGCCCAGCAGGATGCACACACATTAATCACGCATCTAATACTGTTCTGTACAATACATGACACTGCAGTCATTTTATATCATCACTATTTTTTTGGAGTTCCCATGCCACGGTAGCTATGGAATGGTTAATTGGTGACCATGAAGTAATTTGATGTACCATTTGATTCAGCACCTCTGAATCTATTGCAAGCAAATTCAATATAACTAGCACAATTTTTTGTTCTCATTGACTATACTCGCGGAAAATTATGTTTATTAAATCTTGTAAACCAATATTTAAACCAGGCCTTATTAGTTGCATTTGCACCACAAAATCAGTGACATGGCTCGTAGAATTAACTCAAGGATCTTGAGGTCTATATGACTACAATAAATTCCACAACAAACCTTCATAAAGCTGCTGCTCAATACATAGAAGTCCCCAAATATATGTGCTTTGTTAGACTGCAAAAAAAAAAAAATTTATCAAATTGAGACTCGACAGAGCAAAGCGCAAATTAATAAGGTAGCTAGTATCACCTTAAGAGCCAATTGTACAGATTGACAGAGGAACAACATTTTAGATGCATCTTGAGGTGTAAAAGATTAGGGCAATAAGGAAAGAGAATCACTCCTGCAACATTTTCATGTCAGTAAGGATTTGATGCATTGAAAAAATATCGAATGTGTAACTAACTACAACTTTTGTAAACAATGTAAAGGGATTCCTTGAACTGCATGTGTGTGTGTGTGTGTGTGTTTGTTTGTGTGTTTTGTAAACAATGTAAAGAGATCTCTTGCACTGTGCGTGAGTGTGTGTGTGTGTGTGTGTGTGTGTGTGTGTGTGTGTGAGAGAGAGAGAGAGAGAGAGAGAGAGAGAGAGAGAGAGAGAGAGAGAGAGAGCATAGAAGAGAAAGGAGAACGGGAACAGTCATTATCATCCAGTTGCCATAATCATTATCCATATGAAGAAAGTAATGTTAAAATAACAAGGAAACAGCTAGCACGTTAAAGACCCCTTAAAGCTTATCTATGAGCATGTTTTGTAGTCTAATTTGGACTTTTTCCCTGTGCAAACAACTAGGTGATGCAGAAGTAGAAAGAGTGAGGACAAATCAAGGTATTGAATCTGATCAACTTACCAACGTAAAAAGGGATGAAACAGAAACAGAAACAGAAATTGAGGATTGGGGTGGGGCTTATGCTAAGTGTCTTACCAGCTACCACGTTCTAGAGCATCCTCAGTAGCAGCATCTAGCATCTCAATCATTGATGGGTGAACAAATGTTGTAACAAGAGGTTTGCCTTCAGGATATCTGGGACTAAATTAGATTGTGCAAACTTAGGCTTCATTATGAAAACATTTAGTACAGAGTATTTATTTCACAAATATCTATATATGATCCAAATGGTTATTATTTGGATATAGAATCAACATAAGAACAACTTAGTTACCTGCAAGAATTGAACGGGCTGAGGAATTCCAAGTTTTTGCAGAACGTCATAGCTGATAAAAGAATTCTAAAGCACACAAATGCAGCACAACATGAATGGAGCAGTTCAGTAAACAAGTACATTCAAACAAAGCCTATAAAGACAGTTATCTAGCTCAAACCAATGGATCATATGCTATTATTACTAGGTGAAATGTTTGGCATCTTAAGCAAAAGAGAAAAACGATAGAAGAGAGAGTTCATACTTGTGAAAAGAATGAATCCACAGATTCCTTTTGAGCAACAGCAAATACCTATCATGTGACATAAAAACACAATAAACAACTTCAAATAATTAATATGGGAACTAAGTTAATGGCATCAATGCATATGCCACAACAGTTGACTACTAGTACTGCCACTGCCCCCTATAGACACTAACAGTAAAAGGATTATAGAGTTATAAATTATAGGTGGAGTATAGCAAAAGAATTTGGAAATTATCCCAATTTTTGTCAATCAAACAATTAAACAATAATGTGTAACAAGAAGTGAACAGCTCCAAATGCCTAAATCAAATATGAAAACCATAAAATTCAGGCATCAATTAAAGAAATATCCAATCTATGTCAAATCATGTCACTCACAGCTGGTGTCCAATGCACTCCAGCACGTACAGACCCTGAAAGTCCATTAAACAAAGACTGGAAGAAAGATCCATCAACAGCCACACCACTGGCTCCATCCATTTCTTGCAGTAAATTCTGCAACGAGCTCCATAACACTGTCAAATTTGTCGGAACTGTAATGCCCCTAGCAGCACCTCGAACCATGGCACTAACACGAGCAACATAGGCAGGAGTATACAACTGCCCACCTTCAAGCCTTCCTTTAACCTATTCTCAAAACAATCATTTATCAAATCACAATTTCCACTTACCACTCCAAAAACATACCAAAACCAACACAAAACAAAACAAACAAACAAACAAACAAACAAACAAACAAAACTCACTATAGTTCCAAGACACGGCTCCAACACAGACGCAATCAAATCCAAACCAACATTCAATTGCGCAGCAAGTTCCGTCAAAGCAATCTGACTACATTCTTGAAGCCTCTCGTTAATCTCTTCCGCAATCGAATCCTAGTAAGATTCCATAACGATTTCCCCTTGAGTCAACATCAATTCCCCGTGATCAGTTATAATACTCTGAGCCAATTTCTCAACATAGTACAAGTCAACTCCAGTAACATCAGCAAGATCAATCACAGAAATTCACCCTAATCTCTTCACCTCAGTCACCATCTCATTTCTCAGTTGATCCTATCGACCGTATAAACAAACACTTGATTAAGATCAATTATAACACAATGAATTAGGTTAAAAGCAAGAAAATACAACCGATTATCAAGAATCAAATCCGTTAAACCTAATTGCAAAAAATAATAAAAGACGAAGCAAAGAGCGTACGAGAGTGATGTACCCATTGTCGGAAGAAGTGTGAAGAAGCTCGAAATTGATGACTTGAAGTTGCTGCAATTTCTGGACTAATTCAACGACGTTTCGATCGGATAATCGAATCCTGGACTTCGCTTGTTGAGCGAACTCGAACTGTCTCTGCAACTCGAGCAATTCGTCGTCCATGTTTCGATCTTCACGGACGCGGTGAAATTTGCAATGCCTTTAACTTTTGATCTTTTGCGATTTCTAATACTGTTGCGTGTTTTGATGATCCCTGAAAATGATGCGTCGTTCTTCAGTTTTTGGGACTATAGTGAAATAGCGAAGCGTTTTTCAGCCGTTTCTTCGCCCTTGATTGTTTCTTGCTCAATAAACAGTTAAATTTCTGAAAAGTATGCCATTTTTTTTTATTAAAATTGGTTTTTTATACATTTTTTAACCATGTTTTACTTTGTTGATATAACTTGTTGAAAAGATATTTTTGTAGAAAACAATGTTAAATAAAAAATTATTAGTTTTTTTACTTTTAAAAATATCTTTCACAAAAATATATTTGATTTTTATGTTAAAATTTATAACAAGAAACCACACACGCACACATTCTTTCAAGTATGAGTAGTGTAAGGGTGAAGTATTTTCATAAGATATATCAAGAAATTAGACATGTATTTGACTTTTTAAACATGACTTGGGTAAGGATGAAGTGTTTTCAGCGAAGTGATTTTATAAGGCATATTAATAAATCAATGTACACGACGCCCCAAGCATGAGCCATGTAAGGGTGGAGTGTTTTCATAAAGTATGTCAAGAAACTTAACATGTACACGGTCTCCCAAAGATGAGTTGTATAATTGGAAAGGGCTTTCATAAGTATATCAAGAAATCAAGCATATATATAACCACTCAAAGATGAGTAGTGTATGAGCGAAGTGCTTTCATGAGTGAAATTTTGTTATTCGTATGAAAGATGTTAGACACAATGTTTGTGACGATGTGTATAACATTCTTATAACAGATTAATAGATACTAAATAAATCATAAAGCAATAAAGAACACAAAGAATTATTATTAACCTAGTTCGGTGCAACGTCACCTATATTTGGGGGGACTTCTAACTCAAGAAAGGAAATTCACTCTCAATAGTATTAGTATAAATAGTCTTAGATTAACAACCTTTGTTAATGTCTCTCTTCTTAATACTACATGTGACTTTCTATTTAAGACTCCTCCTAAATATGAGAACCTCTCTCATTTTCTCTCAATCACTAACTTTGGTGATCAGTACGTAAAACGAATTTAAAGAATGTTGAATTATGTTCTGGACTGACCCGAAATCTAGAATGGACTCAGCCTAACCCTTTCTTTCGGTAAGGCCTGCACGTCCATGGCCCGAACCGCCCCGCTCCCCGTCAAGAAATATCGATCATTTACCCTCCTGAGCCAGCACTGGCCTAGGATGATCGATGAGTACCCCTCAGTCTGCCCGACATCAAGTCGTACAGGTCACTAGGAACCGACCAGAGAGATGCCTGTAACTTGCCTCCTCCTCAGAACCAACGACTAGTTACGAGCATACCTTCTCGGTTTGACCAAGTCCTGACAGTTACCTGATTTTGTGAACCCACATATCCAAGCGCAAAAACAGGAACCAATAGTCATACGCCTGTTTCTAGTGATTTCTGGTAAACAACCGCTAGTCTTCCAAACTATCGAATAAACTTACTGACTGTTATTCAATTTCTCTGGTAACTCGCAGGATCGACTAGATTGATCTTATGACGTGTTGGTCATTAGGGTAACTCTCATGATCGAACATGTATTCATGGTTGGTATTTAGAATGTTGTGTAGGTGTTTGACTTATTTCGATTTCTCTCTTAAAGATCTAAAGGTATGATCAAAATAAATGTGCGCGAAACTAAATTGCATGAATAAAAGTTAATTGTAAAGACATGTAAAAACTACATAAAAGACAGGTAAATGATTTCGAAACATAAAACAAAATAGTTAATGTAAAAGATTCGAAATATGAAGAAAGCGTTTAATGCAAGAAATCTATAAGATGACTTTAAGTAAAAAGGTGTTCAAAGGATAAAAACTTGAAGATAAAGGCATGAAATGTATAACAGTTTCTGAAATGTAAAGTGTTTGAAATGTAAAGAAAGCATTTAAATGTAAGGCATCAATGAAAAGATTTCGAATAAAAAGACTTTAGATGCAAAAAAACTTGTAAATGGTATTGATACAAAGACAAAGGAAAGTACTGGAAATGATAAAGGGTTTTCATTAAATCATAAACATGTGGTGTTATCATACGTACATTGCTCTTGCATTCGTTTCCCTAGCCATGTGGTAATTTGAATGTTTACTGAGTATTTTGTACAATAGATATGACACATGAAATCCTAATGCTAAGACTTCTATTTATACTACTTCGACCATAACGGTCTTGCTATAAGATTCTTCCACGTTCAGAACATGCAGAGCAATGCCTCTCTTTTGCTTCCACGTGTCTTCGAATGCTCCAGCGCATACATTTCAAACTTCGAACATCCCGCTTGCATTTGAATTTCAAATGTTTTGGCACTTCTTCGCTTCGAACGCACTTCTTTAGACACAACCTTGTTATCATTTCGAGACTTCTTTGGATATATTCCCATAATTGCCACTCGAAGCTCCAAGCTTTGATATGCTCATTCGAAACACTGCTCCTACTATTTTGAAACATGACGTTTTATTTCATTTCGATCAAAACGTCCAATTTACTTTGCTTCTAATAATACTATCAAAATCTTCAGCCAACAAAATGCCCCTTTAAAATATGTATTTCGATCTCTTTGAGAAATACTTATTTTAAACATATACACAAGATTTTGATGCGACCTTCGAATCATTGTAGCATTTAATGCATTTGACTCCAGTCACGTCAATCATAACACTTTTTAGATTCCTTAACTGCCTGGAACCATATCATAGTATGGTGCAGTTACAAAACAATGATTATCTTTAATCACGCCTATTACCAATGTTAACTTTACGCCACCTCTTCATCAAACCAACCCATGATTTCCACGTATCACAACCTTATTCAGTGGATGCTTAAACTTCCACATTATAAAAACCATCAACTTAGTCTTTTTCTTTTCTTTCCACATTCTGAATCTTTTATCCTTCTTTTCTCACCGAAAACCCTAAGCTTTGAACATTCTTCCAACAATGTCTTCTTCTACTTCATCCCAACTCAAAAAGGTTTCAAAAAAGAAAGGAAAGACCGCAGGAACTACCATGGAAAGCAAGGTTGTCACTCACCAAGGTCAATCTGTTCTTGTTCCCCAAATGATCTCAAAGGAAAAAGAAATGCTTTATGCATCCCAGGTACTTATTCCTACCACCGCTGCTGGTAAGAGGTTAGCTTTAATGGGCCCTCTTACAGTTTTTGAAATTTTAAAAGACACCAGGAAAATCTTCCCAGTTTGCTATAGTTTCAAACCCTTGTTTAACAAAATGGACGCCCCTAAGGCAATAGAATCTTCAGGCTCAAACACCGTGGAAAATCCAACCGTTCCTCCTAAGGACCCTTTTGTATTAGACTATGTAAAAAGTAATTTTAAACCGTTTCGATCTTGCCCCACCTCCGACACTGCTTATCAAAACTGGTTCAATAAGGTAGAAGCCAAGAAATCCCAGCAATGGGAAGAATTAGGTATCTACAACTTGATTAAGCCGTCGAATCCAGGTTTTACTTACAGCCACCCTTTGTTATTCGCGTCCCTCCATTTCTGGGACAGTACTTATAATACTTTCCATCTCCCTGGTGGAATGATTACCCCTACCTTCTTTGACATAGCGGCCATCACTGGGCTATCACCAGTAGGAGAAACATATATCCCTGACAACGAAGAACATTCGAGTATAATCGACTTAGAAGTTAAACTAGCAAGTTTTTCCAAGTTTATCAGTCACTACCATGCTGAAGGAGACAATGTGTCTGATGTAGAACACATTGCTTTCCTTACCCTATGGCTATCAAGATATGTCTTCTGCAGTAGATCCCTACAAGTAGCCAGTAGGTTTATTCCTCTAGCTAGGGATTTGCACGAGAATCGAAGAGTGTGCTTGAGCGAATTGCTACTAGTTAACCTTTATGAAAGCCTAAGGTCAGCTGTTTCGAGCCTAAAATCTCACACCTCCAAGAATATCCTGTTAGCTGGCCCCTTTTGGTTACTTCAGCTATGGCTAAATGCCATGTTCGAACCTTCCTTGTCAACTGCCAACACCATTGACGAACAAGATCCTGAAATAACTGATAGAATAGTTGAAGGCACTAGGCTGCGAAGATTAACTCCAAATGACGACAAGGATGACTTCAAAGTCCTATTCTCGAAGTACATCATGATATTCTCTAAGAGGCATAAGTTCGAAGAGACCATGGCGCCTTTTGCTTCAAGGGCTCATGGACCTTCATGGTTCACCATGGCTCTCTCAGAAGCTGTCAAGAGCAAAGAGAGTCAAGATGTATGGAGAGCCTTCTTGCTACCCAGACTAATCTCTTCAAGAATAACTCCTGCCAAGAATCAGATTTTCCTTTTCGCTTACCAGCCAAATTTTGTTTCGAGACAGTTTGGCTTATGCCAACTAATTCCTGAACCCTTATTTCAAACTAAGAGTGCCATTACCTCTGGGAGAACCTTCAAGGCACGGGAAGCCAAATTACAGCAAGAACAATACCAAGGCTTTGCCCAGTTTGAGCTAATAACCTTTGAACCTACCCATCTTACAGCTAAGGGGTTTCTGGAATGGTGGACCAAGTTTTATCAAACTTATATGTTCGATACTCTTACAATTCAGCAGAAACTAATCGATGCCTTCGATGTGCAGGTACCAGCCAAGAAAGGTATGTTTACTCATGCCAAAGAGATTAAAGCTTTTCAAAATTATTTCGAAACTACTTATGATCCCACACACTTGGAATCCACTGTGCATCAAGCGGCTGAGACCTTGAAGGAAAAATTCAAACAAAAAGTTTCTAAGCTAAAACTTCCTTCAGGGTTGTCACCTGAGGATAGGTATAGGTTGGCATTCGAAATGCATCCACCTAAATTTCCTAGATTACCTACCTCAGAATTGGCTTTGGCTTGGTTTCCTCCATACCCTTGGTGGTTCACTTGCAAAGAGATGTTCAAACATCTTCAAAAGAAACCAAAGCCATCTGAGACTGTGACATGGGCTCGACACTGGCTCCACGATTTCCCAGGACACCTTCGTTACGACCTTTCTGCCATGTCGATTAAATTTGATCAAGGCACAGGTGCGAATGCTTGGGAAAATCCCAAACGTTTTTCATTTTCCATATCTTTAACTTTGCCTTAATTGTTTCGATTTTCAGCCATCAGGATAAAGACAGCCGCTTCGAAGTCGAAAGAAGGGAGCGCCTCTCAAGCCTCTATCGAAACCACTGACAATGTGACTCCATCCGAAACAACAACCATTACTGCAACAACAACAACAACAATACTAACAACAACCAGTGTTCCAACTCCACAGGTAATCACTTAGCCTTGATGTTTCGAATTCACTAATATTTCAACATTTGCATCTAACTCTTTGTTTTAAATCTTTTCAGACCAACAAACTTCCGCCTACCACTCCAAAGAAGCGAAAATCAAACACCACTGGGGAAGACCCCAAGGCTGGCGGAAACTTACCAACTGCTTCGAAGAAGAAGCAGAAGAAGGATATTTCGAAAAGTATCATACCAACTAGTGCCCCTGGACTCGATTACAGGGATGTTGCTCCCTCACCCAAATCCAAAATTCCACCTTCGACCTCCAACGTAATGTTGGAACGCATAGCTAGCAACCTCTCTTCCGAGAGTCCACAGGTAAATTAAACTTTAAACTTTTGGCAAAATTATTATTCATTACCTTGGTGCATGCTTTTGATATTCTTTCGCTCCTTGCAGAATATCTTAAATCCAGCTTCTACCACTTCGACCTCACCATCAAAAGTTGCTGCTCCACTCAACTCCTCTCCTCAAGGAGACTCCAGCAACCTTGTACAGAACAAAGGTTCCTCCAATATGGCGGTTCTGGCTGGAACTTCTGAGCAGCAGGATGATCAGAGTACTTCTCCTCCTCTGAAAGAGACAAATGAAACACAACTTTATGAATCTGCAGAGGCTTTGCAAAGAACTTCTCTTCAAAAGTCCCCTCTTGAAACCCTTCAAGAGGACCCAAAGGATACTCATGCTGAAGAAGAGAAAGCTGATTCTGGCCAAAGAAACGAAGAATCTGCAGACGAAGAGTCTGAGGAGGAGGATGCCAACGATGGTTCGACTGCTGGGACAGAGTCCAATGCAAATAGCAGCGAAAAAGAAGACATCGAAGTGGTGGACTTGGATGACGATGAAGAAGATCATGAGCACGAAACGAATGAAGGGGATGGTGACACAACCAACAAACCCACGGAGGTTGAAATGGACGTGACTCCCCTACATGTGGAACTCCCTCAACCGTCTTTGTCTCGAATGACTGACGAGGAGCTTGCACTCCTGAGACGAAATGACCCTATTGGGTACATGAAGGCAAAGCTGGCTCAGAGGGACATTCCACTTGCTAGGGCTGGCACAAGTTCGACTAGCTATCCTCTTCCCACAGATGAAAGAATTGTGCTTCTTAACAAGATCAGGAAAACAATTCTTAATGTGGATATATTCGAAGTGCTTAAACAGGATAGCACTGTTTGCTACACTATGAAGGAGTTGCTTACAAAAGTCAACCTTGCTACGTGCTCCTTTCCAGTTAGTACTATCTTGTTCGATCTTCAGTCTTTGCTAGACAACGTAACTGGTTACCTTCTCCAAGATGAATCTGCTGCCAGAAAGGTTCAAGAAAAATGCATTGCAATGGATGCTGCTTTTGAACAAGCTTCGAAACTCTCTCAAGAAGCTGAGGATCAAGCTATGCATATAAAGCAAGCAAAAACTGATTATGAGGCTCGAGCTGAGTCCATCCTTCTCTGGGAAAGGCAGATTCAGGAACTTCAACAAAAGGTTAAAGAGGCTAAAGAACAACAAATAGCCTTCGAAACCAACACTGCTGGTAACCAATTCGAAGAGCTTCTCAACCAGGGGCTTGCAGAAATGGAAACTGCAGAACAACTCAAGGGAGAAGTGGCAACCTTGGAAGGAGCCAGGCGTTTCGCTCAACAGAGACTTGAATCTTTTCGAAGTACCTTCAACAGACTGAAGAATAATTCTTATTTCTAAATTTCAATGTTCATTTGATTACAATTTGTTTTTTTTTATATGTAATATTCGAACAACGCCATTTTGGCATCTCATCTTGCCATTTTGGCATTTTTATAATATTTTGGTTAAGTTGTTACTATTCGAATCTCCTGCAGGCGTGGCTTATATTTCTTTA
This sequence comes from Vicia faba, assembly GCA_948472305.1. Lineage (NCBI taxonomy): Eukaryota > Viridiplantae > Streptophyta > Magnoliopsida > Fabales > Fabaceae > Vicia > Vicia faba. The sequence goes on along the minus strand of OX451737.1, from coordinate 368,609,552 downwards.
AATATTTCCCATTAACCTTTAGGATACGCTTATCATCCGTCAGTTCTTCGATTTCATATGCATTGTTTGAGAATACTTTTAATATTCGAAAAGGTCCTTCCCAATGAGGTGACCATTTACCTAGTGTTTTATTTTTCTTGTCCATGGGCAATATAACTTTCCAGACTAAGTCATTAATAATGAATGCTTTTCTTTTCACCCTTTTGTTATATGTCCTGGCCACTCTTTCTTTTTGTCTCATCAAGATTTCCAATGCATGTAATCTAACTTCGTCCAACTCAACTAATTCATTCATCATCATCTCCCAATATAATGCAGTTGGGATTTCGTTTTGTCTTTGAATTCGAACTGATTGTAGATGAATTTCTACTGGCAACACTGCATCATGACCAAATGTGAGTTGGAAAGGTGTAGTGTTAGTAGCTTCCTTAGGAGATGTTCTACAGGCCCATAGTATTTGGTCCAAAGTTTTATGCCAGTTCCTTGGCTTTTTACCAATATGTTTCTTGATTAACCCTATTATCACTTTATTGGCTGCTTCGACTTGACCATTTGCTTGAGCATAATATAGCAATCATGTTAGTAATCTAAACCCCATTTCTTGGGCAAATTCCTGCATCTTTCTACCAGTAAACACAGAGCCTTGGTCTGTGGTTATGCTCTCTGGCAATCCAAACCTATAGATAATGTGTTTCTGTATAAACTCAATAATAGCCTCTTGATCAGCAACTATTAATGGTATAACTTCGATCCACTTGGTAAAATAATCTATTCCTACCAAGATATATTTCTGTCCTTTGGACGAAGCAGGATTTATTTCTCCTATCAAATCCAATGCCCATCCTCTAAATGGCCATGGTTTGATGATTGAATGCAACTCACTTGCAGGGGCATGTTGAATCCATGCATGCTTCTGACATTCCTCACATCCTTTAGCAAAGTCTATACAATCTTTGAGCATGCTAGGCCAATACAAGCCATATCGAAATAACAGCCATTTCATTTTATGACCTGCTTGATGTGCCCTACATGCCCCATTGTGGACTTCTGACAATGCTAAGTATGCCTCACTTTCTCCTAGGCATTTCAATAATACGCCCTCTTGGGTCTTCTTGAACAATTCGTTCCCCATGAGGAGATATGATAATGCTCTGTATTTTGTCTTTCTATCCACATTCAGAGTTGGGTTTGCTAAATAACTCACCAGTAGACTTCGCCAATCTGCATCTGATAAAGTGTTTATGGCTAATATTTCGAACTGATGTTTCTCAGCATATCCCAATTTCATACTTTCTAGATCTGATGGTGTAAATCTAGTAGCCATAACTCTACCCCTTAATTCAACTAAATCCTCAAAGTTCCTAACAGAAACTTTATAACCCGAAGCCAACTGTGCTAAGTCATTTGCTTCTTGGTTCTCTATTCTTGGTATGTGTTGAATATCCATGTATTCAAATTTCCTAAGTAGCCTGTTGACTATGACGAAGTATATCATCAAGTTTTCCTTTATGCATTTATACTCCTTTGTAATTTGTTTGACCACTAATTCTGAGTCTCCTTTAATTTCGACTCTAGTTTCCCCCAATTCCAACAAAGCTTCAAGTCCAACAATGAGCGCTTCATACTCAGCTTCATTGTTCGAACAACGAGGACCATCTAATTTATACTTGAATTTTGTTGGAATTCCTTCAGGAGAAATTAGAAGGACTCCAACACCACTTCCATTCCTGTGGGTTGAACCATCAAAGTACAATTTCCATGGTTGCATTTCGACGTAACTCATGACAATCTGCTCAACCAATGAATGGTCCACAATGAAGTCAGAAATCACTTGGCCTTTCACAGCTTTTAAAGGCATGAAAGTCAAAGAATATTCTGTTAAGGCTAAAGCCCATTTACCAACTCTGCTATGCATTATTGGTTTTGAAAGCATGTGTTTAATGACATCGAAATGAGATGAAACATAAACATCAACAGGCTTTATATAATACTTGAGTTTCATACAAGAGAAATACAAAAAGAGACATAGCTTTTCTAAATTGCTATATCTGGTCTCTGCATCATTTAGTACTCTACTTAAATAGTATATGGCTCTTTCGATACCATTGCTATCTTCTTGTGCTAACATAATACCTATACTAACTTCAGAGGCAGATATGTACAATCTCATGGGCTTCCCCCATGAAGGTGGAGACAAGATAGGAGGCTGAGAGAGGTATCTTTTTATCCTGTCAAATGCCTCCTAATGGGCTTCGTTCCATTCGAAGGCCTGGCCTTGCTTTAGACGAAGCAATGGAGAGAAAGCTTGGGTTCTTCCACTCAGATTCAAAATGAATCTTCTGAGGAAATTAATCTTCCCTAGCAGTGATTGCAGCTCCCTTTTTTACGTAGATGCTTTCGTCTCCGTTATGGCTTTGGTTTTGTTCTGGTTGATCTCAATCCCTTTCTTGTGAACCACAAAACCAAGGAAATCTTCAGCCTGCACAAAAATGCACATTTAAGGGGATTCATCTTTAAGCCATGTTTTCTCATTCGTTCGAATGATTGGCTCAAATGATGCAAATGTGTTTCTGCAGATATAGATTTGATGACTATATCATCAATATACACCTGCATGAAGGTTTCAATGAAATCATGAAAAATCGAATTCATTGCCCTTTGATAAGTTGCCCCAGCGTTCTTTAAACCAAAAGGCATCACCACCCATTCGTAGGCGCCTAAGGCTCCTGGGCAACGAAATGCTGTCTTTGCAACATCTTCTTCAGCAATGAAAATTTGATTATACCCAGAGTATCCATCTAACATACTCAAGTATTCGAACCCTGCAGCAGAGTCTACTAGCATTTCTGCCACAGGCATGGAGTACTCATCTTTAGAGGTTGTAGTGTTTAAATCCCTAAAATCTATGCAAATTCTTAAAGAACCATTTTTCTTAATAACAGGTACTATATTTGCTAACCATTCGACGTACCTTGTGGTTCTGATGAATTTGCAACGCAGCAACCTTTCGATCTCAGCTTTAATCTTCGTGAGAACCGCTGGTGCGAATCTTCTGGGAGTTTGTTTGATGGGCTTCTTGCCATCTTTGATTGGCAGTCTGTGTTCGACCAACTCCCTCTTTAAACCAGGCATTTCGTCATAATCCCATGCGAAGCAATCTTTGTTTTTCTTGAGGACTTCGATTACTTCCTGCTTGAGGCCTGGGCTAAGTTTTGCACTTATGTAGGTTATTCTTTTCGTTTTTTCATCCCCTAAGTTGACTTCTTCGAGTGGATCCTGTGCCAACATTTTGGCACCTGAGTCTATGGGGTCCCTTTCGAAGCCTAAGGGTTCTTTATCGTAGATGGCGTCCAACCTTTGATCCATCTCAAGTTCTTTGAAGGGTGAGCATTTCGAGCCATCCCCACTTATTTCGTTCATCTTTACAGCTAATTTATTTATTTCAGCCTCTAAGGCCGCCTTTGATTCGTTCTCAGCCATATAGGCCGAAATACTTTCGAAAAAGGTGGACTCAGTCATGGATAAGGTTGTCGAAGTCCCAGCCTGCTGGCCGTCTTTGTATAGTACTTTCGACTCCCTCTTCTTCACTGATTATTGTTCTATCCCAGTATAGGCCATCATGGCGAAGGGTCATGTAGTAGTGGGCGTTTCTGGTTTCGTTGATCTCATCATTTGGAACACACGGAGCAATCTTTGCCAGATGTTTATCATAATCCCTCTTGTCAACTAAATTGACTGTTGACGTAAAGTAACTCTGGTCTACTTCGATGTTTTCCACGATCCCATCATCTATCCATAGAACTAGTCGCTGATGCATTGACGAAGGAACTGCCCCTACGCCATGGATCCACTCCCTTCCCAGCAATAAGTTGTAGTTGGCCTTGGCTTCGATTACCATAAACACGGTGGGCCTACAGCTTGAGCCTATTGTCAATTCCAACTGGACCACTCCCAGTGTTTTGCCCACTTTCCCCTTATAATTGGACAGAACCATATTGTGGGGCTTGATGTCTGCTTCGCGGATCTCTAATCTTTTGAGCATGAAGTGGGGTATCAAATTGACTGCAGCACCCCCATCCACTAGAACCTTATTCACGCCATGGACACCAACTTTTGCCCGAATAAATAGTGGCTTAAGATGGTTCTTCATAGCAGGTTCTGGACGTTCGAAGAACGCATTTTGCTCCTCGACAACCCCATTGTCCATCACATAGTAGCACACAGGCCTATGCTTCATCAAGTCTATGGTATCTTCTTCCTCATATTCATCGATTTCAGTTTCCTGTTCAAATTCACAGGGAAGCACAGATACCACGTTGCAGTTTAGGTTGAACGAAGACTCCCCCTCCGATTCGAAGTTATCTGTTATCATATCTCCGTCTTCCTCTGGGCCTGGAGTGTATTCCTTTGGTTCATCCAGTTGTACTTCAGAGAAAAGCCTCCTATTAATTGGAGGTTTGTCTTCAGTTTGATTTTTTGGTGTGGGTTTATTGGTGCTAGATTCACCTTGGTTCTTTGTTGAAGTTACCCCTTGTTGAAAAGATATTTTTGTAGAAAACAACGTTAAATAAAAAATTATTAGTTTTTTTACTTTTAAAAATATCTTTCACAAAAATATATTTGATTTTTATGTTAAAATTTATAACAAGAAACCACACACGCACACATTCTTTCAAGTATGAGTAGTGTAAGGGTGAAGTATTTTCATAAGATATATCAAGAAATTAGACATGTATTTGACTTTTTAAACATGACTTGGGTAAGGGTGAAGTGTTTTCAGCGAAGTGATTTCATAAGGCATATTAATAAATCAATGTACACGACGCCCCAAGCATGAGCCATGTAAGGGTGGAGTGTTTTCATAAAGTATGTCAAGAAACTTAACATGTACATGGTCTCCCAAAGATGAGTTGTATAATTGGAAAGGGCTTTCATAAGTATATCAAGAAATCAAGCATATATATAACCACTCAAAGATGAGTAGTGTATGAGCGAAGTGCTTTCATGAGTGAAATTTTGTTATTCGTATGAAAGATGTTAGACACAATGTTTGTGACGATGTGTATAACATTCTTATAACAGATTAATAGATACTAAATAAATCATAAAGCAATAAAGAACACAAAGAATTATTATTAACCTAGTTCGGTGCAACGTCACCTATATTTGGGGGGACTTCTAACCCAAGAAAGGAAATTCACTCTCAATAGTATTAGTATAAATAGTCTTAGATTAACAACCTTTGTTAATGTCTCTCTTCTTAATACTACATGTGACTTTCTATTTAAGACTCCTCCTAAATATGAGAACCTCTCTCATTTTCTCTCAATCACTAACTTTGGTGATCAGTACGTAAAACGAATTTAAAGAATGTTGAATTATGTTCTGGACTGACCCGACATCTAGAATGGACTCAGTCTAACCCTTTCTTTCGGTAAGGCCTGCACGTCCATGGCCCGAACTGCTCCGCTCCCCGTCAGGAAATATCGATCATTTACCCTCCTGAGCCAGCACTGGCCTAGGATGATCGATGAGTACCCCTCAGTCTGCCCGACATCAAGTCGTACAGGTCACTAGGAACCGACCTGAGAGATGCCTGTAACTTACCTCCTCCTCAGAACCAACGACTAGTTACGAGCATAACTTCTCGGTTTGACCAAGTCCTGACAGTTACCTGATTTTGTGAACCCATATATCCAAGCACAAAAACAGGAACCAATAGTCATACGCCAGGGGTATATTATATGCTCTCACACTTGTGAGGGCCAGATATCAAATATTCACTATTCACTACCAATATCTTAACACTTTGCTTGTATCTCTTTGTTCTCACTCTTACTTGATCGTCGGAGTGTCTTGCACGTACAACCCTTTTTTTCCTCCTTGACATCACAGCCCGACTACAGATCATCATTCGACCGCTTCGCATATTCTGATCAACCGGTAAAATCAGTGACACCATCTGTGGGAAACTGCTCTCCCCATATTTATTTCCTCAAAACTCAAAGATCAAAGTGTTGTACCCCAAAATTTGCCCTCTTTTCATACACGTATATTATTGGTTTTATGGTTATGAAATAAAGGTATATTTATCAAGCTTCTTCAGGTTACAAGTGACGTTTATTTCTTCAATGGATATTCTCAGAGTATTTTCTGTGTTGAAGATCGGTTCGCCGTTTTGCAACGATTCGGGGTTCAAAGATTCACAAGTCCAACCCGGCGCGTCATATTCAGGTGTTCTTTCGCCAAGATATCTCTGATAACATATTCTCAAATTCAGGTTCGGCTCAAGAGTCAATTCTTTAAAAAAGGTATCCGAATGTGTGAGTTTTCTCGAAGAAATATGGTGAAAAAGTGTGCTGAAAGTGCAGTTTTTACGCGTTAAAAAATTCACAACTTGAAGATCGCGGCTCGTTTTGAACCTGTTCCAGTGGCTAAAATTCCATATTAACGTCATCTATGTTTTCATCTCTCACGGCTGGAAGTCAATTTCGATCAGAAGGTCTTCAAAAATGCGGATTTATTAAGTATTTTCGTACAGAAAATTTGTGACAGAAATTTAATTGCGTCATGTTCAGAAAATCATAACTTGGTCGATTTTCATCGTATCAAGCTGGTTCCAGCGCCAAAATTTCATAAATTGAGTTGGCTAAGTTTTCACAGAAGGTATCGAGTTCGAACGATATCTAAAAGGTCTTTATTTTTTGCTCAGAGTACGCGTGACGCGCCGAAAATCCGGAATGCTGAATATTATTTTATCTGGGTCGAAACTTCAAAAATTCATAACTCGGTCAACTTTTATCGGATTGGGCCCATCTTTTTACACAAGGTCACTGACTCAGAGATCTACAACTTTGCTTCAAAAGTAGAGACCGAATTATGCTCCGATCAATACCAGTTTTTTATTGAAGAACGTGTCAGAGTCGACACTGGAGCCCAAAATAAGTTTGTCTGAGCTGAAATTTCAAAAATTCATAACTAATTCACCGTTTATCCGATTGAGCCCATTTTCGGACATGAGTTAGTTCTCGATGTCGGCTACATTTTGTTTTCATATTTCAACTTCAAAAATTACACTTAAGCCCCTGCGATTTTGCCTAGAATGTGACAGACTCAAGTGGACATTTGAGGCTCAATTACACATTTAAAGCCCATTTTTTGCTCTCTAATTTCTATTATATAATCCCATTCTTTTCACACAAACAAGGAGGAGAAAAAAATTAACCTTTGCCACAACGCTGTCAGAATATCAAATTCTTTCAGGAATCCTAAAAACCTTGAAATCCTTATTACAAATCCACCTCTCACTACAAACAAGCCATCCCGGTTACAAACCAACATTTCACTACTTCTCCAGTAAGGGTAAGGCTGGCTTGATCTCCATGATCAAAAGGGCATAAAAGCATTCATATAGCTACTTCTCCGGTAAGGGTAAGGCTGATTTGATCTCCATGATCAAAAGGGTATAATCATTCATACATGCCATATCAGTTTTAATGTGTTCATAATATATAATGTGTATTTGTATTTCATAATATATATCGGTTGTTGTTTATTTGACGTTGGTGTCGTTGTTGTTTATTTGACGTTGTTGTTGTTGTTGTTATTTATTTGACGTTGTTGTTGTTGTTGTTGTTGTTGTTTATTTCACGTTGTTATTGTTGTTTATTTGACATTATTTTTGTTATTTGACGTTGTTGTTGTTGTTGTTGTTGTATTTGTTGTTGTTGTTGTTGCTTATTTGACGTTGTTGTTATTGTTGTTGTTTATTTGACGTTGTTGCTGTTGTTTATTTGACGTTGTTGTTGTTGTTGTTTATTTGATGTTGTTGTTGTTGTTTATTTGACGTTGTTGTTGTTGACGTTGTTGTTGTTTTTATTTATTTGACGTTGTTATTATTGTTGCTGTTGTTTATTTGACGTTGTTGTTGTCGTTGTTGTTGTTTATTTGACGTTGTTGTTGTTGTTTATTTGACGTTGTTGTTGTTGTTGTTGTTTATTTGACATTGTTGTTGTTGTTTATTTGACGCTGTTGTTGTTGTTTATTTGACGTTGTTGTTGTTGTTTATTTGACGTTGTTGTTGTTGTTTATTTGACGTTGTTGTTGTTGTTGTTGTTGTTTATTTGACATTGTTGTTGTTGTTGTTTATTTGACATTGTTGTTGTTGTTGTTGTTGACGTTGTTGTTGTTGTTTATTTGACATTGTTGTTGTTGTTGGTGGTGTTGTTGTTTATTTGACGTTGTTGTTGTTGTTGTTGTTGTTTATTTGACGTTGTTTTAGTTGTTGTTGTTTATTTGGCGTTGTTGTTGTTTATTTGACATTGTTGTTGTTGACATTATTGTTGTTGTTGTTTATTTGACGTAGTTGTTGTTGTTGACATTGTTGTTGTTGTTGCTTATTTGACGTTTTTGTTGTTGTTGATGTTGTTGTTGTTGTTTATTTGACGTTGTTGTTGTTGTTGTTGTTTATTTGACGTTGTTGTTGTTGTTATTGTTGTTGTTTATTTGACGTTGTTGTTGTTGTTTATTTGATGTTGTTGTTGTTTATTTGACATTGTTGTTGTTGTTGACGTTGTTGTTGTTGTTGTTTATTTGACATTGTTGTTGTTGTTGTTTATTTGACGTTGTTGTTGTTGTTTATTTGACGTTGTTGTTGTTGTTGACGTTGTTGTTGTTGTTGTTGTTGTTTATTTGACGTTGTTGTTGTTGTTGTTTATTTGACGTTGTTGTTGTTGTTGTTGTTGTTGTTATTGTTGTTGTTTATTTGACGTTGTTGTTGTTATTTATATGATGTTGTTGTTGTTGTTTATTTGACATTGTTGTTGTTTATTTGACGTTGTTGTTGTTTATTTGACGTTGTTGTTGTTGTTTATTGGACGTTGTTGTTGTATATTTGACGGTGTTGTTGTTGTTTATTTGACGTTGTTGTTGTTGTTGTTGTTTATTTGACATTGTTGTTGTTGTTGACATAGTTGTTGTTGTTGTTGTTATTTATTTCACGTTGTTGATGTTGTTGATGTTGTTGTTTATTTGACGTTGTAGTTGTTGTTTATTTGACGTTGTTGTTGTTGTTGTTTATTTGATGTTGTTGTTGTTGTTTATTTGACATTGTTGTTGTTGTTGACGTTGTTGTTGTTGTTGTTTATTTGACATTGTTGTTGTTGTTGTTGACGTTGTTGGTTTTGTTGTTTATTTGACGTTGTTGTTGTTTATTTGACGTTGTTTTAGTTGTTGTTGTTTATTTGACGTTGTTGTTGTTGTTTATTTGACGTTGTTGTTGTTGACATTGTTGTTGTTGTTGTTTATTTGACATAGTTGTTGTTGTTGACGTTGTTGTTGTTGTTGTTTATTTGACGTTTTTGTTGTTGTTGATGTTGTTGTTGTTGATGTTGTTGTTGTTGTTAATTTGACGTTGTTGTTATTGTTGTTTATTTGACGTTGTTGTTGTTGTTGTTTATATGACGTTGTTGTTGTTATTGTTGTTGTTTATTTGATGTTGTTGTTGTTGTTGTTTATTTGATGTTGTTGTTGTTATTGTTTATTTGACATTGTTGTTGTTGTTGACGTTGTTGTTGTTGTTTATTTGACATTGTTGTTGTTGACGTTGTTGGTGTTGTTGTTTATTTGACGTTGTTGTTGTTTATTTGATGTTGTTTTAGTTGTTGTTGTTTATTTGACGTTGTTGTTGTTGTTTATTTGACGTTATTGTTGTTGTTTATTTGATGTTTTTGTTGTTGACATTGTTATTGTTGTTGTTTATTTGACGTTGTTTTTGTTGTTGTTGTTTATTTGGCGTTGTTGTTGTTGTTTATTTGACATTGTTGTTGTTGACATTGTTGTTGTTGTTGTTTATTTGACGTAGTTTTTGTTGTTGACGTTGTTGTTGTTGTTGTTTATTTGACGTTTTTGTTGTTCTTGATGTTGTTGTTGTTGTTTATTTGACGTTTTTGTTGTTGTTGTTGTTTATTTGACGTTGTTGTTGTTGTTGTTCATTTGACGTTGTTGTTGTTGTTGTTTATTTGATGTTGTTGTTGTTATTGATGTTGTTTATTTGACGTTGTTGTTGTTGTTGTTGTTTATTTAATGTTGTTGTTGTTGTTGTTTATTTGACATTGTTGTTGTTGTTGACGTTGTTGTTGTTGTTGTTTATTTGACATTGTTGTTGTTGTTGTTGACGTTGTTGGTGTTGTTGTTTATTTGACGTTGTTGTTGTTGTTATTGTTTATTTGACGTTGTTATAGATGTTGTTGTTTATTTAACGTTGTTATTGTTTATTTAACGTTGTTTTAGATGTTGTTGTTTATTTGACGGTGTTGTTGTTTATTTGACATTGTTGTTGTTGTTGACGTTGTTGTTGTTGTTGTTGTTGTTGTTTATTTGACATTGTTGTTGTTGTTGTTGACGTTGTTGGTGTTGTTGTTTATTTGACGTTGTTGTTGTTGTTGTTTATTTGACGTTGTTTTAGTTGTTGTTGTTTATTTGACGTTGTTGTTGTAGTTTATTTGACGTTTTTGTTTTTGACATTGTTGTTGTTGTTGTTTATATGACGTTGTTGTTCTTGTTGTTTATTTGACATAGTTGTTGTTGTTGTTGACGTTGTTGTTGTTGTTGTTGTTTATTTGACGTTTTTGTTGTTGATGATATTGTTGTTGTTGTTGTTTATTTGACGTTGTTGTTATTGTTTATTTAACGTTGTTGTTGTTGTTTATTTGACGTTGTTGTTGTTGTTATTGTTGTTGTTTATTTGACGTTGTTGTTGTTGTTTATTTGATGTTGTTGTTGTTGTTTATTTGACGTTGGTGTTGTTGTTGTTTATTTGACGTTGTTGTTGTTGTTGTTGTTATTTATTTGACGTTGTTGTTGTTGTTATTGTTTATTTGACGTTGTTGTTGTTGTTGTTGTTTATTTGACATTGTTATTGTTGTTTATTTGACGTTGTTTTTGTTATTTGACGTTGTTGTTGTTGTTGTATTTGGTTGTTGTTGTTGCTTATTTGACGTTGTTGTTATTGTTGTTGTTTATTTGACGTTATTGCTGTTGTTTATTTGACGTTGTTGTTGTTGTTGTTTATTTGTTGTTGTTGTTGTTCTTTATTTGACATTGTTGTTGTTGACATTGTTGTTGTTGTTGTTGTTGTTTATTTGACGTTGTTATTGTTGTTGCTGTTGTTTATTTGACGTTGTTGTTGTCGTTGTTGTTGTTTATTTGACGTTGTTGTTGTTGTTGTTGTTGTTGTTGTTTATTTGACGTTGTGTTTGTTGTTATTTATTTGACGTTGTTGTTGTTGTTGTTTATTTGACGTTGTTGTTGTTTATTGACGTTGTTGTTCTTGTTGTTGTTTATTTTACGTTGTTGTTGTTCTTGTTTATTTGACATTGGTGTTGTTGTTGTTGACGTTGTTGTTGTTGTTTATATGACATTGTTGTTGTTGTTGGTGTTGTTGTTTATTTGACGTTGTTGTTGTTGTTTATTTGACGTTGTTTTAGTTGTTGTTGTTTATTTGGCATTGTTGTTGTTTATTTGACATTGTTGTTGTTGACATTGTTGTTGTTGTTGTTTATTTGACGTAGTTGTTGTTGTTAACGTTGTTGTTGTTGTTGCTTATTTGACATTTTTGTTGTTGTTGATGTTGTTGTTGTTGTTTATTTGACGTTGTTGTTGTTAATGTTTATTTGACGTTGTTGTTGTTATTGTTGTTGTTTATTTAACGTTGTTGTTGTTGTTGTTTATTTGTTGTTGTTGTTGTTTATTTGACATTGTTGTTGTTGTTGTTGTTGTTGTTTTTATGACATTGTTGTTGTTGTTGTTTATTTGACGTTGTTGTTGTTGTTTATTTGACGTAGTTGTTGTTGTTGACGTTGTTGTTGTTGTTGTTATTGTTGTTGTTGTTGTTTATTTGACGTTTTTGTTGTTGTTGTTGTTTATTTGACGTTGTTGTTATTGTCTATTTGCCATTGTTGTTTTTTGTTTATTTGACGTTGTTGTTATTGTTGTTGTTTATTTGAGGTTGTTATTGTTGTTTTATTTGATGTTGTTGTTGTTGTTGTTTATTTGACGTTGGTGTTGTTGTTGTTTATTTGACGTTGTTGTTGTTGTTATTTATTTGACGTTGTTGTTGTTATTGTTTATTAGAAGTTGTTGTTGTTGTTGTTTATTTGACGTTGTTATTGTTGTTTATTTGACGTTGTTGTTATTGTTGTTGTTTATTTGACGTTGTTGTTGTTGTTTATTGGACGTTGTTATTGTTGTTGTTGTTGTTTAGTTGACGTTGTTGTTGTCGTTGTTGTTGTTTATTTGACGTTGTTGTTGTTGTTGTTGTTGTTTATTTGACGTTGTTGTTGTTGTTGTTGTTATTTATTTGACGATTTGTTGTTTATTTGACATTGTTGTTGTTGTTTATTTGACGTTGTTGTTGTTGTTGTTGTTTATTTGACGTTGTTGTTGTTGTTTATTTGACATTGTTGTCGTTGTTGTTGACGTTGTTGTTGTTGTTTATTTGACATTGTTGTTGTTGGTGTTGTTGTTTATTTGACGTTGTTGTTGTTGTTTATTTGACGTTGTTTTAGTTGTTATTGTTTATTTGGCGTTGTTGTTGTTTATTTGACATTGTTGTTTTTGACATTGTTGTTGTTGTTGTTGTTTATTTGACGTAGTTGTTGTTGTTGACGTTGTTGTTGTTGTTGTTTAGTTGTTGTTTTTGTTGTTGTTGATGTTGTTGATGTTGTTGTTTATTTGACGTTGTTGGTGTTGTTGTTAATTTGACGTTGTTATTGTTGTTGTTTATTTGACGTTGTTGTTGTTGTTGTTATTGTTGTTGTTTATTTGACGTTGTTGTTGTTTATTTGATGTTGTTGTTATTGTTTATTTGACATTGTGGTTGTTTATTTGACGTTGTTGTTGTTTTTGTTGTTTATTTGACGTTGTTGTTGTTGTTTATTGGATGTTGATGTTGTTGTTGTATATTTGACGGTGTTGTTATTGTTGTTGTTGTTTATTTGACGTTGTTTTAGTTGTTGTTGTTTATTTGACGTTGTTGTTGTTGACATTGTTGTTGTTGTCATTTATTTGACGTAGTTGTTGTTGTTGACGTTGTTGTTGTTGTTTATTTGACGTTTTTGTTGTTGTTGATGTTGTTGTTGTTGATGATGTTGTTGTTGTTGTTAATTTGACGTTGTTGTTATTGTTGTTTATTTGACGTTGTTGTTGTTGTTGTTTATATGACGTTGTTGTTGTTGTTGTTATTGTTGTTGTTTATTTGACGTTGTTGTTGTTGTTGTTGTTTATTTGATGTTGTTGTTGTTGTTGTTGTTTATTTGACATTGTTGTTGTTGTTGACGTTGTTGTTGTTATTTATTTGACATTGTTATTGTTGTTGCTGTTGACGTTGTTGGTGTTGTTGTTTATTTGACGTTGTTGTTGTTGTTTATTTGATGTTGTTTTAGTTGTTGTTGTTTATTTGACGTTGTTGTTGTTGTTTATTTGACGTTGTTGTTGTTGTTTATTTGACGTTGTTGTTGTTGACATTGTTATTGTTGTTGTTTATTTGACGTTGTTTTTGTTGTTGTTGTTTATTTGGCGTTGTTGTTGTTGTTTATTTGACGTTTTTGTTGTTGTTGATGTTGTTGTTGTTGATGTTGTTGTTGTTGTTGTTAATTTGACGTTGTTGTTATTGTTGTTTATTTGACGTTGTTGTTGTTGTTGTTGTTGTTGTTTATATGACGTTGTTGTTGTTGTTATTGTTGTTTTTTATTTGACGTTGTTGTTGTTGTTGTTTATTTGATGTTGTTGTTGTTGTTTATTTGACATTGTTGTTGTTGTTGACGTTGTTGTTGTTGTTTATTTGACATTGTTGTTGTTGTTGCTGTTGACGTTGTTGGTGTTGTTGTTTATTTGACGTTGTTGTTGTTGTTGTTGTTTATTTGATGTTGTTTTAGTTGTTGTTGTTTATTTGACGTTGTTGTTGTTGTTTATTTGACGTTGTTGTTGTTGTTTATTTGACGTTGTTGTTGTTGACATTGTTATTGTTGTTGTTTATTTGACGTTGTTTTTGTTGTTGTTGTTTATTTGGCGTTGTTGTTGTTGTTGTTTATTTGACATTGTTGTTGTTGACATTGTTGTTGTTGTTGTTGTTGTTTATTTGACGTAGTTTTTGTTGTTGACGTTGTTGTTGTTGTTGTTGTTTATTTGACGTTTTTGTTGTTCTTGATGTTATTGTTGTTGTTGTTTATTTGACGTTGTTATTGTTGTTGTTTATTTGATGTTGTTGTTGTTGTTGTTGTTCATTTGACGTTGTTGTTGTTGTTTATTTGACGTTGTTGTTGTTATTGATGTTGTTTATTTGACGTTGTTGTTGTTGTTGTTGTTTATTTAATGTTGTTGTTGTTGTTGTTTATTTGACATTGTTGTTGTTGTTGTTGACATTGTTGTTGTTGTTTATTTGACATTGTTGTTGTTGTTGTTGTTGACGTTGTTGGTGTTGTTGTTTATTTGACGTTGTTGTTGTTGTTGTTATTGTTTATTTGACGTTGTTTTAGATGTTGTTGTCTATTTGACGTTGTTGTTGTTTATTTAACGTTGTTTTAGATGTTGTTGTTTATTTGACATTGTTGTTGTTGTTGTTGTTGTTGTTGTTTATTTGGCATTGTTGTTGTTGTTGTTGTTGACGTTGTTGGTGTTGTTGTTTATTTGACGTTGTTGTTGTTGTTTATTTGACGTTGTTTTAGTTGTTGTTGTTTATTTGACGTTGTTGTTGTAGTTTATTTGACGTTTTTGTTTTTGACATTGTTGTTATTGTTGTTTATATGACGTTGTTGTTGTTGTTTATTTGACATAGTTGTTGTTGTTGACGTTGTTGTTGTTGTTGTTTATTTGACGTTTTTGTTGTTGATGATGTTGTTGTTGTTGTTTATTTGACGTTGTTGTTATTGTTTATTTAACGTTGTTGTTGTTGTTTATTTGACGTTGTTGTTGTTGTTATTGTTGTTGTTTATTTGACGTTGTTGTTGTTGTTTATTTGATGTTGTATTTGTTGTTTATTTGACGTTGGTGTTGTTGTTGTTTATTTGACGTTGTTGTTGTTGTTGTTATTTATTTGACGTTGTTGTTGTTGTTATTGTTTATTTGACGTTGTTGTTGTTGTTGTTTATTTGACGTTGTTATTGTTGTTTATTTGACGTTGTTTTTGTTATTTGACGTTGTTGTTGTTGTTGTTGTATTTGTTGTTGTTGTTGTTGCTTATTTGACGTTGTTGTTATTGTTGTTGTTTATTTGACGTTGTTGCTGTTGTTTATTTGACGTTGTTGTTGTTGTTGTTGTTTATTTGATGTTGTTGTTGTTTATTTGACTTTGTTGTTGTTGACATTGTTGTTGTTGTTGTTTATTTGACGTTGTTATTGTTGTTGCTGTTGTTTATTTGACGTTGTTGTTGTCGTTGTTGTTGTTTATTTGACGTTGTTGTTGTTGTTGTTGTTGTTTATTTGACGTTGTTGTTGTTGTTATTTATTTGACGTTGTTGTTGTTGTTTATTTGACGTTGTTGTTGTTGTTGTTGTTTATTTGACGTTGTTGTTTATTTGACGTTTTTGTTGTTGTTTATATGACATTGGTGTTGTTGTTGTTGACGTTGTTGTTGTTGTTGTTAACGTTGTTGTTGTTGTTGTTTATTTGTTGTTGTTGTTGTTTATTTGACATTGTTGTTGTTGTTGACGTTGTTGTTGTTGTTGTTTATATGACATTGTTGTTGTTGTTGTTTATTTGACGTAGTTGTTGTTGCTGACGTTGTTGTTGTTGTTGTTATTGTTGTTGTTGTTGTTTATTTGACGTTTTTGTTGTTGTTGTTGTTGTTTATTTGACGTTGTTGTTATTGTCTATTTGACGTTGTTGTTTTTTGTTTATTTGACGTTGTTGTTGTTGTTGTTATTGTTGTTGTTTATTTGAGGTTGTTATTGTTGTTTATTTGATGTTGTTGTTGTTGTTTATTTGACGTTGTTGTTGTTGGTTTTATTTATTTGACGTTGTTGTTGTTGTTATTGTTTATTAGAAGTTGTTGTTGTTGTTGTTTATTTGACGTTGTTATTGTTGTTTATTTGAGGTTGTTGTTATTGTTGTTGTTTATTTGACGTTGTTGTTGTTGTTTATTGGACGTTGTTATTGTTGTTGTTGTTGTTTAGTTGACGTTGTTGTTGTCGTTGTTGTTGTTTATTTGACGTTGTTGTTGTTGTTGTTTATTTGACGTTGTTGTTGTTATTTATTTGACGTTGTTGTTGTTGTTTATTTGACGTTGTTGTTGTTGTTGTTTATTTGACGTTGTTGTTGTTGTTGTTTATTTGACATTGTTGTTGTTGTTGACGTTGTTGTTGTTGTTGTTGTTGTTTATTTGACATTGTTGTTGTTGTTGTTGTTGGTGTTGTTGTTTATTTGACGTTGTTGTTGTTGTTTTAGTTGTTATTGTTTATTTGGCGTTGTTGTTGTTTATTTGACATTGTTGTTGTTGTTGTTTATTTGACGTAGTTGTTGTTGTTGACGTTGTTGTTGTTGTTTATTTGTCGTTTTTGTTGTTGTTGATGTTGTTGTTTATTTAACGTTGTTGATGTTGTTGTTTATTTGACGTTGTTATTGTTGTTGTTTATTTGACGTTGTTGTTGTTGTTGTTATTGTTGTTGTTTATTTGACGTTGTTGTTGTTGTTGTTGTTGTTGTTTATTTGATGTTGTTGTTGTTGTTCATTTGACATTGTGGTTGTTTATTTGACGTTGTTGTTGTTGTTGTTATTTATTTGACGTTGTTGTTGTTGTTGTTTATTGGATGTTGATGTTGTTATTGTATATTTGACGGTGTTGTTGTTGTTGTTTATTTGACATTGTTTTAGTTGTTGTTGTTTATTTGACGTTGTTGTTGTTGTTTATTTGACGTTGTTGTTGTTGACATTGTTGTTGTTGTTGTTTATTTGACGTAGTTGTTGTTGTTGACGTTGTTGTTGTTGTTGTTTATTTGACGTTTTTGTTGTTGTTGATGTTGTTGTTGTTGATGTTGTTGTTGTTGTTAATTTGACGTTGTTGTTATTGTTGTTTATTTAACGTTGTTGTTGTTGTTGTTTATATGACGTTGTTGTTGTTGTTGTAATTGTTGTTGTTTATTTGACATTGTTGTTGTTGTTTATTTGATGTTGTTGTTGTTGTTGTTTATTTGACATTGTTGTTGTTGTTGTTGACGTTGTTGTTGTTGTTTATTTGACATTGTTGTTGTTGTTGTTGTTGTTGTTGACGTTGTTGGTGTTGTTGTTTATTTGACGTTGTTGTTGTTGTTGTTTATTTGATGTTGTTTTAGTTGTTGTTGTTTATTTGACGTTGTTGTTGTTGTTTATTTGACGTTGTTGTTGTTGTTTATTTGACGTTGGTGTTGTTGACATTGTTATTGTTGTTGTTTATTTGACGTTGTTTTTGTTGTTGTTGTTTATTTGGCGTTGTTGTTGTTGTTTATTTGACATAGTTGTTGTTGACATTGTTATTGTTGTTTATTTGACGTAGTTTTTGTTGTTGACGTTGTTGTTGTTGTTGTTGTTGTTTATTTGACGTTTTTGTTGTTCTTGATGTTGTTGTTGTTGTTTATTTGACGTTGTTGTTGTTGTTGTTTATTTGACGTTGTTGTTGTTGTTGTTCATTTGACGTTGTTGTTGTTGTTTATTTGACGTTGTTGTTGTTATTGATGTTGTTTATTTGACGTTGTTGTTGTTGTTGTTTATTTAATGTTGTTGTTGTTTATTTGACATTGTTGTTGTTGTTGTTGACGTTGTTGTTGTTGTTGTTTATTTGACATTGTTGTTGTTGTTGTTGTTGTTGACGTTATTGGTGTTGTTGTTTATTTGACGTTGTTGTTGTTGTTGTTATTGTTTATTTGACGTTGTTTTAGATGTTGTTGTTTATTTGACGTTGTTGTTTATTTAACATTGTTTTAGATGTTGTTGTTTATTTGACGGTGTTGTTGTTTATTTGACATTGTTGTTGTTGTTGACGTTGTTGTTGTTGTTGTTTATTTGACATTGTTGTTGTTGTTGTTGACGTTGTTGGTGTTGTTGTTTATTTGACGTTGTTGTTGTTGTTGTTTATTTGACGTTGTTTTAGTTGTTGTTGTTTATTTGACGTTGTTGTTGTAGTTTATTTGACGTTTTTGTTTTTGACATTGTTGTTATTGTTGTTTATATGACGTTGTTGTTGTTGTTTATTTGACATAGTTGTTGTTGTTGACGTTGTTGTTGTTGTTGTTGTTTATTTGACGTTTTTGTTGTTGATGATGTTGTTGTTGTTGTTTATTTGACGTTATTGTTATTGTTTATTTAACGTTGTTGTTGTTGTTTCTTTGACGTTGTTGTTGTTGTTATTGTTGTTGTTTATTTGACGTTGTTGTTGTTTATTTGATGTTGTTGTTGTTGTTTATTTGACGTTGGTGTTGTTGTTGTTTATTTGACGTTGTTGTTGTTGTTGTTATTTATTTGACGTTGTTGTTGTTGTTATTGTTTATTTGACGTTGTTGTTGTTGTTGTTGTTGTTTATTTGACGTTGTTATTGTTGTTTATTTGACATTGTTTTTGTTATTTGACGTTGTTGTTGTTGTTGTATTTGTTGTTGTTGTTGCTTATTTGATGTTGTTGTTATTGTTGTTGTTTATTTGACGTTGTTGCTGTTGTTTATTTGACGTTGTTGTTGTCGTCGTTGTTGTTTATTTGACGTTGTTGTTGTTGTTTATTTGACGTTGTTGTTGTTGTTATTTATTTGACGTTGTTGATGTTGTTTATTTGACGTTGTTGTTGTTGTTTATTTGACGTTGTTGTTCTTGTTGTTGTTTATTTGACGTTGTTCTTGTTGTTGTTTATTTGACATTGGTGTTGTTTTTGTTGACGCTGTTGTTGTTGTTGTTTATATGACATTGTTGTTGTTGTTGGTGTTGTTGTTTATTTGACGTTGTTGTTGTTGTTGTTTATTTGACGTTGTTTTAGTTGTTGTTGTTTATTTGGTGTTGTTGTTGTTTATTTGACATTATTGTTGTTGACATTGTTGTTATTGTTGTTTATTTGACGTAGTTGTTGTTGTTAACGTTGTTGTTGTTGTTGCTTATTTGACGTTTTTGTTGTTGTTGATGTTGTTGTTGTTGTTTATTTGACGTTGTTGTTGTTAATGTTTATTTGACGTTGTTGTTGTTAATGTTTATTTGACGTTGTTGTTGTTGTTATTGTTGTTGTTTATTTAACGTTGTTGTTGTTGTTTATTTGTTGTTGTTGTTGTTATTTATTTGACATTGTTGTTGTTGTTGACGTTGTTGTTGTTGTTGTTTATATGACATTGTTGTTGTTGTTGTTTATTTGACGTTGTTGTTGTTTATTTGACGTAGTTGTTGTTGCTGACGTTGACGTTGTTGTTGTTGTTGTTTATTTGACGTTGTTGTTGTTGTTTATTGGATGTTGATGTTGTTATTGTATATTTGACGGTGTTGTTGTTGTTGTTGTTTATTTGACGTTGTTTTAGTTGTTGTTGTTTATTTGACGTTGTTGTTGTTGTTTATTTGACGTTGTTGTTGTTGACATTGTTGTTGTTGTTGTTTATTTGACGTAATTGTTGTTGTTGACGTTGTTGTTGTTGTTATTGTTGTTGTTTATTTGACGTTGTTGTTGTTGTTGTTGTTTATTTGATGTTGTTGTTGTTGTTGTTTATTTGACATTGTTGTTGTTGTTGACGTTGTTGTTGTTGTTTATTTGACATTGTTGTTGTTGTTGTTGACGTTGTTGGTGTTGTTGTTTATTTGACGTTTGTGATCGGTGGATCTGGAACTGACTGTTTAACGCTGGTTCGCAAAATGTCGCGGAAGCAAGAGTCGCCACCGTCTTTTATTTTCTCCAAATGGAAAGGACAAAAGCACAGAAAAATTCCTTAAAGAGATTGCTCTCGGTTCGGGAGGTAGATTATAGAAAGGGAAGGTATTAGCACCCTTTCTATCCATGGTTATCCATGGGCTCTTAGATACTTGCTCATTTGTGTTTTCAAAAATGGTTTGTTTGCTTTTCAACTGTGGGTTTTAAAAAGTTTCTTTGAAAATTTCAGTTCGACTCTTGTATCGGTCCTCAAGAGTGTTTGAAAAAATGCTTTCGAAAGCTTTTTGAAAAGGTGTCGGTGTGAAAAGTATTTTTGATTTGTTTTTGAATTTAGAGCAAGTATCTAGAGTCGTCTACCTACCCTAAGGAATTCGTCTGTGTAAATGTCCTTTAAAGTAGTGCCATCCCACCATTGAGAGGTAGGTAGCACCACCGTTGGAGGTATTCGGGTCAATTCGAGGGTTCGGGACATGGTGATCACCGGAGCAATAGGAAGACACCTTAGAAGCTACCCTCATGCCAGGTTCCTGGATCATGAGGACTTACTAAGACATCCTCTACTCGACGATCACCTTTCGAGGCAAGGCAACAGTGAGGCGTACCCTAGGAGTGGTGTGTGATTTGTGTGTCAGATTCAGTTATTTTTGTCTTGTTCATGTCAAAGTGATCTACGCGTTCGTTTTTATTTTGTCATTCATTCTTGCATGCCATTATTAACAGTTTAAAAGAGCGAGAAATATAAAGTTCCTAAACTATTACAAAGGCGCGGGTCCACATCGCCAAATTTAAATCCAAGACCCGATTTGACAGAAAATAAAGAAGTAAAGTAAAGTGCGAGAAATATAAATTTACACGGCTTTGGGAGAGTTACATAAATATTATAAGAAATAAAATAAAATGCGCGAGTTGGAATTAAAATTGAAAGTGAGGGCGTTGGACCCTTTTGGAATTAAATTGAATGAAAAGTTAATTAATTATTAAATTAAAGAAAAGAAATGTTTTTTTGATGGTTTTTGTATTTATGAAATAAAGAAAATTAAAATTCAAGAGAAACCCTAATTCTAAGTTGTTTTTAATTATTAAAGAAAAATATTAAAGTTTAACCTAATTTACTAAATATTTAATGTACATGTTTATTTACAAAATAAATTAGTAATTAATAATAATGATAATAAGAAAAAATTATTTATTAAGAAAAGTGATAAAAAGTTAAAAAACCTAATTTCTACATATTTTAATTTATTGAGAAAAAGATTAAAGTTTTAAAACCTAATTTACTAAACTAATTATTAAAGTTTATTTACAAAATAAATTAATAGTTAAATAATAATAATTAAATATATTTTAGTTTCTGATTTTTTATCTTATGAAAATTAATTTATGAAATTAAAGAAAACAATTGAAAACAATTAAAAGAATAAAAAGGAAAATCAAATAAAAAAATAAAAATGTGCAAACCATGGAGGGTATTCAGACCCAAAGGGAGGTTTTTTGTGAGAAATCTGGCCCATTAGACAAAAAGCCTTGTTTGACTTTCTGGCATCACGTGCGTGTTCATTGACTCCTGAGTACCGTGGTCTGCATTCTTTGGCCATTGGATTGGGTTTCATGGCCATTTGTGTTCTGGCTGTTGGCCATTTGGCTTTTGGCCTCAGCGTTCCTTAATCTTCTAGGATGTCTGTCTCGCCATGTATTAGTGTCATGCATAAGTTTTTCTACTTTGGCCATTTGGCTTTTGGCTTTTGGCCATTTGGCTTTTGGCCTCAACGTTCCTTAATGAACCTGCATGGGATCCTGTCTAAATCTGCAGTGTTGAATCTCATGAACACATTAAATAAAATCATAAAATGCAAATAAAGCCAATATATGAAGAAATTTAATGTTTAGGCACAATATGGCATGTATGAATGATTATACCCTTTTGATCATGGAGATCAAATCAATCTTACCCTTACTGGAAAATTAGTGACCGGAATACTTTTATGCCTTACTGGAAAATTAGGATCATGGAGATCAGGCCAGCCTTATCCTTACTGAAGAAGTAGTGAGGTGTTGGTTTGTAACTGTGATGGCTTGTTTGTAGTGAGAGAGGGATTTGTAATAATTTCAAGGTTTTAGGGTTCTTGAAAGAATTTGATATTCTAACAGTGTTGTGGTAAGGTTTTTTTCTCTCTTTTCCTCTCTTTTTGTTTGTGTGAAAAGAAGGTGATTATATAATGGAAATTAGGGTAAAGAAAATGGGCTTTGAATGTGCAATTGGGCCTCCAATGTTCACTTGAGTTCGTCACTTTCCAGGCTAAATCGCAGGGACTTAAGTGCAATTTTTGAAGTTGAAATGTGAAAACAAAATGTAGCCGACATCGATAACTAACTCCTGTCTGAAAATCGGCTCAATCGGATAAACGGTGAATTAGTTATGAATTTTTGAAGTTTCAGCTCAGACAAACTTATTTTGGGCTCCAGTGTCGACTCTGACACGTTCTTCAATAAAAAACTGGTATTGATTGGAGCATAATCCGGTCTCGACTTTTGAAGCAAAGTTGTAGATCTACGAGTTAGGGACCTTGTGTAAAAATATGAGCCCAATCCGATAAAAATTGACCGAGTTATGAATTTTCGAAGTTTCGGCCCAGATGAAATAATATTCAGCATTCAGGATTTTCGGCGTGTCACGCACTCTGAGCAAAAAATGAAGGCCTTTTGAATACCTTTTGAACTCAATACCTTCTTTGAAAATGTAGCCAACTCAATTTGTGAAATTTTGGCGCCAGAACCAGCTCGATACGATGAAAATCGACCAAGTTATGATTTTTTGAACATGACGCAAATAAATTTCTGTCACAAATTTTCTGCACGAAAATACTTGATAAATCCACATTTTTGAAGACCTTCTGATCGAAATTGGCTTCCAGCCGTGAGAGATGAAAACATAGATAATGTCAAGACGGAATTTTGGCCACCAGAACGGGTTCAAAACGAGTCACGATCTTCAAGTTATGAATTTTTTAGCGCGTAAAAACTGCACTTTCAGCACACTTTTTCACTATATTTCTTCAAGAAAACTCACACATTCGGATACCTTCTTTAAAGAATTGACTCTTGAGCCGAACCTGAATTTGAGAATATGTTATCAGAGATATCTTGGCGAAAGAACACCTGAATATAACGTGCCGGGTTGGACTTGTGAATTTTCTTGAAATGTTTTGAGAAATATGGGAGGACAAATTTTGGGGTACAACAGTTGCCCCTTGTGATCGGTGGATCTGGAACTGACTGTTTAACGCTGGTTCGCGAAATGTCGCGGAAGCAAGAGTCGCCACCGTCTTTTATTTTCTCCAATTGGAAAGGACAAAAGCACAGAAAAATTCCTTAAAGAGATTGCTCTCGGTTCGGGAGGTAGGTTATAGAAAAGGAAGGTGTTAGCACCCTTTCTATCCATGGTTATCCATGGGCTCTTAGATACTTGCTCACTTGTGTTTTCAAAAATGGTTTGTTTGCTTTTCAACTGTGGGTTTTAAAAAGTTTGTTTGAAAATTCCAGTTCGACTCTTGTGTCAGAGTGTTTGAAAAATTGCTTTGAAAGCTTTTTGAAAAGGTGTCGGTGTGAAAAGATTTTTTTGTTTGTTTTTGAAGAGAGCAAGTATCCATGAGAACCTACCTACCCTAAGGAATTCGTCTGTGTAAATGTCCTTTCAAGTAGTACTATCCCACCATTGAGAGGTAGGTAGCACCACCGTTGGAGGTGTTCGGGTCAATTCGAGTTTAGGGACATTGTGGTCACCGAGCAAAGGTAAGACACCTTAGAAGCTACCCTTATGCCATTGATCTTTTATTCCGAGGCAACCGTTCCGAGGCAACTTATCCGAGGCAACTTTGTTTTAGGCAACTAGATCAATGGACACAAGGACTCACTAAGACATCCTATAGTCGACGGCCACGTTTCGAGGGACAAGGCAACAGTGTGATCACCGGAGCAATGGGAAGATACCTTAGAAGCTACCCTCATGCCAGGTTCCCGGATCATGAGGACTTACTAAGACATCCTCTACTCGACGATCACCTTTCGAAGGCAAGGCAACAGTGAGGCGTACCCTAGAGGTGGTGTGTGCGATTCGTGTGTCGTTTTCATTGATATTTGTCTTGTCATGTTAAAGTGATCTACGCTTGATTTTATTTAAGGCCATACATTCTTTCATGCTTTTTGTTAACAGTTAAAAAATATTTGCGGGAAAGTAAATCTAAGGCTATTACAAATGGCGCGGGTCCACATCGCCAAAATTAAACCGGACCCGATTTGACGGAAAAGTAAATAAAGCAATTAAAGAAAAGAAATTGAAAAGTGCGAGAAGTAAATGTTACAACGCTTTGGGAGAGGTACATAATTAATTAAACAAAATGAAGCAAGTATGCGAAATTAAACAATTAAGAATATGGGCGTTGGACCCTTTCGCAAAATATTAAAATTAACGAGGAATTAAAATTAAAAAATAAAAGAGAATGTTTTTGGTATTTTGTGTTTTTTAAGATTCAATAGAAAAAAGCATTAATTAAAATTAACTAACCCTAATTCTAATGGTTTTTAAATTTATTATGAAAGTATCAAAATTTAACCTAAATTAAACCTAACTTTTTATGTACAATTTAATTATAAAAATAAATAAATAAATAATATTATGGAAAAAAAAAAGAAAATTAAAAGGAATAAAATTTATCAAACCTAATTCTATGTTTTTTTTATATTTTTATTGTGAAAAGAATTAATGTTGCAACCTAAATTAAAACTAAATTTATTTTACATGCAATTTGCTTATGAAAATAATTAAAATAAAAATATTACATTTTTCATCTTTTCTGATTTTTTTGTGCATTTTTATATTTTGTAAACATAATTAATCAAATTAAAGCAATAAAATCAATAAAACAATAATTGAAAAAATAAAATATAAAGCAAAATTGCAAACCAGGGGGGGTTCAGGCCCCAATTGTGAGGTATGCCTTTAGAAATCCAGGCCCATTACTCTGAAGCCCTTTTTGACTTTCATGGCTTGCGTGCCTCAATGTTGACTAGGGCTTAGCGTGCTCTTTAGATCTGTGCCTTTGGTTTGGCCATCAGGGGCACGTGGACGGTTGACCAGGAATGTGTATGATGCACCTGGACTTTTGAAATTGCACCTGAACATTTATGGCAAAACAATATAGGAAATTATACAGACCTGGGGCTCGAACCCAGGTCACTAGCCTCACCAACCAACACCTGTGCCACTGAGCCATGTCAATTTCATTTAATATATAATGGCATATAAATATAATAAATAAAGACATGATATTAGTGGGTTGGAGCGCGCGCAAATTTGAAACAGCCTATAGCGCTTGGACAGCACATCGTCTTCTTCGCATGTTTTTTATTTTTCTGAAAACAAGAACATTCAGCCACGGTTTTCTATACGTGGTGTTAGGCTGCTTTAGAGAAAATAGCGACTAGCGCTATAGGGTCAATAAATTAGGCGCGATAGGTGATCCTTCTTCATCTCCATGCACTGAACTGGATGGTGGTGGTCTCAAGGCTTAATTTTTCCTCGTTTGCAAATCCCCAATTCCAACCTCTGAAAACCCTAAAATTCACTCATGGCATATTCATATATACAGCGTAATAATCAAATTAGATGCATTGGTTAGCTTTAGAATCACATGAGGAACAAGAATCTATGAACAAAATGCTGTAAAAATGCTTAAAATATGAAACACGATGATCATTTTTTCTCTGTACAGTTTGAGTTCAATATACCAGTTCTTGGCGTGTTGATGGATGTTTGTGATTGGAATGTGTTCAGGGCAACCTTGGCAAGATATTGAAACAAGAATGGAGGCTTGAATCGACCTAGAAAGTGCTTTTCAGTTTTGAGTTTTTAGGGAATTTTTCCAAGTTTGTCAATGGTTCTTTAGCGCAGCTTTTAGTCTCCTATGATTAGGGTTCTCATCTTGCATATGTAGTGAACAAATTAGGTTAAGAAAATTGACTAGAATCTCTTGCAATCATGAATTGGAGATTTGATTTGTTAAGGATCTTTTTTCAATCTTTTTCAAGTGTTCTTGTGCCAATTAGCATCCAATCAATCCAATTCTTTCCTAATTAGCATGTGCACGAAATCTTGATGGCAAAACATGTATAAAAAGATTTGTTAAGGCAAGTTAGATATTTTTCATGTATTTAAATAATTTAAATGAATTAATATTAATAATAATTCAAATAAATAAATAAAAAATGAGAAAATACTTCCCTTTGGGCCAAGTGGTCGTGCATATGCTTGGAATGATGAATCATGGAAGAAAAATGGGCCCATTAGCATTTTTAGGTCATTTGGATCAAAGTTGACTTTTCAAAATATCCAAAAATTTCCCAACTTCCACAAGGCATAACTTGCTCAAATTTTAAGCTTTTCTCATGTTCTTGGACATTTTGGAAAGGTCTTTGAGTCCTCTAACCAATGCCTTTGGTCCCATGTCATTTTGATTTACCAATCTCAAGTTATGGCCTTTGACTTAAAGTCCCTTTTTGTTGACTTTTGAAAATGACCTATAATGTTGAAATTGATAACTTTTTGTGAGAGCATTTCTTGGACTTGAAGTATGAATATGAGTTGTAGGAAATGTCTTTCTCTTCAAAATGAGCTTTGGATGGGATTTTTCTGATAATCCATGTGAAAGTTATGCCCTGGTCAATTTCAGTTGACTTTTTCAGCTGTCCAAATAAGGAAACTTTTGCAACTTGATGATTTTCTGAGCCAAATTTTGAGAATCATGATCAAGCATTGATCAAATGATGTTTGTGGCTTCAAAATGATATGTTGACCAAAAATTTGAACTTTTGACTGTCAAATGACCATTTTGCCCCTACAGTTGACTGTAGTGCAATTTAGGGTTTTGACTGTGCAATTTTGAGCTGAATGCCTTGCAACTTGATATGAGGATACTTGACCATGTTTGTAAGCATGTGAGACTTGATTGGGCCTTTGAAAACTTCACTTCCTTGATCAGAACACAAACCCTAATTTTGACTGTATAGGAGACAGTTGGACTGTGCAATCCTTGGGGAATTTTGCAGCTTGGCTTGGCAATTTCTTGGAGAATATGGGAGGGCAAATTTTGGGGTACAACAGTTGCCCCTGTTCAATCTTCTTAGACCTGAGGATGCAGATTGGCTGACGTGCCTTTCGTAATCCGAGGGTAGAAGATGATTGGACACTAGAGTGCCCAGAAATTTGCGCTCACATAGTAGCAGTGTGATGGGGGAATGGGCTTATAGATGCCATTTAGGGGTTGCTGGATAGGATGATGGGCTTATAGATGCCATCCGGATGTTGATCGCGTAGGAGATCCCTTAGCGAGAACCTGTATACCTGCAAAACAGAAAATGAGTACCTGACACGTCGCAGGAGTTGGTTTTCAGATGCTTGGTACAGAGGTGTCCTGACTGGTTACAGGAGCTGAGTCTGGAGCTTCGAAAGATGAATGAACTATGGATGGTTACTGCCTTAGCATGAATGGTAAGAGAACCTTGGGTGATTTTAACTTCAACAACGCTCGTTGAGAAAATCTTGGTGGGAAATACCATCTTCGCAGGATCGGAACGAGAACCATAGGCCATTATAATCTGAAAGGGAATCACCTCACTCGCCGTCGGAGAGGAAATCATAAGAAAAGGAATTGTCACCTCACTCACCGTCGGAGAGGGAACCATAGGAGACTATCACCTCACACTCACCGTCGGAGAGGGAAACATCTGAAAAAGGAATTACCACCTCACTCACCGTCGGAGAGGGGACCATAGGAGACTATCACCTCACACTCACCGTCGGAGAGGGAACCATCTGAAAAAGGAATTACCACCTCACTCACCGTTGGAGAGGGGACCCTAAGAGACTATCACCTCACACTCACCGTCGGAGAGGGAAACATCTGAAGAAGGAATTACCACCTCACTCACCGTTGGAGAGGGGACCATAAGAGACTATCACCTCACACTCACCGTCGGAGAGGGAAACATCTGAAGAAGGAATTACCACCTCACTCACCGTTGGAGAGGGGACCATAAGAGACTATCACCTCACACTCACCGTCGGAGAGGGAAACATCTGAAGAAGGCATTACCATCTCACTCACCGTTGGAGAGGGGACCATAGGTTCTGCTGAGTCTTTATCAGAAAAATCTGTTGGGAGTCGATTTAGCTGGACTAGAGAAGGCCTTGGACGGGATAACAACAGAGAATCTTAGGGTCGATTAACTGAACCGGTCTAGGTCTTGAAATGTCTTCAACTGGAATAAGTGTCAGAACGTCTCCATATCTGGTTCATATCTGGACTATATCTGGAAGGAAATCTGGAAGCAGCATCAGAACGTCACCATATCTGGTTTACATCTGAAACTATATCTGGAAGGAACTCTGGAAGCAGCATCAGAACGTCGCCATCTCTGTTTTACATCTGAAACTATATCTGGAAGGAAATCTAGAAGCAGCATCAGAACGTCACCATATCTGGTTTACATCTGAAACTATATCTAGGAGGATATCTGGAAGCAGTATCAGAACGTCACCATCTCTGGGTCATATCTGAAACTATATCTAGAAGGATATCTGGAAGCAGTATCAGAACGTCACCATCTCTGGGTCATATCTGAAACTATATCTGGAAGGAAATCTGGAAGCAGCATCAGAACGTCACCATATCTGGTTCATATCTGAAACTATATCTAGGAGGATATCTGGAAGCAGTATCAGAACGTCACCATCTCTGGTTCATATCTGAAACTATATCTAGGAGGATATCTGGAAGCAGTATCAGAACGTCACCATCTCTGGGTCATATCTGAAACTATATCTAGAAGGATATCTGGAAGCAGTATCAGAACGTCACCATCTCTGGGTCATATCTGAAACTATATCTAGAAAGAATTGAGATAGTTGGTAGTAATCATTTTTGTATTGATCTTTTCCTGAAAAGGCAAAACATAATTGTATGCAAAATCATGATGCATGAACTGTATGTCTTCAAAATTAATGAGATTCGTGTAGTATGATGCATATGCATGCTATAATGTATGAAGACGTGATGTTTATGAATGTATTTTTGTCTAAGAAAATAAATCCTTGATGGGTGCCGGGAAGTCGTATCCTGGGCTGATGTTGATGAATAGGTCTTGCTTCCGCCGGGGATGATAGTTGCAAGAGTTCCGATAGGAGAAGATGACTCCGTTGTGGAATAAACTTGGCAAATGGAGGATTCTGCGGGGAGAAAAGATACTTTAGCGACCATGCTGGGAAGCAATACTCTGTGGGAGAGAGATGCCTTGCTGAATTGTTGAGAGTTACTTGCTGGGGATGTCTTGTTGTTGGAAGTGTGAATAGACTTCGCTGGGGATAGGAAAGAACTACGTTGACGACGACCTTTCCGTGGCTTTTGGCTGAGGATAACCCAGTTATATCCTATTGAGGAAATAACTCTTTGAATAAAGCCGGGCGACGCGTTCGTGTTCTGCGAGGGGATAAGCTTCCAGAATCTACTGGGGATAAGCTTATTGCTTGGGGATAAATTCCAACTTTCCTGGGGAAACTGGATTGGACTCTCCTGGGGAGTTTTGAATTGCAGGGAAATGATTCCTTTGAATATGGATATGCCGCCGGGGAACAATCTTTAGACCAAGACTGCCGGGGATGCTTGTTAAGAATATGTATATATGCTGCTGGGGAGATGTTGAGATCTACTGGAGGGTACCCAACTTCCTTGAGATTTGATAATTCTGCTTGGAGAAGAATGCACTGCTTGCTGGCTCACTCTCTGGGGACTTAAGATATCCTGGTTGTTCTTCAGCCGAACCTACCTTGGTACCTTGGAGGACAGAACCATTAGGTTGCTTAGACAACTCTTCATTGCCCCTGTTTCTGAGGTGGGAGAGGAAGACCTATGAGGTGCTGATAGTTGTTGACGGGCAAACCTTCTTCTGGTAGGCAGGTGACAAGATGACAGAACATAGTCGTACGCTTTGATCCCTAACTTTTGCCTGGACCGCCCTTTCGGGTTTTCAGTCCACCGGGATACCCATTTTTGCCCAAGCCGCCTTTTCAGGTTTTCGACTTACCGGGTGTACAGATTTTTCCATTTCATCCCTTATTTTTGCCCGAACCCTTTTGGTTCGCCGGGAAGCCCTTATTTTTGCCTAGGCCAGTCGACCTAGCGGGTCTTTGATTGTGCGCAGTATTTTTTTCGACTATGTCCGTGCTTTCAGAATGTAGGGAGTTACCCCTGTTAGAAGTGTTTTGTCATGCCACCAGAAGGTGTTTGATCAGGCGAGATTCGTTATTAGAATTCCCCAAGTGACTCAGGTGGAGATTTTCCCCAGGCTATTTGGCCTTTGAGAGATTCTCCGAATCTTGATTGGATTGCCCCAGATGATGGACCATGCTCATGTCGTGCCCCTCGATTGGAGATACTCTTGTTCATTAGACTTTCATTGTGCGAATTTCCCTGCTGTTCAAACAAAAAGTCATATGCAAACAAAGTTATGTTAAAAATGCAAAGCCTATGTCTGTCTTCAAGATTTTGTAAATGCGTTTTTTTTTTCATAAAACAAGTGATTGTTTGTAAAACGTGATGTCAACACCGTATTTACCGTAGGCCTTAAGGAGTCAGGATACCTTTCGTGACAGTATGCTTTCGAACTAACCCATGCTTCAGCTAGGACTTTTAAGGGTTGTAACGTGGCTTGGTTCACGGTTTAAGAAACAAAGGATAAAGGCTCAAATTTTATTTGTACCCACCCGCTCTTCGTGATGTTCTCCAAACCTAAACTCAGTTGATCATACGTTAGACCTTGTTTGAGTCTTTGCTCTGATTTTCCGGTGATGATTCGGATGTTGATGATTTCTTTTGAATAGGCAGTCATCTCCTTTTTTGCTGAGGGTTTGTAAGACCTCTTTCTTTTTTATTTTTGTTATCCCTTTCTTTTTTTGCCTGAACCGTTCCCCTTTTTGGAATTACAGTCAGCGGGATGCCCCAGTTTGGTAAGTCTCCTTCATTGGTTTTGACTTTTTGGGCTTTTTATTTTTTGAGATAATGACTGCCTTTCTTTATTGATTATTCGGAACCATCACCGTTTTTTTTGTTTTGTAAGGACCTCTTTGGTGCCATTCGTTATGCACTTGGATCAACTGAGAGACTACCCTTCCCCAGGTTATGATTAAGGGTTTTAAATTTCGAAAAGAAAAACTCCTACTTCTTTGGCTCAGAGGGGTTGACGAGGGATTATCATCCTTATAACTCCAGTGTTTAGGGATTGAAACAATGCCTGTACCTCATCAGCGGGGTCTGTTCAAAAGCATACTGTCAAGATTGCGGTATCGTTTTCGTCATCCTCCCTCAAGAGGCTTAGAATTAATGAGAGTTGATCATCAGAAAAAATATGAAAATAATTTGCATATAGTGAATACGAATATATTGCTTCAAAACAGACATATGCAATGCATTAATAGAATAACAACGTTTGATATGAATGGAATGTTTGAACAAATCAAAAGAAAATTACAACTTGAAAGATTCTAATGAACAAAAATTTCTCAATCCTAGCCATGCTTTGGCAAGGGAGCAGTGATCACATTGGGAGTCTCGGCGGGCTCGAACTCGATCTCTTTAGCATCGATCATATTCAGAATCTTGTACTTCAGTGCCCAACAGTCCTCAGTATCGTGCCCCGGGCTACCAGAATGGTAAGCGCACCTTGCTTCTGGGTTGTAATTTGGAGAGGAAGTCTTTGGATTTGCAGGAGGGTTGATCACCGCAATCAGGTTCATCCTTAACATGTGCTGCAAAGCTCGTGACCATGGCATGTTGATGTTGGTGAATTGTCTCTTAGGCTCGTCCGACCTGTTCTGATCAACCCGCTGTTCTTGGCGAGGTCGTTGTTGGCCCTGAGAAGTAGTAGCAACTCGGAGAGGTCTATTCATTGGACCCGACTTTTGCCTTCTTGGAAGCTGTTCCATGACCTGGTCTCTGATTTGGGCTGGTTGCTTCATGCCTTAAGGAAGCTGACTGATCATGGCCCTCAGCTCTCCTTGCTCCTGAGCTAAACCTTGAATGAGGGCCCTTTGCCCCAGCATCTGGGTTTTCAATGTGTCTACCTCAGCTTGTAGACGCTTCAGCTGCTCGTCCTTGTCCTCTTCAGGACTCTTTCTGATCAGATTCCCCATGAGGAGTGTCCTCAACTCTTCCTGCCCCTTGGATAGGCCTAGGAAGATTTCCCTGAACTGAGTCTCTTGAGTGTGAAGGTCCTGGTTATCTGGTTGTGAAGCCATTGCTGAAATAAACAGCGAGAAAGGTAAGTGACCTGCAACAAGGATACCTGCAATGCAATGATATGTATGATATGCATGCAATGTTTTCAAGGACCTCGCAGGGTAAACAAGAAAATTTGTTAGAATTTGGGTCCGGTAACTTGATTGAAGGAACTACATATTATTGAGAGTCCTTCTTCAAGGGTCAAAGGCTCACCATATCCAGTGGGTCATAGCCCCTGACAATTTTGGCTCGGGGAACCTTCTTCAAGTCTCAAAGCTCACCATATCAAGTGGGTCATAGCCTCTGACAACCTTGGCTAGAGGAAAATAAATCCTCTTTGCCCCTTGCTAGATGTTTGATTCATCATGACCTGCATCACAAGCCCTTGAGATCCTTGAAATGGGTTAGGATGTATGCAATGGTATGATGTCATGATGCATGGGGTGATATGAATAAACCCTGTTATGAGTCCTTATTAAGGACTGCAAACCAAAACCTGCAAGAAACCTAAGTAAATCCTGTCATGAGTCCTAATTAAGGACTAAATAAAACCTGCAAAACACTCAGTAAACCCTGTTATGAGTCCCAGTTAAGGACTATAAACAAAACCTGCAAGTAGTTCATGTGTTAGATAACAAGCATGCAAGTAGGCAAGTACGAAGGCACACAAGTCACACAAGAGAAGCCCTTAGAGTTTAGGCCAACATGAGGTCTAGGTATTACCCTCTTTCAGTTTGTTGGTTCATACCTATCCTATCAAAGTAACCGGGTTCTTAGAGGATCCCAATATCATTGACTACCCTCAATCGGTCATAACTCCAGCATCACAATCTTTTCTTGCGGCCAGAACCATCACGAGAGTTTAGCCTCAATGGGCGTAGCATACTGCTACTGTTCTATTGGCCAAGTTGGGTCATTTAAGGTTCTAAGGTTGTTGGTGCTTAATGACTCCTTAGAAGACCCATATTCTCCTCGTTGCGACACAAGGGATATCGGTACAGACCAAGGTGCCACACCAACGTAGCCACTGTTTCACCCGTGTCGGTCTACGCCGGACAGGTCCCTCACAGCTTATGCTACCTAAACAGGGTATCCCCAGATCCGGGTTAGGATCTATGTAACTCCGATGCAACCCACAATAGTAAAGCAAGCAAATCAATACAATTGAAAACACAGTTATGAACTAGCCCTAAGGTACACCTCACTTTAAGTTAAGTCCCCAGCAGAGTCGCCAGTTCTGTGATCGGTGGATCTGGAACTGACTGTTTAACGCTGGTTCGCGAAATGTCGCGGAAGCAAGAGTCGCCACCGTCTTTTATTTTCTCCAATTGGAAAGGACAAAAGCACAGAAAAATTCCTTAAAGAGATTGCTCTCGGTTCGGGAGGTAGGTTATAGAAAAGGAAGGTGTTAGCACCCTTTCTATCCATGGTTATCCATGGGCTCTTAGATACTTGCTCACTTGTGTTTTCAAAAATGGTTTGTTTGCTTTTCAACTGTGGGTTTTAAAAAGTTTCTTTGAAAATTCTAGTTCGACTCTTGTGTCAGAGTGTTTGAAAAATTGCTTTGAAAGCTTTTTGAAAAGGTGTCGGTGTGAAAAGATTTTTTTGTTTGTTTTTGAAGAGAGCAAGTATCCATGAGAACCTACCTACCCTAAGGAATTCGTCTGTGTAAATGTCCTTTCAAGTAGTACTATCCCACCATTGAGAGGTAGGTAGCACCACCGTTGGAGGTGTTCGGGTCAATTCGAGTTTAGGGACATTGTGGTCACCGAGCAAAGGTAAGACACCTTAGAAGCTACCCTTATGCCATTGATCTTTTATTCCGAGGCAACCGTTCCGAGGCAACTTATCCGAGGCAACTTTGTTTTAGGCAACTAGATCAATGGACACAAGGACTCACTAAGACATCCTATAGTCGACGGCCACGTTTCGAGGGACAAGGCAACAGTGTGATCACCGGAGCAATGGGAAGATACCTTAGAAGCTACCCTCATGCCAGGTTCCCGGATCATGAGGACTTACTAAGACATCCTCTACTCGACGATCACCTTTCGAAGGCAAGGCAACAGTGAGGCGTACCCTAGAGGTGGTGTGTGCGATTCGTGTGTCGTTTTCATTGATATTTGTCTTGTCATGTTAAAGTGATCTACGCTTGATTTTATTTAAGGCCATACATTCTTTCATGCTTTTTGTTAACAGTTAAAAAATATTTGCGGGAAAGTAAATCTAAGGCTATTACAAATGGCGCGGGTCCACATCGCCAAAATTAAACCGGACCCGATTTGACGGAAAAGTAAATAAAGCAATTAAAGAAAAGAAATTGAAAAGTGCGAGAAGTAAATGTTACAACGCTTTGGGAGAGGTACATAATTAATTAAACAAAATGAAGCAAGTATGCGAAATTAAACAATTAAGAATATGGGCGTTGGACCCTTTCGCAAAATATTAAAATTAACGAGGAATTAAAATTAAAAAATAAAAGAGAATGTTTTTGGTATTTTGTGTTTTTTAAGATTCAATAGAAAAAAGCATTAATTAAAATTAACTAACCCTAATTCTAATGGTTTTTAAATTTATTATGAAAGTATCAAAATTTAACCTAAATTAAACCTAAGTTTTTATGTACAATTTAATTATAAAAATAAATAAATAAATAATATTATGGAAAAAAAAAAAGAAAATTAAAAGGAATAAAATTTATCAAACCTAATTCTATGTTTTTTTTATATTTTTATTGTGAAAAGAATTAATGTTGCAACCTAAATTAAAACTAAATTTATTTTACATGCAATTTGCTTATGAAAATAATTAAAATAAAAATATTACATTTTTCATCTTTTCTGATTTTTTTGTGCATTTTTATATTTTGTAAACATAATTAATCAAATTAAAGCAATAAAATCAATAAAACAATAATTGAAAAAATAAAATATAAAGCAAAATTGCAAACCAGGGGGGGTTCAGGCCCCAATTGTGAGGTATGCCTTTAGAAATCCAGGCCCATTACTCTGAAGCCCTTTTTGACTTTCATGGCTTGCGTGCCTCAATGTTGACTAGGGCTTAGCGTGCTCTTTAGATCTGTGCCTTTGGTTTGGCCATCAGGGGCACGTGGACGGTTGACCAGGAATGTGTATGATGCACCTGGACTTTTGAAATTGCACCTGAACATTTATGGCAAAACAATATAGGAAATTATACAGACCTGGGGCTCGAACCCAGGTCACTAGCCTCACCAACCAACACCTGTGCCACTGAGCCATGTCAATTTCATTTAATATATAATGGCATATAAATATAATAAATAAAGACATGATATTAGTGGGTTGGAGCGCGCGCAAATTTGAAACAGCCTATAGCGCTTGGACAGCACATCGTCTTCTTCGCATGTTTTTTATTTTTCTGAAAACAAGAACATTCAGCCACGGTTTTCTATACGTGGTGTTAGGCTGCTTTAGAGAAAATAGCGACTAGCGCTATAGGGTCAATAAATTAGGCGCGATAGGTGATCCTTCTTCATCTCCATGCACTGAACTGGATGGTGGTGGTCTCAAGGCTTAATTTTTCCTCGTTTGCAAATCCCCAATTCCAACCTCTGAAAACCCTAAAATTCACTCATGGCATATTCATATATACAGCGTAATAATCAAATTAGATGCATTGGTTAGCTTTAGAATCACATGAGGAACAAGAATCTATGAACAAAATGCTGTAAAAATGCTTAAAATATGAAACACGATGATCAATTTTTCTCTGTACAGTTTGAGTTCAATATACCAGTTCTTGGCGTGTTGATGGATGTTTGTGATTGGAATGTGTTCAGGGCAACCTTGGCAAGATATTGAAACAAGAATGGAGGCTTGAATCGACCTAGAAAGTGCTTTTCAGTTTTGAGTTTTTAGGGAATTTTTCCAAGTTTGTCAATGGTTCTTTAGCGCAGCTTTTAGTCTCCTATGATTAGGGTTCTCATCTTGCATATGTAGTGAACAAATTAGGTTAAGAAAATTGACTAGAATCTCTTGCAATCATGAATTGGAGATTTGATTTGTTAAGGATCTTTTTTCAATCTTTTTCAAGTGTTCTTGTGCCAATTAGCATCCAATCAATCCAATTCTTTCCTAATTAGCATGTGCACGAAATCTTGATGGCAAAACATGTATAAAAAGATTTGTTAAGGCAAGTTAGATATTTTTCATGTATTTAAATAATTTAAATGAATTAATATTAATAATAATTCAAATAAATAAATAAAAAATGAGAAAATACTTCCCTTTGGGCCAAGTGGTCGTGCATATGCTTGGAATGATGAATCATGGAAGAAAAATGGGCCCATTAGCATTTTTAGGTCATTTGGATCAAAGTTGACTTTTCAAAATATCCAAAAATTTCCCAACTTCCACAAGGCATAACTTGCTCAAATTTTAAGCTTTTCTCATGTTCTTGGACATTTTGGAAAGGTCTTTGAGTCCTCTAACCAATGCCTTTGGTCCCATGTCATTTTGATTTACCAATCTCAAGTTATGGCCTTTGACTTAAAGTCCCTTTTTGTTGACTTTTGAAAATGACCTATAATGTTGAAATTGATAACTTTTTGTGAGAGCATTTCTTGGACTTGAAGTATGAATATGAGTTGTAGGAAATGTCTTTCTCTTCAAAATGAGCTTTGGATGGGATTTTTCTGATAATCCATGTGAAAGTTATGCCCTGGTCAATTTCAGTTGACTTTTTCAGCTGTCCAAATAAGGAAACTTTTGCAACTTGATGATTTTCTGAGCCAAATTTTGAGAATCATGATCAAGCATTGATCAAATGATGTTTGTGGCTTCAAAATGATATGTTGACCAAAAATTTGAACTTTTGACTGTCAAATGACCATTTTGCCCCTACAGTTGACTGTAGTGCAATTTAGGGTTTTGACTGTGCAATTTTGAGCTGAATGCCTTGCAACTTGATATGAGGATACTTGACCATGTTTGTAAGCATGTGAGACTTGATTGGGCCTTTGAAAACTTCACTTCCTTGATCAGAACACAAACCCTAATTTTGACTGTATAGGAGACAGTTGGACTGTGCAATCCTTGGGGAATTTTGCAGCTTGGCTTGGCAATTTCTTGGAGAATATGGGAGGGCAAATTTTGGGGTACAAAAGTTGCCCCTGTTCAATCTTATTAGACCTGAGGATGCAGATTGGCTGACGTGCCTTTCGTAATCCGAGGGTAGAAGATGATTGGACACTAGAGTGCCCAGAAATTTGCGCTCACATAGTAGCAGTGTGATGGGGGAATGGGCTTATAGATGCCATTTAGGGGTTGCTGGATAGGATTATGGGCTTATAGATGCCATGCTAAGAGATGATGGAAGGTGGATGGGCTTATTGATGCCATCTGGATGTTGATCGCGTAAGAGATTCCTTAGCGAGAACTTGCGTACCTGCAAAAGAAAAAATGATTACCTGGCTTGTTGCCGAAGCTGGTTTTCAAATTCTTTGCGTGTATGTGTCCTGGCTGGTTACATGAGCTGGATCTGGAGCTTCAAAAAGGTGATGAATGAACCAGGGATGGTTACTATCTCAACAGGAACAGTGAGAGAACCTTGGATGATTTCAACCTCAACAGCAATCATTGAGAGAATCTTGGATAACTTCGACTTCAACAGTAACGCTGAGCGAATCTTGGGATGATTACTACCTCCGCAGTATCGGGGAGAGAACCACAGGCGACTACAACCTCAACAGCAATCATTGAGAGAATCTTGGATGACTTCAACTTCAACAGTAACGCTGAGCGAATCTGGGGATGATTACTACCTCCGCAGTATCGGGGAGAGAACCACAGGCGACTACAACCTCAACAGCAATCATTGAGAGAATCTTGGATGACTTCGACTTCAACAGTAACGTTGAGCGAATCTTGGGATGATTACTACCTCCGCAGTATCGGGGAGAGAACCACAGGCGACTACAACCTCAACAACAATCATTGAGAGAATCTTGGATGACTTCGACTTCAACAGTAACGCTGAGCGAATCTTGGGATGATTACTACCTCCGCAGTATCGGGGAGAGAACCACAGGCGACTACAACCTCAACAGCAATCATTGAGAGAATCTTGGATGACTTCGACTTCAACAGTAACGCTGAGCGAATCTTGGGATGATTACTACCTCCGCAGTATCGGGGAGAGAACCACAGGCGACTACAACCTCAACAACAATCATTGAGAGAATCTTGGATAACTTCAACCTCAACAGCAATCGTTGAGAGAAACTTGGGATGATTACTACCTCCGCAGTATCGGGGAGAGAACCACAGGCGACTACAACCTCAATAGCAATCATTGAGAGAATCTTGGATAACTTCAACCTCAACAGCAATCATTGAGAGAAACTTGGGATGATTACTACATCCGCAGTATCGGGGAGAGAACCACTGGCGACTACAACCTCAACAGCAATCATTGAGAGAATCTTGGATAACTTCAACCTCAACAGCAATCGTTGAGAGAAACGTGGGATGATTACTACCTCCGCAGTATCGGGGAGAGAACCACAGGCGACTACAACCTCAACAGCAATCATTGAGAGAATCTTGGATAACTTCAACCTCAACAGCAATCGTTAAGAGAAACTTGGGATGATTACTACCTCCGCAGTATCGGGGAGAGAACCACAGGCGACTACAACCTCAACAGCAATCATTGAGAGAATCTTGGATAACTTCAACCTCAACAGCAATCGTTGAGAGAAACTTGGGATGATTACTACCTCCGCAGTAACGGGGAGAGAACCACAGGCGACTACAACCTCAACAGTAATCATTGAGAGAATCTTGGATAATTTCTACTTCAACAGTAACGCTGAGAGAAACTTGGGATGATTACTACCTCCGCAGTAACGGGGAGAGAACCACAGGCGACTACAACCTCAACAGTAATCATTGAGAGAATCTTGGATATCTTCTACTGAGTCTTTATCAGGAAAATCTGTTAGGGGTCGATTTAACTGGACTAGAGAAGGCCTTTGACTGGATAAGAAACAGAAAATCTTAGGGTCGATTAACTGAACCGGTCTAGGTCTTGAAATGTCTTCAACTGGATAAGAAACAGGGAGATCTTAGGGTCGATCTGACTGAACCAGAGAAGGCCTTTGACTGGATAAGAAACAGAAAAATCTTAGGGTCGATTTAACTGAATCGGTCGAGGTCTTGAAATGTCTTCAACTGGATGAGAAACAGGGAGATCTTAGGGTCGATCTGACTGAACCAGTCTAGGTCTTGGAATGTAGCTGAGAACTTAACTGGATCTTTCCTGAAAGGTAAAGGTCAGTCATATGTCATGCATGATATGAATCAAGCGATGATGTTCTCAACATAAGTGAGATTTGTAATATATGATGCGTATATGCATGCTATAATGATGTATGGAAGTGTGATGTTTATGAATATATGTTTTCGTCTTAGGAAAATAAATCCTTGACGGGCGCCGGGAAGTCACTCCTGGGCTGATGTTGAAGAATAGATTTTGCTTCCGCTGGGGATGATAGTTGCAAGAATACCGGTGGGAGAAGATAACTCCGTTGGGGCATAAACTTGGCGAATGGGTAACTCTGCGGGGGAGGAAAGTACTCTAACGATCTTGCTGGGAAGCAATACTCTGTGGGGAGAGAGATACTTTGCTGAAATGTTGATAATAACTTGCTGGGGATACCCTTGTTATGTTGGAAGCGTTGATAGACTTCGCTGGGGATAAGAAGACTTCGTCGAGGACGATCTTTCCGTAGCTATTGGCTGAGGATAACCCAGTTATATCCTGGTAAGGAAATAACTCTTTAAATAAAGCCGGGAGACGCGTTCGTGCTCTGCGAGGATAAGCTTCCAGAATCTACTGGGGATAAGCTTACTGCCGGGGAGATGATTCCAGCTTTCCTGGGGAACTAATTTGGACTCTCCTGGGGAAGTTTGAACTGTAACGGGGAAGTGGCTCCACTGAATGTTGATATACCGCCGGGGAACAATCTTTAGGCCAAGATTGCCGGGGATGCTTGTTAAGAATGCATATATATTGCTGGGGAATGTTGAGATCTGCGGGAGGATACCCAACTTCCTTAAGGTTGATAATATAGCTTGGCTTGAGGAGAGTATACTGCTTGCTGGCTCACTCTCTGGGGAATTAAGATATCTGGTTATGTTCTTTAGCCGAACCCACCTTGGTACCTTGGTGGACAGAGCCAATAGATCACTTAGACCACTCATTATTGCCCCTGTTTCTGAGGTGGGAGTAGAAGACCTGTGAGGCGCTGATAGCTTGTTGATGGACAGTCCTACTTCTGGTAGGCAGGTGACAAGATGACGAGACACAGTCGTACGCCTTGATCCCTAACTTTTGCCTGGACCTCCCTTTTGGGTTTTCAGTCCACCGGGATACCCATTTTTGCCCAAGCCGCCTTTTCAGGTTTTCGACTTACCGGGTGTACAGATTTTTTCCATTTCATCCCTTCATTTTGCCCGAACCCTTTTGGTTCGCCGGGAAGCCCTTATTTTTGCCTAGGTACGTCAACCTAGCGGGTCTTTGATTTTGCGTAGTATTTTTTCGACCGTGTCCATGCTCTTAGAATGTAGGGAGTTGCCCCTGTTAGAAGTGTTTTTGTCCTGCCACCAGAAGGTGT
This sequence comes from Vicia faba, assembly GCA_948472305.1. NCBI lineage: Eukaryota > Viridiplantae > Streptophyta > Magnoliopsida > Fabales > Fabaceae > Vicia > Vicia faba. The sequence continues at coordinate 368,568,708 of OX451737.1, read as the reverse complement.
TTGATCAGGCAAGGTTCGTTGTTGGAATGCCCCAAGTGACTTAGGCGGAGATTTGCCCCAGGCTATTTGGCCTTTGAGAGATTCTCCGAATCTTGATTGGATTGCCCCAGATAATGGACACTGGCCATGTCTGCCCCTTGATTGGAAGTGCTTTTGTTCGCTAGGTATTCATCGTGCGAATTTCCTGTTGTTCAACCAAAAAGACATATGCAAACAAAGTTATGTTAAAAATGCAAAGCTTATGTCTGTCTTGAAGATTTTAGAAATGCATTCTTTTTCATAAAACAAGTGAATGTTTGTAAAACGTGATGTCCACTCTGTATTTTACCGTAGGCCTTAAGGAGTCAGGATACCTTTTGTACAGTATGCTTTCGAACTAACCCATGCTTCAGCTAGGACTTTTGAGGGTTATAACGTGGCCTGGTTCACGGTTTAAGAAACAAAGGATAAAGGCTCAAATTATTTGTACCCACCCGCTCTTCGTGATGTTCTTCAAACCTAAACTCAGTTGATCATACGTTCGACCTTGTTTGAGTCTTTGCTCTGATTTCTGGTGATGATTCAGATGTTGATAACTTATTTTGAATAGGCAGTCATTTCTGTTTTTGTTTAGGGTTTGTATGACCTCTTTCTTTTTGATTTTGCTATCCCTAAAAATTTTTTTTTGCCTGAACTATTCTTTTATGATTACAGTCAGCGGGATGCCCCAGCTTTGTAAGTCTCCTTCATAGGTTTTGACTTAATGGGTTTTTATTTCGAAAGATAATGACTACCTTTCTTTATTGATTGTTCTGAACCATCACTGTCTTTCTTTATTTTACAAGGACCTCTTTGGTGCCATTTGTTGTGCACTTGGATCAACTGAGAGAACTACCCTGCCCCAGGTTATGATTAAGGGTTTTAAATTTCGAAAAGAAAAACTCCTACTTCTTTGGCTCAGAGGGGTTGACGAGGGATTATCATCCTTATAACTCCAGTGTTTAGGGATTGAAACAATGCCTGTACCTCATCAACGGGGTCTGTTCAAAAGCATACTGTAGATTATGGTATCGTTTTCGTCATCCTCCCTCAAGAGGCTTAGAATTAAAGAGAGTTGATATCAGAAAAAATATGAAAATAATTTGCATATAGTGAATACGAATATATTGCTTCAAAACAGACATATGCGATGCATTAATGAAATAACGATGTTTAACAATGATTAAATGTTTGAACAAAAGAAAATTACAACTTGAACATTCGAATGAACAAAAGTTTTCTCTTCTCAGGGCCTGTTACTTCAGCTGGTGAGTCTTGGAGGGATGGTAGCCTGACCATCTTGTGTGAACTCCAATGCCCCTTCATCAATCAGGTCCTGGATCTTGTTCTTCAGAGCCCAACACTCATTTGTATCATGTCCTGGGCAGGCAGAATGGTAGGCACACCTCTTATTGGGATCATAGATGGGAGATGCTGTGTTGGGATTCTGGGGATGAGCCCTTAATGTGATCAAATTCAATCTCAACAGGCGTTGTAAAGCTTGAAACAGCGACATGTTGAGCGGGGTGAATTGCCTCCTGGACTTGTCTGGCTGAAGCCGATGAGGTTGATGCTGAATTTGTGACACTGGAGCCATTTGAGGAGCTCTCCCCTTATCTCCTTGTCTCAACGGTGATTGAATGATGACTGGCTTTTTACCCTTAGGCGTTTGCCCCAGTTGGTTGCCCTGAAGCAGTTGGTTGACGAGAACCCCAAGCTCATCTTGTCTTTGAGCTAACCCTTGAATGGCAGTCACCTGCCCCAGCATCTGGACCTTCAATGCATCCACCTCAGCTTGTAGGTGTTTCAGCCATTCATCCTCAGCACTGTTCCTGACAAAAGTCTCCATGAGAAGTGTCCTCAACTCCTCCCGCCCCTTGGATAGATTCAGGAGGATTTCCCCGAACCGAGTCTCTTGAGCAAGAAGGTCCTGGTTATCTTGTTGGGAAGCCATTGCTGAAATAAACAGCGGAGAAGGTAAGTGACCTGTAACAAGGGTACCTGTTATGCAATGATGTATATGTATGCATGCAATGTTTTCAAGGATCTCGCGGGATAAACAAGAAAATTGTTAGAATTAGAATCTGGTATCTTGATTGAAGTAACTTCGTGTTGTAGAGAGTCCTTCTTCAAGGGTCAAAGGCTCACCATATCCAGTGGGTCATAGCCCCTGAATTTAGTCATCATGTCTGGTTTTGATTTCCAAACAACCTTGGTTAGGGGAACCTTCTTCAGAGCTCACCATATCAAGTGGGTCATAGCCCCTGACAACCTTGGCTAGAGGAAAATAAATCCTATTTTCCCCTTGCTAGATGTTTGATTTATCATGACCTGCATCACAAGCCCTTGAGATCCTTGAAATGGGTTAGGATGTATGCAATGGCATGATGTTATGCTATGCATGGGGTACTATGGGTAAACCCTGTTATGAGTCCTCATTAAGGACTATAAACAAAACCTGCAAGACTTAATAACTCTGTTATAAGTCCCAATTAAGGACTATAAACGAAACCTGCGAGAAACTCAAGTAAAACCTGTCATGAGTCCCAATTAAGGACTATAAACAAAAACCTGCAAATAGTTCATGTGTCAGGTAGAGCATGCAAGTAGTCAAGTACGAAGGCACACAAGTCACACAAGAGAAGCCCTTAGAGTTTAGGCCAGCATGAGGTATGGGTATTACCCTCTTGAAGTTGGTGGGCTCAACCTGTCCTATTAGAAGTAACCGGGTTCTGAGGGTCCCAATATCACGGGATTGCTTTCATTGTTCATCGTTTCGATTTAGCCACTGAACTGGCGACCGAAATATTCCAGGAAAGCAACCCTCAATTGAGTGTAGTATCGAGTATCAACCAACCTCGGACTGCACCAAAGTCAGTTATCTCACTACCCTAAAGAGGCCAAGATAGTTCAATTAAGGTTCCTAAGGTCTGTTGATGCTTCACAACACCACGCGGAGGCCCCGTACTCTCCTTGACTTGACTCAAGGGTTACCGGTACACACCAAAGTGCCACATCAACGTAGCAGACTGTTTCAACCATGTCGGTATACCCCGCACAGTTCTCTCACAGCCTTGTTGCTACTTTCTAAGAAGGTATCCCCAGATCCGGGTTAGGATCTATAGAACTCCCAAGCAACCCACAAATTTAAAGCAGACAAGTCAATACAATTGAAAACACAGTTATGAACTAAGCCCTAAGGTACACCTCACTTTAAGTTTAAGTCCCCAGCAGAGTCGCCAGTTCTGTGATCGGTGGATCTGGAACTGACTGTTTAACGCTGGTTCACGAAATGTCGCGGAAGCAAGAGTCGCCACCGTCTTTTATTTTCTCCAAATGGAAAGGATAAAAGCACAGAAAAATTCCTTAAAGAGATTGCTCTCGGTTCGGGAGGTAGATTATAGAAAGGGAAGGTATTAGCACCCTTTCTATCCATGGTTATCCATGGGCTCTTAGATACTTGCTCATTTGTGTTTTCAAAAATGGTTTGTTTGCTTTTCAACTGTGGGTTTTAAAAAGTTTCTTTGAAAATTTCAGTTCGACTCTTGTATCGGTCCTCAAGAGTGTTTGAAAAAATGCTTTCGAAAGCTTTTTGAAAAGGTGTCGGTGTGAAAAGTATTTTTGATTTGTTTTTGAATTTAGAGCAAGTATCTAGAGTCGTCTACCTACCCTAAGGAATTCGTCTGTGTAAATGTCCTTTAAAGTAGTGCCATCCCACCATTGAGAGGTAGGTAGCACCACCGTTGGAGGTATTCGGGTCAATTCAAGGGTTCGGGACATGGTGATTACTGGAGCAATAGGAAGACACCTTAGAAGCTACCCTCATGCTAGGTTCCTGGATCATGAGGACTTACTAAGACATCCTCTACTCGACGATCACCTTTCGAGGCAAGGCAACAGTGAGGCGTACCCTAGGAGTGGTGTGTGATTTGTGTGTCAGATTCAGTTATTTTTGTCTTGTTCATGTCAAAGTGATCTACGCGTTCGTTTTTATTTTGTCATTCATTCTTGCATGCCATTATTAACAGTTTAAAAGAGCGAGAAATATAAAGTTCCTAAACTATTACAAAGGCGCGGGTCCACATCGCCAAATTTAAATCCAGGACCCGATTTGACAGAAAATAAAGAAGTAAAGTAAAGTGCGAGAAATATAAATTTACACGGCTTTGAGAGAGTTACATAAATATTATAAGAAATAAAATAAAATGCGCGAGTTGGAATTAAAATTGAAAGTGAGGGCGTTGGACCCTTTTGGAATTAAATTGAATGAAAAATTAATTAATTATTAAATTAAAGAAAAGAAATGTTTTTTTGATGGTTTTTGTATTTATGAAATAAAGAAAATTAAAATTCAAGAGAAACCCTAATTCTAAGTTGTTTTTAATTATTAAAGAAAAATATTAAAGTTTAACCTAATTTACTAAATATTTAATGTACATGTTTATTTACAAAATAAATTAGTAATTAATAATAATGATAATAAGAAAAAATTATTTATTAAGAAAAGTGATAAAAAGTTAAAAAACCTAATTTCTACATATTTTAATTTATTGAGAAAAAGAGTAAAGTTTTAAAACCTAATTTACTAAACTAATTATTAAAGTTTATTTACAAAATAAATTAATAGTGAAATAATAATAATTAAATATATTTTAGTTTCTGATTTTTTATCTTATGAAAATTAATTTATGAAATTAAAGAAAACAATTGAAAACAATTAAAAGAATAAAAAGGAAAATCAAATAAAAAAATAAAAATGTGCAAACCATGGAGGGTATTCAGACCCAAAGGGAGGTTTTTTGTGAGAAATCTGGCCCATTAGACAAAAAGCCTTGTTTGACTTTCTGGCATCACGTGCGTGTTCATTGACTCCTGAGTACCATGGTCTGCATTCTTTGGCCATTGGATTGGGTTTCATGGCCATTTGTGTTCTGGCTGTTGGCCATTTGGCTTTTGGCCTCAACGTTCCTTAATCTTCTAGGATATCTGTCTCGCCATGTATTAGTGTCATGCATAAGTTTTTCTACTTTGGCCATTTGGCTTTTGGCTTTTGGCCATTTGGCTTTTGGCCTCAACGTTCCTTAATGGACCTGCATGGGATCCTGTCTAAATCTGCAGTGTTGAATCTCATGAACACATTAAATAAAATCATAAAATGCAAATAAAGCCAATATATGAAGAAATTTAATGTTTAGGCACAATATGGCATGTATGAATGATTATACCCTTTTGATCATGGAGATCAAATCAATCTTACCCTTACTGGAAAATTAGTGACCGGAATGCTTTTATGCCTTACTGGAAAATTAGGATCATGGAGATCAGGCCAGCCTTATCCTTACTGAAGAAGTAGTGAGGTGTTGGTTTGTAACTGTGATGGCTTGTTTGTAGTGAGAGAGGGATTTGTAATAATTTCAAGGTTTTAGGGTTCTTGAAAGAATTTGATATTCTAACAGTGTTGTGGCAAGGTTTTTTTCTCTCTTTTCCTCTCTTTTTGTTTGTGTGAAAAGAAGGTGATTATATAATGGAAATTAGGGTAAAGAAAATGGGCTTTGAATGTGCAATTGGGCCTCCAATGTTCACTTGAGTTCGTCACTTTCCAGGCTAAATCGCAGGGACTTAAGTGCAATTTTTGAAGTTGAAATGTGAAAACAAAATGTAGCCGACATCTATAACTAACTCCTGTCCGAAAATTGGCTCAATCGGATAAACGGTGAATTAGTTATGAATTTTTGAAGTTTCAGCTCAGACAAACTTATTTTGGGCTCCAGTGTCGACTCTGACACGTTCTTCAATAAAAAACTGGTATTGATTGGAGCATAATCCGGTCTCGACTTTTGAAGCAAAGTTGTAGATCTACGAGTCAGGGACCTTGTGTAAAAATATGAGCCCAATCCGATAAAAATTGACCGAGTTATGAATTTTCGAAGTTTCGGCCCAGATGAAATAATATTCAGCATTCAGGATTTTCGGCGTGTCACGCACTCTGAGCAAAAAATGAAGGCCTTTTGAATACCTTTTGAACTCAATACCTTCTTTGAAAATGTAGCCAACTCAATTTGTGAAATTTTGGCGCCAGAACCAGCTCGATACGATGAAAATCGACCAAGTTATGATTTTTTGAACATGACGCAAATAAACTTCTGTCACAAATTTTCTGCACGAAAATACTTGATAAATCCACATTTTTGAAGACCTTCTGATCGAAATTGGCTTCCAGCCGTGAGAGATGAAAACGTAGATAATGTCAAGAAGGAATTTTGGCCACCAGAACGGGTTCAAAACGAGTCACGATCTTCAAGTTAAGAATTTTTTAGCGCGTAAAAACTGCACTTTCAGCACACTTTTTCACTATATTTCTTCAAGAAAACTCACACATTCGGATACCTTCTTTAAAGAATTGACTCTTGAGCCGAACCTGAATTTGAGAATATGTTATCAGAGATATCTTGGCGAAAGAACACCTGAATATAACGTGCCGGGTTGGACTTGTGAATTTTCTTGAAATGTTTTGAGAAATATGGGAGGGCAAATTTTGGGGTACAACAACGTTGTTGTTGTTGTTGTTGTTGTTTATTTGATGTTGTTTTAGTTGTTGTTGTTTATTTGACGTTGTTGTTATTTATTTGACGTTGTTGTTGTTGTTTATTTGACGTTGTTGTTTTTGACATTGTTATTGTTGTTGTTTATTTGACGTTGTTTTTGTTGTTGTTGTTTATTTGGCGTTGTTGTTGTTGTTTATTTGACATTGTTGTTGTTGACATTGTTATTGTTGTTGTTTATTTGACGTAGTTTTTGTTGTTGACGTTGTTGTTGTTGTTTATTTGACGTTTTTGTTGTTCTTGATGTTGTTGTTGTTGTTTATTTGACGTTGTTGTTGTTGTTGTTGTTTATTTGACGTTGTTGTTGTTGTTGTTCATTTGACGTTGTTGTTGTTGTTTATTTGACGTTGTTGTTGTTATTGATGTTGTTTATTTGACGTTGTTGTTGTTGTTGTTTATTTAATGTTGTCGTTGTTGTTTATTTGACATTGTTGTTGTTGTTGTTGACGTTGTTGTTGTTGTTTATTTGACATTGTTGTTGTTGTTGTTGTTGACGTTGTTGGTGTTGTTGTTTATTTGACGTTGTTGTTGTTGTTCTTATTGTTTATTTGAGGTTGTTTTAGATGTTGTTGTTTATTTGACGTTGTTGTTTATTTAACATTGTTTTAGATGTTGTTGTTTATTTGACGGTGTTGTTGTTTATTTGACATTGTTGTTGTTGTTGACGTTGTTGTTGTTGTTGTTTATTTGACATTGTTGTTGTTGTTGTTGTTGACGTTGTTGGTGTTGTTGTTTATTTGACGTTGTTGTTGTTTATTTGACGTTGTTGTTGTTTATTTGACGTTGTTGTTGTAGTTTATTTGACGTTTTTGTTTTTGACATTGTTGTTATTGTTGTTTATATGATGTTGTTGTTGTTGTTGTTTATTTGACATAGTTGTTGTTGTTGACGTTGTTGTTGTTGTTGTTGTTTATTTGACGTTTTTGTTGATGATGTTGTTGTTGTTGTTTATTTGACGTTGTTGTTATTGTTTATTTAACGTTGTTGTTGTTGTTTATTTGACGTTGTTGTTGTTGTTATTGTTGTTGTTTATTTGATGTTGTTGTTGTTTATTTGATGTTGTTGTTGTTGTTTATTTGACGTTGGTGTTGTTGTTGTTTATTTGACGTTGTTGTTGTTGTTATTTATTTGACGTTGTTCTTGTTGTTGTTTATTTGACATTGGTGTTGTTGTTGTTGACGTTGTTGTTGTTGTTTATATGACATTGTTGTTGTTGTTGTTGGTGTTGTTGTTTATTTGACGTTGTTGTTGTTGTTGTTTATTTGACGTTGTTTTAGTTGTTGTTGTTTATTTGGCGTTGTTGTTGTTTAATTGACATTGTTGTTATTGTTGTTTATTTGACGTAGTTGTTGTTGTTAACGTTGTTGTTGTTATTGCTTATTTGACGTTTTTGTTGTTGTTGATGTTGTTGTTGTTGTTTATTTGACGTTGTTGTTGTTAATGTTTATTTGACGTTGTTGTTGTTAATGTTTATTTGACGTTGTTGTTGTTGTTTATTTAACGTTGTTTTTGTTTATTTGTTGTTGTTGTTGTTTATTTGACATTGTTGTTGTTGTTGACGTTGTTGTTGTTGTTGTTTATATGACATTGTTGTTGTTGTTGTTTATTTGACGTTGGTGTTGTTGTTGTTTATTTGACGTTGTTGTTGTTGTTATTTATTTGACGTTGTTGTTGTTGTTATTGTTTATTTGACGTTGTTGTTGTTGTTGTTGTTTATTTGACGTTGTTATTGTTGTTTATTTGACGTTGTTTTTGTTATTTGACGTTGTTGTTGTTGTTGTATTTGTTGTTGTTGTTGTTGCTTATTTGACGTTGTTGTTATTGTTGTTGTTTATTTGACGTTGTTGCTGTTGTTTATTTGACGTTGTTGTTGTTGTCGTTGTTGTTGTTTATTTGACGTTGTTGTTGTTGCTGTTGTTATTTATTTGACGTTGTTGTTGTTGTTGTTGTTATTTATTTGACGTTGTTGTTGTTGTTATTTATTTGACGTTGTTGTTGTTGTTTATTTGACGTTATTGTTGTTGTTGTTTATTTGACGTTGTTGTTCTTGTTGTTGTTTATTTGACGTTGTTCTTGTTGTTGTTTATTTGACATTGGTGTTGTTGTTGTTGACGTTGTTGTTGTTGTTTATATGACATTGTTGTTGTTGTTGTTGGTGTTGTTGTTTATTTGACGTTGTTGTTGTTGTTGTTTATTTGACGTTGTTTTAGTTGTTGTTGTTTATTTGGCGTTGTTGTTGTTTAATTGACATTGTTGTTATTGTTGTTTATTTGACGTAGTTGTTGTTGTTAACGTTGTTGTTGTTATTGCTTATTTGACGTTTTTGTTGTTGTTGATGTTGTTGTTGTTGTTTATTTGACGTTGTTGTTGTTAATGTTTATTTGACGTTGTTGTTGTTAATGTTTATTTGACGTTGTTGTTGTTGTTTATTTAACGTTGTTTTTGTTTATTTGTTGTTGTTGTTGTTTATTTGACATTGTTGTTGTTGTTGACGTTGTTGTTGTTGTTGTTTATATGACATTGTTGTTGTTGTTGTTTATTTGACGTTGTTGTTGTTGTTGTTTATTTGACGTAGTGGTTGTTGCTGACGTTGTTGTTGTTGTTATTGTTGTTGTTGTTGTTGTTTATTTGACGTTTTTGTTGTTGTTGTTGTTGTTGTTTATTTGACGTTGTTGTTATTGTCTATTTGACGTTGTTGTTTTTTGTTTATTTGACGTTGTTGTTGTTGTTGTTGTTGTTGTTGTTATTGTTATTGTTTATTTGAGGTTGTTATTGTTGTTTATTTGATGTTGTTGTTGTTGTTGTTGTTGTTGTTGTTGTTTATTTGACGTTGGTGTTGTTGTTGTTTATTTGACGTTGTTGTTGTTGTTATTTATTTGACATTGTTGTTGTTGTTATTGTTTATTAGAAGTTGTTGTTGTTGTTGTTGTTGTTTATTTGACGTTGTTATTGTTGTTTATTTGACGTTGTTGTTATTGTTGTTGTTTATTTGACGTTGTTGTTGTTGTTGTTTATTGGACGTTGTTATTGTTGTTGTTGTTGTTGTTTAGTTGACGTTGTTGTTGTCGTTGTTGTTGTTTATTTGACGTTGTTGTTGTTGTTGTTTATTTGACGTTGTTGTTGTTATTTATTTGACGTTGTTGTTGTTTATTTGACGTTGTTGTTGTTGTTTATTTGACGTTGTTGTTGTTGTTGTTGTTGTTTATTTGACGTTGTTGTTGTTGTTGTTGTTGTTGTTTATTTGACATTGTTGTTGTTGTTGACGTTGTTGTTGTTGTTTATTTGACATTGTTGTTGTTGTTGGTGTTGTTGTTTATTTGACGTTGTTGTTGTTATTGTTTATTTGACGTTGTTTTAGTTGTTATTGTTTATTTGACATTATTGTTGTTGACATTGTTGTTGTTGTTGTTGTTTATTTGACGTAGTTGTTGTTGTTGACGTTGTTGTTGTTGTTGTTTATTTGTCGTTGTTGATGTTGTTGATGTTGTTGTTTATTTGACGTTGTTGATGTTGTTGTTTATTTGACGTTGTTATTGTTGTTGTTTATTTGACGTTGTTGTTGTTGTTGTTATTGTTGTTGTTTATTTGACGTTGTTGTTGTTGTTGTTTATTTGATGTTGTTGTTATTGTTTATTTGACATTGTGGTTGTTCATTTGACGTTGTTGTTTTTGTTTATTTGACGTTGTTGTTGTTGTTTATTGGACGTTGATGTTGTTGTTGTATATTTGACGGTGTTGTTATTGTTGTTGTTGTTTATTTGACGTTGTTGTTGTTGACATTGTTGTTGTTGTTTATTTGACGTAGTTGTTGTTGTTAACGTTGTTGTTGTTGTTTATTTGACGTTTTTGTTGTTGTTGTTTATTTGACGTTGTTGTTATTGTTGTTTATTTGACGTTGTTGTTGTTGTTGTTTATATGACGTTGTTGTTGTTGTTATTGTTGTTGTTTATTTGACGTTGTTGTTGTGTTGTTGTTTATTTGATGTTGTTGTTGTTGTTGCTGTTTATTTGACATTGTTGTTGTTGTTGACGTTGTTGTTGTTGTTTATTTGCATTGTTGTTGTTGTTGTTGACGTTGTTGGTGTTGTTGTTTATTTGACGTTGTTGTTGTTGTTGTTGTTGTTGTTTATTTGACGTTGTTTTAGTTGTTGTTGTTTATTTGACGTTGTTGTTGTTGTTTATTTGACGTTGTTGTTGTTGTTTATTTGACGTTGTTGTTGTTGACATTGTTGTTGTTGTTGTTTATTTGACGTTGTTTTTGTTGTTGTTGTTTATTTGGCGTTGTTATTGTTGTTTATTTGACATTGTTGTTGTTGACATTGTTGTTGTTGTTGTTTATTTGACGTAGTTTTTGTTGATGACGTTGTTGGTTTTGTTGTTGTTTATTTGACGTTTTTGTTGTTGTTGATGATGTTGTTGTTGTTTATTTGACGTTGTTGTTGTTGTTGTTCATTTGACGTTGTTGTTATTGTTGTTTATTTGACGTTGTTGTTGTTATTGATGTTGTTTATTTGACGTTGTTGTTGTTGTTTATTTAATGTTGTTGTTGTTGTTGTTTATTTGACATTGTTGTTGTTGACATTGTTGTTGTTGTTGTTGTTTATTTGACATTGTTGTTGTTGTTGTTGATGTTGTTATTGTTGTTGTTTATTTGACGTTGTTGTTGTTGTTATTTATTTGACGTTGTTTTAGATGTTGTTGTTTATTTGACGTTGTTGTTGTTGTTTATTTAACGTTGTTTTAGATGTTGTTGTTTATTTGACGGTGTTGTTGTTTAATTGACAGTGTTGTTGTTGTTGACGTTGTTGTTGTTGTTGTTGTTGTTTATTTGACATTGTTGTTGTTGTTGTTGACGTTGTTGGTGTTGTTGTTTATTTGACGTTGTTGTTGTTGTTTATTTGACGTTTTTGTTATTGACATTGTTGTTGTTGTTTATATGACGTTGTTGTTGTTGTTGTTGTTGTTGTTTATTTGACATAGTTGTTGTTGTTGACGTTGTTGTTGTTGTTGTTGTTGTTGTTTATTTAACGTTTTTGTTGTTGTTGATGTTGTTGTTGTTGTTTATTTGACGTTGTTGTTATTGTTTATTTGACGTTGTTGTTGTTGTTGTTTATTTGACGTTGTTGTTGTTGTTGTTATTGTTGTTGTTATTGTTGTTGTTTATTTGACGTTGTTGTTATTTATTTGATGTTGTTGTTGTTTATTTGACGTTGGTGTCGTTGTTGTTTATTTGACGTTGTTGTTGTTGTTATTTATTTGACGTTGTTGTTGTTATTGTTTATTTGACGTTGTTGTTGTTGTTGTTGTTTATTTGACGTTGTTATTGTTGTTTATTTGACGTTGTTGTTGTTGTTGTTTATTTGACGTTGTTATTGTTGTTTATTTGACGTTGTTTTTGTTATTTGACGTTGTTGTTGTTGTATTTGTTGTTGTTGTTGTTGTTTATTTGACGTTGTTGTTGTTATTATTTATTTGACGTTGTTGTTGTTGTTATTGTTTATTAGAAGTTGTTGTTGTTGTTATTGTTTATTTGGCGTTGTTATTGTTGTTTATTTGACGTTGTTTTTATTGTTGTTGTTTATTTGATGTTGTTGTTGTTGTTGTTTATTGGACGTTGTTATTGTTGTTGTTGTTGTTGTTTATTTGACGTTGTTGTTGTTGTTGTTGTTGTTGTTTATTTGACGTTGTCGTTGCTGTTGTTTATTTGAAGTTGTTGTTGTTGTTATTTATTTGACGTTGTTGTTTTTTATTTGACGTTGTTGTTGTTGTTTATTTGACGTTGTTGTTCTTGTTGTTGTTTATTTGACGTTGTTGTTGTTGTTGTTTATTTGACATTGTTGTTGTTGTTGTTGACGTTGTTGTTGTTGTTGTTGACATTGTTGTTGTTGTTGTTGGTGTTGTTGTTTATTTGACGTTGTTGTTGTTGTTTATTTGACGTTGTTTTAGTTGTTATTGTTTATTTCGCGTTGTTGTTGTTTATTTGACATTGTTGTTGTTGACATTGTTGTTGTTGTTGTTGTTGTCGTTTATTTGACGTAGTTGTTGTTGTTGACGTTGTTGTTGTTGTTCTTTATTTGACGTTTTTGTTGTTGTTGATGTTGTTGATGTTGTTGTTTATTTGACGTTGTTGTTGTTGTTGTTTATTTGATGTTGTTGTTGTTGTTATTGTTGTTGTTTATTTGACGTTGTTGTTGTTGTTTATTTGATGTTGTTGTTGTTGTTTATTTGACATTGTGGTTGTTTATTTGACGTTGTTGTTGTTTATTTGACGTTGTTGTTGTTGTTTATTGGACGTTGATGTTGTTGTTGTATATTTGACGGTGTTGTTGTTGTTGTTGTTGTTTATTTGACGTTGTTGTTGTTATTTATTTGACGTTGTTGTTTTTGACATTGTTGTTGTTGTTGTTTATTTGACGTAGTAGTTGTTGTTGTTAACGTTGTTGTTGTTGTTGTTGTTGTTTATTTGACGTTTTTGTTGTTGTTGATGTTGTTGTTATTGTTGTTTATTTGACGTTGTTGTTATTGTTATTTATTTGACGTTGTTGTTGTTGTTTATATGACGTTGTTGTTGTTGTTATTGTTGTTGTTTATTTGACGTTGTTGTTGTTGTTGTTGTTGTTGTTTATTTGATGTTGTTGTTGTTGTTGCTGATTAGTTGACATTGTTGTTGTTGTTGAAGGTATTGTTGTTGTTTATTTGACATTATGTTGTTGTTGTTGTTGACGTTGTTGGTGTTGTTGTTTATTTGACGTGGTTGTTGTTGTTGTTGTTGTTTATTTGACGTTGTTTTAGTTGTTGTTGTTTATTTGACGTTGTTGTTGTTGTTTATTTGACGTTGTTGTTGTTGTTGTTTATTTGACGTTGTTGTTGTTGACATTGTTGTTGTTGTAGTTTATTTGACGTTGTTTTTGTTGTTGTTGTTTATTTGGCGTTGTTATTGTTGTTTATTTGACATTGTTGTTGTTGACATTGTTGTTGTTGTTGTTGTTTATTTGACGTAGTTTTTGTTGTTGACGTTGTTGTTGTTGTTGTTGTTTATTTGACGTTTTTGTTGTTGTCGATGTTGTTGTTGTTGTTTATTTGACATTGTTGTTGTTGTTGTTTATTTGACGTTGTTGTTGTTGTTGTTCATTTGGCGTTGTTGTTGTTGTTGTTTATTTGACGTTGTTGTTGTTATTGATGTTGTTTATTTGACGTTGTTGTTGTTGTTGTTGTTTATTTAATGTTGTTGTTGTTGTTGTTGTTTATTTGACATTGTTGTTGTTGTTGACGTTGTTGTTGTTGTTGTTTATTTGACATTGTTGTTGTTGTTGTTGTTGTTGACGTTGTTGTTGTTATTGTTGTTTATTTGACGTTGTTGTTGTTGTTTATTTGACGTTGTTTTAGATGTTGTTGTTTATTTGACGTTGTTGTTGTTGTTGTTGTTGTTGTTTATTTAACGTTGTTTTAGATGTTGTTGTTTATTTGACGTTGTTGTTGTTGTTGTTGTTGTTGTTGTTGTTTATTTAACGTTGTTTTAGATGTTGTTGTTTATTTGACGGTGTTGTTGTTTATTTGACAGTGTTGTTGTTGTTGACGTTGTTGTTGTTGTTGTTTATTTGACATTGTTGTTGTTGTTGTTGACGTTGTTGGTGTTGTTGTTTATTTGACGTTGTTGTTGTTATTTATTTGACGTTTTTGTTATTGACATTGTTGTTGTTGTTGTTTATATGACGTTGTTGTTGTTGTTTATTTGACATAGTTGTTGTTGTTGACGTTGTTGTTGTTGTTGTTGTTGTTGTTTATTTGACGTTTTTGTTGTTGTTGATGTTGTTGTTGTTGTTTATTTGACGTTGTTGTTATTGTTTATTTGACGTTGTTGTTGTTGTTGTTTATTTGACGTTGTTGTTGTTGTTATTGTTGTTGTTTATTTGACGTTGTTGTTGTTGTTGTTGTTTTTGTTATTGTTTATTTGACGTTGGTGTTGTTGTTGTTTATTTGACGTTGTTGTTGTTGTTGTTATTTATTTGACGTTGTTGTTGTTGTTATTGTTTATTTGACGTTGTTGTTGTTGTTGTTTATTTGACGTTGTTGTTGTTATTGATGTTGTTTATTTGACGTTGTTGTTGTTGTTTATTTAATGTTGTTGTTGTTGTTGTTTATTTGACATTGTTGTTGTTGACATTGTTGTTGTTGTTGTTGTTTATTTGACATTGTTGTTGTTGTTGTTGATGTTGTTATTGTTGTTGTTTATTTGACGTTGTTGTTGTTGTTATTTATTTGACGTTGTTTTAGATGTTGTTGTTTATTTGACGTTGTTGTTGTTGTTTATTTAACGTTGTTTTAGATGTTGTTGTTTATTTGACGGTGTTGTTGTTTAATTGACAGTGTTGTTGTTGTTGACGTTGTTGTTGTTGTTGTTGTTGTTGTTTATTTGACATTGTTGTTGTTGTTGTTGACGTTGTTGGTGTTGTTGTTTATTTGACGTTGTTGTTGTTGTTTATTTGACGTTTTTGTTATTGACATTGTTGTTGTTGTTTATATGACGTTGTTGTTGTTGTTGTTGTTGTTGTTTATTTGACATAGTTGTTGTTGTTGACGTTGTTGTTGTTGTTGTTGTTGTTTATTTAACGTTTTTGTTGTTGTTGATGTTGTTGTTGTTGTTTATTTGACGTTGTTGTTATTGTTTATTTGACGTTGTTGTTGTTGTTGTTTATTTGACGTTGTTGTTGTTGTTGTTATTGTTGTTGTTATTGTTGTTGTTTATTTGACGTTGTTGTTGTTTATTTGATGTTGTTGTTGTTTATTTGACGTTGGTGTCGTTGTTGTTTATTTGACGTTGTTGTTGTTGTTGTTATTTATTTGACGTTGTTGTTGTTATTGTTTATTTGACGTTGTTGTTGTTGTTATTGTTTATTTGACGTTGTTATTGTTGTTTATTTGACGTTGTTGTTGTTGTTGTTTATTTGACGTTGTTATTGTTGTTTATTTGACGTTGTTTTTGTTATTTGACGTTGTTGTTGTTGTATTTGTTGTTGTTGTTGTTGTTTATTTGACGTTGTTGTTGTTATTATTTATTTGACGTTGTTGTTGTTGTTATTGTTTATTAGAAGTTGTTGTTGTTGTTATTGTTTATTTGGCGTTGTTATTGTTGTTTATTTGACGTTGTTTTTATTGTTGTTGTTTATTTGATGTTGTTGTTGTTGTTGTTTATTGGACGTTGTTATTGTTGTTGTTGTTGTTGTTTATTTGACGTTGTTGTTGTTGTTGTTGTTGTTGTTTATTTGACGTTGTCGTTGCTGTTGTTTATTTGAAGTTGTTGTTGTTGTTATTTATTTGACGTTGTTGTTTTTTATTTGACGTTGTTGTTGTTGTTTATTTGACGTTGTTGTTCTTGTTGTTGTTTATTTGACGTTGTTGTTGTTGTTGTTTATTTGACATTGTTGTTGTTGTTGTTGACGTTGTTGTTGTTGTTGTTGACATTGTTGTTGTTGTTGTTGGTGTTGTTGTTTATTTGACGTTGTTGTTGTTGTTTATTTGACGTTGTTTTAGTTGTTATTGTTTATTTCGCGTTGTTGTTGTTTATTTGACATTGTTGTTGTTGACATTGTTGTTGTTGTTGTTGTTGTCGTTTATTTGACGTAGTTGTTGTTGTTGACGTTGTTGTTGTTGTTCTTTATTTGACGTTTTTGTTGTTGTTGATGTTGTTGATGTTGTTGTTTATTTGACGTTGTTGTTGTTGTTGTTTATTTGATGTTGTTGTTGTTGTTATTGTTGTTGTTTATTTGACGTTGTTGTTGTTGTTTATTTGATGTTGTTGTTGTTGTTTATTTGACATTGTGGTTGTTTATTTGACGTTGTTGTTGTTTATTTGACGTTGTTGTTGTTGTTTATTGGACGTTGATGTTGTTGTTGTATATTTGACGGTGTTGTTGTTGTTGTTGTTGTTTATTTGACGTTGTTGTTGTTATTTATTTGACGTTGTTGTTTTTGACATTGTTGTTGTTGTTGTTTATTTGACGTAGTAGTTGTTGTTGTTAACGTTGTTGTTGTTGTTGTTGTTGTTTATTTGACGTTTTTGTTGTTGTTGATGTTGTTGTTATTGTTGTTTATTTGACGTTGTTGTTATTGTTATTTATTTGACGTTGTTGTTGTTGTTTATATGACGTTGTTGTTGTTGTTATTGTTGTTGTTTATTTGACGTTGTTGTTGTTGTTGTTGTTGTTGTTTATTTGATGTTGTTGTTGTTG
This sequence comes from Vicia faba, assembly GCA_948472305.1. NCBI lineage: Eukaryota > Viridiplantae > Streptophyta > Magnoliopsida > Fabales > Fabaceae > Vicia > Vicia faba. Next base: position 368,551,860 of record OX451737.1, on the reverse strand, counting down.
TTGCTGATTAGTTGACATTGTTGTTGTTGTTGAAGGTATTGTTGTTGTTTATTTGACATTATGTTGTTGTTGTTGTTGTTGACGTTGTTGGTGTTGTTGTTTATTTGACGTGGTTGTTGTTGTTGTTGTTGTTTATTTGACGTTGTTTTAGTTGTTGTTGTTTATTTGACGTTGTTGTTGTTGTTTATTTGACGTTGTTGTTGTTGTTGTTTATTTGACGTTGTTGTTGTTGACATTGTTGTTGTTGTAGTTTATTTGACGTTGTTTTTGTTGTTGTTGTTTATTTAGCGTTGTTATTGTTGTTTATTTGACATTGTTGTTGTTGACATTGTTGTTGTTGTTGTTGTTTATTTGACGTAGTTTTTGTTGTTGACGTTGTTGTTGTTGTTGTTGTTTATTTGACGTTTTTGTTGTTGTCGATGTTGTTGTTGTTGTTTATTTGACATTGTTGTTGTTGTTGTTTATTTGACGTTGTTGTTGTTGTTGTTCATTTGGCGTTGTTGTTGTTGTTGTTTATTTGACGTTGTTGTTGTTATTGATGTTGTTTATTTGACGTTGTTGTTGTTGTTGTTGTTTATTTAATGTTGTTGTTGTTGTTGTTGTTTATTTGACATTGTTGTTGTTGTTGACGTTGTTGTTGTTGTTGTTTATTTGACATTGTTGTTGTTGTTGTTGTTGTTGACGTTGTTGTTGTTATTGTTGTTTATTTGACGTTGTTGTTGTTGTTTATTTGACGTTGTTTTAGATGTTGTTGTTTATTTGACGTTGTTGTTGTTGTTGTTGTTGTTGTTTATTTAACGTTGTTTTAGATGTTGTTGTTTATTTGACGTTGTTGTTGTTGTTGTTGTTGTTGTTGTTGTTGTTGTTTATTTAACGTTGTTTTAGATGTTGTTGTTTATTTGACGGTGTTGTTGTTTATTTGACAGTGTTGTTGTTGTTGACGTTGTTGTTGTTGTTGTTTATTTGACATTGTTGTTGTTGTTGTTGACGTTGTTGGTGTTGTTGTTTATTTGACGTTGTTGTTGTTATTTATTTGACGTTTTTGTTATTGACATTGTTGTTGTTGTTGTTTATATGACGTTGTTGTTGTTGTTTATTTGACATAGTTGTTGTTGTTGACGTTGTTGTTGTTGTTGTTGTTGTTGTTTATTTGACGTTTTTGTTGTTGTTGATGTTGTTGTTGTTGTTTATTTGACGTTGTTGTTATTGTTTATTTGACGTTGTTGTTGTTGTTGTTTATTTGACGTTGTTGTTGTTGTTATTGTTGTTGTTTATTTGACGTTGTTGTTGTTGTTGTTGTTGTTTTTGTTATTGTTTATTTGACGTTGGTGTTGTTGTTGTTTATTTGACGTTGTTGTTGTTGTTGTTATTTATTTGACGTTGTTGTTGTTGTTATTGTTTATTTGACGTTGTTGTTGTTGTTGTTTATTTGACGTTGTTATTGTTGTTTATTTGACGTTGTTTTTGTTATTTGACGTTGTTGTTGTTGTTGTTGTATTTGTTGTTGTTGTTGTTGTATTTGTTGTTGTTGTTGTTGTTGCTTATTTGACGTTGTTGTTATTGTTGTTGTTTATTTGACGTTGTTAGTGCTGTTGTTTATTTGACGTTGTTGTTGTTGTTGTTGTTGTTGTTGTTTATTTGATGTTGTTGTTGTTGTTTATTTGACGTTGTTGTTGTTGACGTTGTTGTTGTTGTTGTTGTTGTTTATTTGACGTTGTTATTGTTGTTGTTGTTGTTTATTTGACGTTGTTGTTGTCATTGTTGTTTTTTATTTGACGTTGTTGTTGTTGTTGTTTATTTAACGTTGTTGTTGTTATTTATTTAACGTTGTTGTTGTTGTTGTTTATTTGACGTTGTTGTTGTTGTTTATTTGACGTTGTTGTTGTTGTTGTTGTTTATTTGACGTTGTTGTTGTTGTTATTTATTTGACATTGTTTTTGTTGTTGTTGACGTTGTTGTTGTTGTTTATTTGACATTGTTGTTGTTGTTGGTGGTGTTGTTGTTTATTTGACGTTGTTTTTGTTGTTGTTTATTTGACGTTGTTTTAGTTGTTTTTGTTTATTTGGCGTTGTTGTTGTTTATTTGACATTGTTGTTATTGTTGTTTATTTGACGTAGTTGTTGTTGTTGACGTTGTTGTTGTTGTTTATTTGACATTTTTGTTGTTGTTGATGTTGTTGTTGTTGTTTACTTGACGTTGTTGTTGTTGTTTATTTGACGTTGTTGTTGTTGTTGTTGTTATTGTTGGTGTTTATTTGACGTTGTTGTTGTTGTTATTGTTGTTGTTTATTTGACGTTGTTGTTGTTGTTGTTGTTTATTTGATGTTGTTGTTGTTGTTGACATTGTTGTTGTTGTTGTTGTTTATTTGACATTGTTGTTGTTGTTGTTTATTTGACCTTGTTGTTGTTGTTTATTTGACGTAGTTGTTGTTGTTGACGTTGTTGTTGTTGTTGTTGTTGTTTATTTGACGTTTTTGTTGTTGTTGATGTTGTTGATGTTGTTGTTTATTTGACGTTGTTGTTATTGTCTATTTGACATTGTTGTTGTTGTTGTTTATTTGACGTTGTTGTTGTTGTTGTTATTGTTGTTGTTTATTTGACGGTTTTATTGTTGTTTATTTGATGTTGTTGTTGTTTATTTGACGTTGGTGTTGTTGTTGTTTATTTGACGTTGTTGTTGTTGTTATTTATTTGACGTTGTTGTTGTTGTTATTTATTTGACGTTGTTGTTGTTGTTATTGTTTATTAGACGTTGTTGTTGTTGTTGTTGTTTATTTGACGTTGTTATTGTTGTTTATTTGACGTTGTTGTTATTGTTGTTGTTTATTTGACGTTGTTGTTGTTGTTGTTTATTGGACGTTGTTGTTGTTGTTGACGTTGTTGTTGTTTATTTGACGTTGTTGTTGTTGACGTTGTTGTTGTTGTTATTGTTATTTATTTGACGTTGTTGTTGTTGTTGTTGTTTATTTGACGTTGTTGTTGTTGTTTATTTGACGTTGTTGTTGTTATTTATTTGACATTGTTGTTGTTGTTGTTATTGTTTATTTGATGTTGTTGTTGTTTATTTGACGTTGTTGTTGTTGTTGTTGTTGACGTTGTTGTTGTTGTTGTTGTTGACGTTGTTGTTGTTGTTGTTGTTGTTTGTTTGACGTTGTTGTTGTTGTTGTTGTTTATTTGACGTTGTTTTTGTTGTTTATTTGATGTTGTTGTTGTTGTTTATTTGACGGTGTTGTTGTTGTTGTTTATTTGACGTTGTTGTTGTTGTTGACGTTGTTGTCGTTGCTTATTTGACGTTTTTGTTGTTGATGTTGTTGTTGTTTTTGTAGTTGTTTATTTGACGTTGTTGTTGTTGTTTATTTGACGTTGTTGTTGTTGTTGTTTATTTGACGTAGTTGTTGTTGTTGATGTTGTTGTTGTTGATGTTGTTGTTTATTTGACGTTTTTGTTGTTGTTGATGTTGTTGTTGTTGTATATTTGACGTTGTTGTTATTGTTGTTTATTTGACGTTGTTGTTGTTGTTTATATGACGTTGTTGTTGTTGTTATTGTTGTTGTTTATTTGACGTTGTTGTTGTTGTTTATTTGATGTTGTTGATGTTGTTGTTTATTTGACATTGTTGTTGTTGTTGACGTTGTTGTTGTTGTTTATTTGACATTGTTGTTGTTGTTGCTGTTGACGTTGTTGGTGTTGTTGTTTATTTGACGTTGTTGTTGTTGTTGTTTATTTGATGTTGTTTTAGTTGTTGTTGTTTATTTGACGTTGTTGTTGTTGTTTATTTGACGTTGTTGTTGTTGACATTGTTGTTGTTGTTCTTTATTTGAAGTTGTTTTTGTTGTTGTTGTTTATTTGGCGTTGTTGTTGTTGTTTATTTGACATTGTTGTTGTTGACATTGTTGTTGTGTTTATTTGACGTAGTTTTTGTCTTTGACGTTGTTGTTGTTGTTGTTGTTGTTTATTTGACGTTTTTGTTGTTCTTGATGTTGTTTATTTGACGTTGTTGTTGTTGTTGTTTATTTAATGTTGTTGTTGTTGTTGTTTATTTGACATTGTTGTTGCTGTTGTTGACGTTGTTGTTGTTGTTGTTGTTTATTTGACATTGTTGTTGTTGTTGTTGATTATTTGACGTTGTTGTTGTTGTTTATTTGACGTTGTTTTAGATGTTGTTGTTTATTTGACGTTGTTGTTGTTTATTTAACGTTGTTTTAGATGTTGTTGTTTATTTGACGGTGTTGTTGTTTATTTGACATTGTTGTTGTTGTTGACGTTGTTGTTGTTGTTGACGTTGTTGGTGTTGTTGTTTATTTGACGTTGTTGTTGTTGTTGTTTATTTGACGTTGTTTTAGTTGTTGTTGTTTATTTGACATTTCTTGTTGTTGGTTATTTGACGTTTTTGTTTTTGACATTGTTGTTGTTGTTTATATGACGTTGTTGTTGTTGTTGTATATTTGACATAGTTGTTGTTGTGGACGTTGTTGTTGTTGTTGTTTATTTGACATTTTTGTTGTTGATGATGTTGTTGTTGTTGTTTATTTAACGTTGTTGTTATTGTTTATTTGACGTTGTTGTTGTTGTTTATTTGACGTTGTTGTTGTTGTTATTGTTGTTGTTTATTTGACGTTGTTGTTGTTGTTGTTGTTGTTTATTTGATGTTGTTGTTGTTTATTTGACGTTGGTGTTGTTGTTGTTTATTTGACGTTGTTGTTGTTGTTGTTATTTATTTGACGTTGTTGTTGTTATTGTTTATTTGACGTTGTTGTTGTTGTTGTTTTTTATTTGACGTTGTTATTGTTGTTTATTTGACGTTGTTTTTGTTATTTGACGTTGTTGTTGTTGTTGTTGTATTTGTTGTTGTTGTTGTTGCTTATTTGACGTTGTTGTTATTGTTGTTGTTTATTTGACGTTGTTGCTGTTGTTTATTTGACGTTGTTGTTGTTGTTGTTGTTTATTTGATGTTGTTGTTGTTGTTTATTTGACGTTGTTGTTGTTGACGTTGTTGTTGTTGTTGTTTATTTGACGTTGTTATTGTTGTTGCTGTTGTTTATTTGACATTGTTGTTGTTGTTGTTGTTTATTTGTTGTTGTTGTTGTTTATTTGACATTGTTGTTGTTGTTGACGTTGTTGTTGTTGTTGTTGTTGTTTATTTGACATTGTTGTTGTTGTTGTTTATTTGACGTTGTTGTTGTTGTTTGTTTGACGTAGTTGTTGTTGCTGACGTTGTTGTTGTTGTTAGTTATTTGACGTTATTGTTGTTGTTGATGTTGTTGTTGTTGTTTATGTGACGTTGTTGTTATTGTCTATTTGACGTTGTTGTTTTTTGTTTATTTGACGTTGTTGTTGTTGTTATTGTTGTTGTTTATTTGAGGTTGTTATTGTTGTTTATTTGATGTTGTTGTTGTTGTTGTTTATTTGACGTTGGTGTTGTTGTTGTTTATTTGACGTTGTTGTTGTGATTATTTATTTGACGTTGTTGTTGTTATTGTTTATTAGAAGTTGTTGTTGTTGTTGTTGTTTATTTGACGTTGTTATTGTTGTTTATTTGACGTTGTTGTTATTGTTTTTGTTTATTTGACGTTGTTGTTGTTGTTGTTTATTGGACGTTGTTATTGTTGTTGTTGTTGTTGTTGTTGTTTATTTGACGTTGTTGTTGTCGTTGTTGTTGTTTATTTGACGTTGTCGTTGCTGTTGTTTATTTGACGTTGTTGTTGTTGTTATTTATTTGACGTTGTTGTTTTTTATTTGACGTTGTTGTTGTTGTTTATTTGACGTTGTTGTTCTTGTTGTTGTTTATTTGACGTTGTTGTTGTTTATTTGACATTGTTGTTGTTGTTGACGTTGTTGTTGTTGTTTATTTGACATTGTTGTTGTTGTTGTTGGTGTTGTTGTTTATTTGACGTTGTTGTTGTTGTTTATTTGACGTTGTTTTAGTTGTTATTGTTTTTTTGGCGTTGTTGTTGTTTATTTGACATTGTTGTTGTTGACATTGTTGTTGTTGTTGTTGTTTATTTGACGTATTGTTGTTGTTGACGTTGTTGTTGTTGTTGTTGTTTATTTGACGTTTTTGTTGTTGTTGATGTTGTTGATGTTGTTGTTTATTTGACGTTGTTGTTGTTGTTGTTTATTTGACGTTGTTGTTGTTGTTATTGTTGTTGTTTATTTGACGTTGTTGTTGTTGTTTATTTGATGTTGTTGTTGTTGTTTATTTGACATTGTGGTTGTTTATTTGACGTTGTTGTTGTTTATTTGACGTTGTTGTTGTTGTTTATTGGACGTTGATGTTGTTGTTGTATATTTGACGGTGTTGTTGTTGTTGTTGTTTATTTGACGTTGTTGTTGTTATTTATTTGACGTTGTTGTTGTTGTTGTTGTTATTGTTGGTGTTTATTTGACGTTGTTGTTGTTGTTATTGTTGTTGTTTATTTGACGTTGTTGTTGTTGTTGTTGTTTATTTGATGTTGTTGTTGTTGTTGACATTGTTGTTGTTGTTGTTGTTTATTTGACATTGTTGTTGTTGTTGTTTATTTGACCTTGTTGTTGTTGTTTATTTGACGTAGTTGTTGTTGTTGACGTTGTTGTTGTTGTTGTTGTTGTTTATTTGACGTTTTTGTTGTTGTTGATGTTGTTGATGTTGTTGTTTATTTGACGTTGTTGTTATTGTCTATTTGACATTGTTGTTGTTGTTTATTTGACGTTGTTGTTGTTCTTGTTATTGTTGTTGTTTATTTGACGGTTTTATTGTTGTTTATTTGATGTTGTTGTTGTTTATTTGACGTTGGTGTTGTTGTTGTTTATTTGACGTTGTTGTTGTTGTTATTTATTTGACGTTGTTGTTGTTGTTATTTATTTGACGTTGTTGTTGTTGTTATTGTTTATTAGACGTTGTTGTTGTTGTTGTTGTTTATTTGACGTTGTTATTGTTGTTTATTTGACGTTGTTGTTATTGTTGTTGTTTATTTGACGTTGTTGTTGTTGTTGTTTATTGGACGTTGTTGTTGTTGTTGACGTTGTTGTTGTTTATTTGACGTTGTTGTTGTTGACGTTGTTGTTGTTGTTATTGTTATTTATTTGACGTTGTTGTTGTTGTTGTTTATTTGACGTTGTTGTTGTTGTTTATTTGACGTTGTTGTTGTTATTTATTTGACATTGTTGTTGTTGTTGTTATTGTTTATTTGATGTTGTTGTTGTTTATTTGACGTTGTTGTTGTTGTTGTTGTTGTTGACGTTGTTGTTGTTGTTGTTGTTGACGTTGTTGTTGTTGTTGTTGTTGTTTGTTTGACGTTGTTGTTGTTGTTGTTGTTTATTTGACGTTGTTTTTGTTGTTTATTTGATGTTGTTGTTGTTGTTTATTTGACGGTGTTGTTGTTGTTGTTTATTTGACGTTGTTGTTGTTGTTGACGTTGTTGTCGTTGCTTATTTGACGTTTTTGTTGTTGATGTTGTTGTTGTTTTTGTAGTTGTTTATTTGACGTTGTTGTTGTTGTTTATTTGACGTTGTTGTTGTTGTTGTTTATTTGACGTAGTTGTTGTTGTTGATGTTGTTGTTGTTGATGTTGTTGTTTATTTGACGTTTTTGTTGTTGTTGATGTTGTTGTTGTTGTATATTTGACGTTGTTGTTATTGTTGTTTATTTGACGTTGTTGTTGTTGTTTATATGACGTTGTTGTTGTTGTTATTGTTGTTGTTTATTTGACGTTGTTGTTGTTGTTTATTTGATGTTGTTGATGTTGTTGTTTATTTGACATTGTTGTTGTTGTTGACGTTGTTGTTGTTGTTTATTTGACATTGTTGTTGTTGTTGCTGTTGACGTTGTTGGTGTTGTTGTTTATTTGACGTTGTTGTTGTTGTTGTTTATTTGATGTTGTTTTAGTTGTTGTTGTTTATTTGACGTTGTTGTTGTTGTTTATTTGACGTTGTTGTTGTTGACATTGTTGTTGTTGTTCTTTATTTGAAGTTGTTTTTGTTGTTGTTGTTTATTTGGCGTTGTTGTTGTTGTTTATTTGACATTGTTGTTGTTGACATTGTTGTTGTGTTTATTTGACGTAGTTTTTGTCTTTGACGTTGTTGTTGTTGTTGTTGTTGTTTATTTGACGTTTTTGTTGTTCTTGATGTTGTTTATTTGACGTTGTTGTTGTTGTTGTTTATTTAATGTTGTTGTTGTTGTTGTTTATTTGACATTGTTGTTGCTGTTGTTGACGTTGTTGTTGTTGTTGTTGTTTATTTGACATTGTTGTTGTTGTTGTTGATTATTTGACGTTGTTGTTGTTGTTTATTTGACGTTGTTTTAGATGTTGTTGTTTATTTGACGTTGTTGTTGTTTATTTAACGTTGTTTTAGATGTTGTTGTTTATTTGACGGTGTTGTTGTTTATTTGACATTGTTGTTGTTGTTGACGTTGTTGTTGTTGTTGACGTTGTTGGTGTTGTTGTTTATTTGACGTTGTTGTTGTTGTTGTTTATTTGACGTTGTTTTAGTTGTTGTTGTTTATTTGACATTTGTTGTTGTTGTTTATTTGACGTTTTTGTTTTTGACATTGTTGTTGTTGTTTATATGACGTTGTTGTTGTTGTTGTATATTTGACATAGTTGTTGTTGTGGACGTTGTTGTTGTTGTTGTTTATTTGACATTTTTGTTGTTGATGATGTTGTTGTTGTTGTTTATTTAACGTTGTTGTTATTGTTTATTTGACGTTGTTGTTGTTGTTTATTTGACGTTGTTGTTGTTGTTATTGTTGTTGTTTATTTGACGTTGTTGTTGTTGTTGTTGTTGTTTATTTGATGTTGTTGTTGTTTATTTGACGTTGGTGTTGTTGTTGTTTATTTGACGTTGTTGTTGTTGTTGTTATTTATTTGACGTTGTTGTTGTTATTGTTTATTTGACGTTGTTGTTGTTGTTGTTTTTTATTTGACGTTGTTATTGTTGTTTATTTGACGTTGTTTTTGTTATTTGACGTTGTTGTTGTTGTTGTTGTATTTGTTGTTGTTGTTGTTGCTTATTTGACGTTGTTGTTATTGTTGTTGTTTATTTGACGTTGTTGCTGTTGTTTATTTGACGTTGTTGTTGTTGTTGTTGTTGTTTATTTGATGTTGTTGTTGTTGTTTATTTGACGTTGTTGTTGTTGACGTTGTTGTTGTTGTTGTTTATTTGACGTTGTTATTGTTGTTGCTGTTGTTTATTTGACATTGTTGTTGTTGTTGTTGTTTATTTGTTGTTGTTGTTGTTTATTTGACATTGTTGTTGTTGTTGACGTTGTTGTTGTTGTTGTTGTTGTTTATTTGACATTGTTGTTGTTGTTGTTTATTTGACGTTGTTGTTGTTGTTTGTTTGACGTAGTTGTTGTTGCTGACGTTGTTGTTGTTGTTAGTTATTTGACGTTATTGTTGTTGTTGATGTTGTTGTTGTTGTTTATGTGACGTTGTTGTTATTGTCTATTTGACGTTGTTGTTTTTTGTTTATTTGACGTTGTTGTTGTTGTTATTGTTGTTGTTTATTTGAGGTTGTTATTGTTGTTTATTTGATGTTGTTGTTGTTGTTGTTTATTTGACGTTGGTGTTGTTGTTGTTTATTTGACGTTGTTGTTGTGATTATTTATTTGACGTTGTTGTTGTTATTGTTTATTAGAAGTTGTTGTTGTTGTTGTTGTTTATTTGACGTTGTTATTGTTGTTTATTTGACGTTGTTGTTATTGTTTTTGTTTATTTGACGTTGTTGTTGTTGTTGTTTATTGGACGTTGTTATTGTTGTTGTTGTTGTTGTTGTTTATTTGACGTTGTTGTTGTCGTTGTTGTTGTTTATTTGACGTTGTCGTTGCTGTTGTTTATTTGACGTTGTTGTTGTTGTTATTTATTTGACGTTGTTGTTTTTTATTTGACGTTGTTGTTGTTGTTTATTTGACGTTGTTGTTCTTGTTGTTGTTTATTTGACGTTGTTGTTGTTTATTTGACATTGTTGTTGTTGTTGACGTTGTTGTTGTTGTTTATTTGACATTGTTGTTGTTGTTGTTGGTGTTGTTGTTTATTTGACGTTGTTGTTGTTGTTTATTTGACGTTGTTTTAGTTGTTATTGTTTTTTTGGCGTTGTTGTTGTTTATTTGACATTGTTGTTGTTGACATTGTTGTTGTTGTTGTTGTTTATTTGACGTATTGTTGTTGTTGACGTTGTTGTTGTTGTTGTTGTTTATTTGACGTTTTTGTTGTTGTTGATGTTGTTGATGTTGTTGTTTATTTGACGTTGTTGTTGTTGTTGTTTATTTGACGTTGTTGTTGTTGTTATTGTTGTTGTTTATTTGACGTTGTTGTTGTTGTTTATTTGATGTTGTTGTTGTTGTTTATTTGACATTGTGGTTGTTTATTTGACGTTGTTGTTGTTGTTGTTTATTTGACGTTGTTGTTGTTGTTTATTGGACGTTGATGTTGTTGTTGTATATTTGACGGTGTTGTTGTTGTTGTTGTTTATTTGACGTTGTTGTTGTTATTTATTTGACGTTGTTGTTTTTGACATTGTTGTTGTTGTTGTTTATTTGACGTAGTTGTTGTTGTTGTTAACGTTGTTGTTATTGTTGTTGTTTATTTGACGTTTTTGTTGTTGTTGATGTTGTTGTTATTGTTGTTTATTTGACGTTGTTGTTATTGTTGTTTATTTGACGTTGTTGTTGTTGTTGTTTATATGACGTTTTTGTTGTTGTTATTGTTGTTGTTTATTTGACGTTGTTATTGTTGTTGTTGTTTATTTGACATTATGTTGTTGTTGTTGTTGACGTTGTTGGTGTTGTTGTTTATTTGACGTTGTTGTTGTTGTTGTTGTTGTTGTTGTTTATTTGACGTTGTTTTAGTTGTTGTTGTTTATTTGACGTTGTTGTTGTTGTTTATTTGACGTTGTTGTTGTTGTTGTTTATTTGACGTGGTTGTTGTTGACATTGTTGTTGTTGTAGTTTATTTGACGTTGTTTTTGTTGTTGTTGTTTATTTGGCGTTGTTATTGTTGTTTATTTGACATTGTTGTTGTTGACATTGTTGTTGTTGTTGTTTATTTGACGTAGTTTTTGTTGTTGACGTTGTTGTTGTTGTTGTTGTTTATTTGACGTTTTTGTTGTTGTCGATGTTGTTGTTGTTGTTTATTTGACGTTGTTGTTGTTGTTGTTGTTAATTTGACGTTGTTGTTGTTGTTGTTCATTTGACGTTGTTGTTGTTGTTGTTGTTTATTTGACGTTGTTGTTGTTATTGATGTTGTTTATTTGACGTTGTTGTTGTTGTTGTTTATTTAATGTTGTTGTTGTTGTTGTTGTTGTTTATTTGACATTGTTGTTGTTGTTGACGTTGTTGTTGTTGTTGTTTATTTGACATTGTTGTTGTTGTTGTTGTTGTTGACGTTGTTGTTGTTGTTGTTGTTTATTTGACGTTGTTGTTGTTGTTTATTTGACGTTGTTTTAGATGTTGTTGTTTATTTGACGTTGTTGTTGTTGTTGTTTATTTAACGTTGTTTTAGATGTTGTTGTTTATTTGACGTTGTTGTTGTTGTTTATTTAACGTTGTTTTATATGTTGTTGTTTATTTGACGGTGTTGTTGTTTATTTGACAGTGTTGTTGTTTATTTGACATTGTTGTTGTTGTTGTTGACGTTGTTGGTGTTGTTGTTTATTTGACGTTGTTGTTGTTGTTTATTTGACGTTTTTGTTATTGACATTGTTGTTGTTGTTGTTTATATGACGTTGTTGTTGTTGTTTATTTGACATAGTTGTTGTTGTTGACGTTGTTGTTGTTGTTGTTGTTGTTGTTTATTTGACGTTTTTGTTGTTGTTGATGTTGTTGTTGTTGTTTATTTGACGTTGTTGTTATTGTTTATTTGACGTTGTTGTTGTTGTTTATTTGACGTTGTTGTTGTTGTTATTGTTGTTGTTTATTTGACGTTGTTGTTGTTGTTGTTATTGTTTATTTGACGTTGGTGTTGTTGTTGTTTATTTGACGTTGTTGTTGTTGTTATTTATTTGACGTTGTTGTTGTTGTTATTGTTTATTTGACGTTGTTGTTGTTGACGTTGTTGTTGTTGTTGTTTATTTGACGTTGTTATTGTTGTTGCTGTTGTTTATTTGACATTGTTGTTGTTGTTGTTGTTTATTTGTTGTTGTTGTTGTTTATTTGACATTGTTGTTGTTGTTGACGTTGTTGTTGTTGTTGTTGTTGTTTATTTGACATTGTTGTTGTTGTTGTTTATTTGACGTTGTTGTTGTTGTTTGTTTGACGTAGTTGTTGTTGCTGACGTTGTTGTTGTTGTTAGTTATTTGACGTTATTGTTGTTGTTGATGTTGTTGTTGTTGTTTATGTGACGTTGTTGTTATTGTCTATTTGACGTTGTTGTTTTTTGTTTATTTGACGTTGTTGTTGTTGTTATTGTTGTTGTTTATTTGAGGTTGTTATTGTTGTTTATTTGATGTTGTTGTTGTTGTTGTTTATTTGACGTTGGTGTTGTTGTTGTTTATTTGACGTTGTTGTTGTGATTATTTATTTGACGTTGTTGTTGTTATTGTTTATTAGAAGTTGTTGTTGTTGTTGTTGTTTATTTGACGTTGTTATTGTTGTTTATTTGACGTTGTTGTTATTGTTTTTGTTTATTTGACGTTGTTGTTGTTGTTGTTTATTGGACGTTGTTATTGTTGTTGTTGTTGTTGTTGTTGTTTATTTGACGTTGTTGTTGTCGTTGTTGTTGTTTATTTGACGTTGTCGTTGCTGTTGTTTATTTGACGTTGTTGTTGTTGTTATTTATTTGACGTTGTTGTTTTTTATTTGACGTTGTTGTTGTTGTTTATTTGACGTTGTTGTTCTTGTTGTTGTTTATTTGACGTTGTTGTTGTTTATTTGACATTGTTGTTGTTGTTGACGTTGTTGTTGTTGTTTATTTGACATTGTTGTTGTTGTTGTTGGTGTTGTTGTTTATTTGACGTTGTTGTTGTTGTTTATTTGACGTTGTTTTAGTTGTTATTGTTTTTTTGGCGTTGTTGTTGTTTATTTGACATTGTTGTTGTTGACATTGTTGTTGTTGTTGTTGTTTATTTGACGTATTGTTGTTGTTGACGTTGTTGTTGTTGTTGTTGTTTATTTGACGTTTTTGTTGTTGTTGATGTTGTTGATGTTGTTGTTTATTTGACGTTGTTGTTGTTGTTGTTTATTTGACGTTGTTGTTGTTGTTATTGTTGTTGTTTATTTGACGTTGTTGTTGTTGTTTATTTGATGTTGTTGTTGTTGTTTATTTGACATTGTGGTTGTTTATTTGACGTTGTTGTTGTTGTTGTTTATTTGACGTTGTTGTTGTTGTTTATTGGACGTTGATGTTGTTGTTGTATATTTGACGGTGTTGTTGTTGTTGTTGTTTATTTGACGTTGTTGTTGTTATTTATTTGACGTTGTTGTTTTTGACATTGTTGTTGTTGTTGTTTATTTGACGTAGTTGTTGTTGTTGTTAACGTTGTTGTTATTGTTGTTGTTTATTTGACGTTTTTGTTGTTGTTGATGTTGTTGTTATTGTTGTTTATTTGACGTTGTTGTTATTGTTGTTTATTTGACGTTGTTGTTGTTGTTGTTTATATGACGTTTTTGTTGTTGTTATTGTTGTTGTTTATTTGACGTTGTTATTGTTGTTGTTGTTTATTTGACATTATGTTGTTGTTGTTGTTGACGTTGTTGGTGTTGTTGTTTATTTGACGTTGTTGTTGTTGTTGTTGTTGTTGTTGTTTATTTGACGTTGTTTTAGTTGTTGTTGTTTATTTGACGTTGTTGTTGTTGTTTATTTGACGTTGTTGTTGTTGTTGTTTATTTGACGTGGTTGTTGTTGACATTGTTGTTGTTGTAGTTTATTTGACGTTGTTTTTGTTGTTGTTGTTTATTTGGCGTTGTTATTGTTGTTTATTTGACATTGTTGTTGTTGACATTGTTGTTGTTGTTGTTTATTTGACGTAGTTTTTGTTGTTGACGTTGTTGTTGTTGTTGTTGTTTATTTGACGTTTTTGTTGTTGTCGATGTTGTTGTTGTTGTTTATTTGACGTTGTTGTTGTTGTTGTTGTTAATTTGACGTTGTTGTTGTTGTTGTTCATTTGACGTTGTTGTTGTTGTTGTTGTTTATTTGACGTTGTTGTTGTTATTGATGTTGTTTATTTGACGTTGTTGTTGTTGTTGTTTATTTAATGTTGTTGTTGTTGTTGTTGTTGTTTATTTGACATTGTTGTTGTTGTTGACGTTGTTGTTGTTGTTGTTTATTTGACATTGTTGTTGTTGTTGTTGTTGTTGACGTTGTTGTTGTTGTTGTTGTTTATTTGACGTTGTTGTTGTTGTTTATTTGACGTTGTTTTAGATGTTGTTGTTTATTTGACGTTGTTGTTGTTGTTGTTTATTTAACGTTGTTTTAGATGTTGTTGTTTATTTGACGTTGTTGTTGTTGTTTATTTAACGTTGTTTTATATGTTGTTGTTTATTTGACGGTGTTGTTGTTTATTTGACAGTGTTGTTGTTTATTTGACATTGTTGTTGTTGTTGTTGACGTTGTTGGTGTTGTTGTTTATTTGACGTTGTTGTTGTTGTTTATTTGACGTTTTTGTTATTGACATTGTTGTTGTTGTTGTTTATATGACGTTGTTGTTGTTGTTTATTTGACATAGTTGTTGTTGTTGACGTTGTTGTTGTTGTTGTTGTTGTTGTTTATTTGACGTTTTTGTTGTTGTTGATGTTGTTGTTGTTGTTTATTTGACGTTGTTGTTATTGTTTATTTGACGTTGTTGTTGTTGTTTATTTGACGTTGTTGTTGTTGTTATTGTTGTTGTTTATTTGACGTTGTTGTTGTTGTTGTTATTGTTTATTTGACGTTGGTGTTGTTGTTGTTTATTTGACGTTGTTGTTGTTGTTATTTATTTGACGTTGTTGTTGTTGTTATTGTTTATTTGACGTTGTTGTTGTTGACGTTGTTGTTGTTGTTGTTTATTTGACGTTGTTATTGTTGTTGCTGTTGTTTATTTGACATTGTTGTTGTTGTTGTTGTTTATTTGTTGTTGTTGTTGTTTATTTGACATTGTTGTTGTTGTTGACGTTGTTGTTGTTGTTGTTGTTTATTTGACATTGTTGTTGTTGTTGTTTATTTGACGTTGTTGTTGTTGTTTGTTTGACGTAGTTGTTGTTGCTGACGTTGTTGTTGTTGTTAGTTATTTGACGTTATTGTTGTTGTTGATGTTGTTGTTGTTGTTTATGTGACGTTGTTGTTATTGTCTATTTGACGTTGTTGTTTTTTGTTTATTTGACGTTGTTGTTGTTGTTATTGTTGTTGTTTATTTGAGGTTGTTATTGTTGTTTATTTGATGTTGTTGTTGTTGTTGTTTATTTGACGTTGGTGTTGTTGTTGTTTATTTGACGTTGTTGTTGTGATTATTTATTTGACGTTGTTGTTGTTATTGTTTATTAGAAGTTGTTGTTGTTGTTGTTGTTTATTTGACGTTGTTATTGTTGTTTATTTGACGTTGTTGTTATTGTTTTTCTTTATTTGACGTTGTTGTTGTTGTTGTTTATTGGACGTTGTTATTGTTGTTGTTGTTGTTGTTGTTGTTTATTTGACGTTGTTGTTGTCGTTGTTGTTGTTTATTTGACGTTGTCGTTGCTGTTGTTTATTTGACGTTGTTGTTGTTGTTATTTATTTGACGTTGTTGTTTTTTATTTGACGTTGTTGTTGTTGTTTATTTGACGTTGTTGTTCTTGTTGTTGTTTATTTGACGTTGTTGTTGTTTATTTGACATTGTTGTTGTTGTTGACATTGTTGTTGTTGTTTATTTGACATTGTTGTTGTTGTTGTTGGTGTTGTTGTTTATTTGACGTTGTTGTTGTTGTTTATTTGACGTTGTTTTAGTTGTTATTGTTTTTTTGGCGTTGTTGTTGTTTATTTGACATTGTTGTTGTTGACATTGTTGTTGTTGTTGTTGTTTATTTGACGTATTGTTGTTGTTGACGTTGTTGTTGTTGTTGTTGTTTATTTGACGTTTTTGTTGTTGTTGATGTTGTTGATGTTGTTGTTTATTTGACGTTGTTGTTGTTGTTGTTTATTTGACGTTGTTGTTGTTGTTATTGTTGTTGTTTATTTGACGTTGTTGTTGTTGTTTATTTGATGTTGTTGTTGTTGTTTATTTGACATTGTGGTTGTTTATTTGACGTTGTTGTTGTTGTTGTTTATTTGACGTTGTTGTTGTTGTTTATTGGACGTTGATGTTGTTGTTGTATATTTGATGGTGTTGTTGTTGTTGTTGTTTATTTGACGTTGTTGTTGTTATTTATTTGACGTTGTTGTTTTTGACATTGTTGTTGTTGTTGTTTATTTGACGTAGTTGTTGTTGTTGTTAACGTTGTTGTTATTGTTGTTGTTTATTTGACGTTTTTGTTGTTGTTGATGTTGTTGTTATTGTTGTTTATTTGACGTTGTTGTTATTGTTGTTTATTTGACGTTGTTGTTGTTGTTGTTTATATGACGTTTTTGTTGTTGTTATTGTTGTTGTTTATTTGACGTTGTTATTGTTGTTGTTGTTTATTTGACATTATGTTGTTGTTGTTGTTGACGTTGTTGGTGTTGTTTTTTATTTGACGTTGTTGTTGTTGTTGTTGTTGTTGTTGTTGTTTATTTGACGTTGTTTTAGTTGTTGTTGTTTATTTGACGTTGTTGTTGTTGTTTATTTGACGTTGTTGTTGTTGTTGTTTATTTGACGTGGTTGTTGTTGACATTGTTGTTGTTGTAGTTTATTTGACGTTGTTTTTGTTGTTGTTGTTTATTTGGCGTTGTTATTGTTGTTTATTTGACATTGTTGTTGTTGACATTGTTGTTGTTGTTGTTTATTTAACGTAGTTTTTGTTGTTGACGTTGTTGTTGTTGTTGTTGTTTATTTGACGTTTTTGTTGTTGTCGATGTTGTTGTTGTTGTTTATTTGACGTTGTTGTTGTTGTTGTTGTTGTTAATTTGACGTTGTTGTTGTTGTTGTTCATTTGACGTTGTTGTTGTTGTTGTTGTTTATTTGACGTTGTTGTTGTTATTGATGTTGTTTATTTGACGTTGTTGTTGTTGTTGTTTATTTAATGTTGTTGTTGTTGTTGTTGTTGTTTATTTGACATTGTTGTTGTTGTTGACGTTGTTGTTGTTGTTGTTTATTTGACATTGTTGTTGTTGTTGTTGTTGTTGACGTTGTTGTTGTTGTTGTTGTTTATTTGACGTTGTTGTTGTTGTTTATTTGACGTTGTTTTAGTTGTTGTTTTTTATTTGACGTTGTTATTGTTGTTTATTTGACGTTGTTTTTGTTATTTGACGTTGTTGTTGTTGTTGTTGTATTTGTTGTTGTTGTTGTTGCTTATTTGACGTTGTTGTTATTGTTGTTGTTTATTTGACGTTGTTGCTGTTGTTTATTTGACGTTGTTGTTGTTGTTGTTGTTGTTTATTTGATGTTGTTGTTGTTGTTTATTTGACGTTGTTGTTGTTGACGTTGTTGTTGTTGTTGTTTATTTGACGTTGTTATTGTTGTTGCTGTTGTTTATTTGACATTGTTGTTGTTGTTGTTGTTTATTTGTTGTTGTTGTTGTTTATTTGACATTGTTGTTGTTGTTGACGTTGTTGTTGTTGTTGTTGTTGTTTATTTGACATTGTTGTTGTTGTTGTTTATTTGACGTTGTTGTTGTTGTTTGTTTGACGTAGTTGTTGTTGCTGACGTTGTTGTTGTTGTTAGTTATTTGACGTTATTGTTGTTGTTGATGTTGTTGTTGTTGTTTATGTGACGTTGTTGTTATTGTCTATTTGACGTTGTTGTTTTTTGTTTATTTGACGTTGTTGTTGTTGTTATTGTTGTTGTTTATTTGAGGTTGTTATTGTTGTTTATTTGATGTTGTTGTTGTTGTTGTTTATTTGACGTTGGTGTTGTTGTTGTTTATTTGACGTTGTTGTTGTGATTATTTATTTGACGTTGTTGTTGTTATTGTTTATTAGAAGTTGTTGTTGTTGTTGTTGTTTATTTGACGTTGTTATTGTTGTTTATTTGACGTTGTTGTTATTGTTTTTGTTTATTTGACGTTGTTGTTGTTGTTGTTTATTGGACGTTGTTATTGTTGTTGTTGTTGTTGTTGTTTATTTGACGTTGTTGTTGTCGTTGTTGTTGTTTATTTGACGTTGTCGTTGCTGTTGTTTATTTGACGTTGTTGTTGTTGTTATTTATTTGACGTTGTTGTTTTTTATTTGACGTTGTTGTTGTTGTTTATTTGACGTTGTTGTTCTTGTTGTTGTTTATTTGACGTTGTTGTTGTTTATTTGACATTGTTGTTGTTGTTGACGTTGTTGTTGTTGTTTATTTGACATTGTTGTTGTTGTTGTTGGTGTTGTTGTTTATTTGACGTTGTTGTTGTTGTTTATTTGACGTTGTTTTAGTTGTTATTGTTTTTTTGGCGTTGTTGTTGTTTATTTGACATTGTTGTTGTTGACATTGTTGTTGTTGTTGTTGTTTATTTGACGTATTGTTGTTGTTGACGTTGTTGTTGTTGTTGTTGTTTATTTGACGTTTTTGTTGTTGTTGATGTTGTTGATGTTGTTGTTTATTTGACGTTGTTGTTGTTGTTGTTTATTTGACGTTGTTGTTGTTGTTATTGTTGTTGTTTATTTGACGTTGTTGTTGTTGTTTATTTGATGTTGTTGTTGTTGTTTATTTGACATTGTGGTTGTTTATTTGACGTTGTTGTTGTTGTTGTTTATTTGACGTTGTTGTTGTTGTTTATTGGACGTTGATGTTGTTGTTGTATATTTGACGGTGTTGTTGTTGTTGTTGTTTATTTGACGTTGTTGTTGTTATTTATTTGACGTTGTTGTTTTTGACATTGTTGTTGTTGTTGTTTATTTGACGTAGTTGTTGTTGTTGTTAACGTTGTTGTTATTGTTGTTGTTTATTTGACGTTTTTGTTGTTGTTGATGTTGTTGTTATTGTTGTTTATTTGACGTTGTTGTTATTGTTGTTTATTTGACGTTGTTGTTGTTGTTGTTTATATGACGTTTTTGTTGTTGTTATTGTTGTTGTTTATTTGACGTTGTTATTGTTGTTGTTGTTTATTTGACATTATGTTGTTGTTGTTGTTGACGTTGTTGGTGTTGTTGTTTATTTGACGTTGTTGTTGTTGTTGTTGTTGTTGTTGTTTATTTGACGTTGTTTTAGTTGTTGTTGTTTATTTGACGTTGTTGTTGTTGTTTATTTGACGTTGTTGTTGTTGTTGTTTATTTGACGTGGTTGTTGTTGACATTGTTGTTGTTGTAGTTTATTTGACGTTGTTTTTGTTGTTGTTGTTTATTTGGCGTTGTTATTGTTGTTTATTTGACATTGTTGTTGTTGACATTGTTGTTGTTGTTGTTTATTTGACGTAGTTTTTGTTGTTGACGTTGTTGTTGTTGTTGTTGTTTATTTGACGTTTTTGTTGTTGTCGATGTTGTTGTTGTTGTTTATTTGACGTTGTTGTTGTTGTTGTTGTTAATTTGACGTTGTTGTTGTTGTTGTTCATTTGACGTTGTTGTTGTTGTTGTTGTTTATTTGACGTTGTTGTTGTTATTGATGTTGTTTATTTGACGTTGTTGTTGTTGTTGTTTATTTAATGTTGTTGTTGTTGTTGTTGTTGTTTATTTGACATTGTTGTTGTTGTTGACGTTGTTGTTGTTGTTGTTTATTTGACATTGTTGTTGTTGTTGTTGTTGTTGACGTTGTTGTTGTTGTTGTTGTTTATTTGACGTTGTTGTTGTTGTTTATTTGACGTTGTTTTAGATGTTGTTGTTTATTTGACGTTGTTGTTGTTGTTGTTTATTTAACGTTGTTTTAGATGTTGTTGTTTATTTGACGTTGTTGTTGTTGTTTATTTAACGTTGTTTTATATGTTGTTGTTTATTTGACGGTGTTGTTGTTTATTTGACAGTGTTGTTGTTTATTTGACATTGTTGTTGTTGTTGTTGACGTTGTTGGTGTTGTTGTTTATTTGACGTTGTTGTTGTTGTTTATTTGACGTTTTTGTTATTGACATTGTTGTTGTTGTTGTTTATATGACGTTGTTGTTGTTGTTTATTTGACATAGTTGTTGTTGTTGACGTTGTTGTTGTTGTTGTTGTTGTTGTTTATTTGACGTTTTTGTTGTTGTTGATGTTGTTGTTGTTGTTTATTTGACGTTGTTGTTATTGTTTATTTGACGTTGTTGTTGTTGTTTATTTGACGTTGTTGTTGTTGTTATTGTTGTTGTTTATTTGACGTTGTTGTTGTTGTTGTTATTGTTTATTTGACGTTGGTGTTGTTGTTGTTTATTTGACGTTGTTGTTGTTGTTATTTATTTGACGTTGTTGTTGTTGTTATTGTTTATTTGACGTTGTTGTTGTTGACGTTGTTGTTGTTGTTGTTTATTTGACGTTGTTATTGTTGTTGCTGTTGTTTATTTGACATTGTTGTTGTTGTTGTTGTTTATTTGTTGTTGTTGTTGTTTATTTGACATTGTTGTTGTTGTTGACGTTGTTGTTGTTGTTGTTGTTGTTTATTTGACATTGTTGTTGTTGTTGTTTATTTGACGTTGTTGTTGTTGTTTGTTTGACGTAGTTGTTGTTGCTGACGTTGTTGTTGTTGTTAGTTATTTGACGTTATTGTTGTTGTTGATGTTGTTGTTGTTGTTTATGTGACGTTGTTGTTATTGTCTATTTGACGTTGTTGTTTTTTGTTTATTTGACGTTGTTGTTGTTGTTATTGTTGTTGTTTATTTGAGGTTGTTATTGTTGTTTATTTGATGTTGTTGTTGTTGTTGTTTATTTGACGTTGGTGTTGTTGTTGTTTATTTGACGTTGTTGTTGTGATTATTTATTTGACGTTGTTGTTGTTATTGTTTATTAGAAGTTGTTGTTGTTGTTGTTGTTTATTTGACGTTGTTATTGTTGTTTATTTGACGTTGTTGTTATTGTTTTTGTTTATTTGACGTTGTTGTTGTTGTTGTTTATTGGACGTTGTTATTGTTGTTGTTGTTGTTGTTGTTGTTTATTTGACGTTGTTGTTGTCGTTGTTGTTGTTTATTTGACGTTGTCGTTGCTGTTGTTTATTTGACGTTGTTGTTGTTGTTATTTATTTGACGTTGTTGTTTTTTATTTGACGTTGTTGTTGTTGTTTATTTGACGTTGTTGTTCTTGTTGTTGTTTATTTGACGTTGTTGTTGTTTATTTGACATTGTTGTTGTTGTTGACGTTGTTGTTGTTGTTTATTTGACATTGTTGTTGTTGTTGTTGGTGTTGTTGTTTATTTGACGTTGTTGTTGTTGTTTATTTGACGTTGTTTTAGTTGTTATTGTTTTTTTGGCGTTGTTGTTGTTTATTTGACATTGTTGTTGTTGACATTGTTGTTGTTGTTGTTGTTTATTTGACGTATTGTTGTTGTTGACGTTGTTGTTGTTGTTGTTGTTTATTTGACGTTTTTGTTGTTGTTGATGTTGTTGATGTTGTTGTTTATTTGACGTTGTTGTTGTTGTTGTTTATTTGACGTTGTTGTTGTTGTTATTGTTGTTGTTTATTTGACGTTGTTGTTGTTGTTTATTTGATGTTGTTGTTGTTGTTTATTTGACATTGTGGTTGTTTATTTGACGTTGTTGTTGTTGTTGTTTATTTGACGTTGTTGTTGTTGTTTATTGGACGTTGATGTTGTTGTTGTATATTTGACGGTGTTGTTGTTGTTGTTGTTTATTTGACGTTGTTGTTGTTATTTATTTGACGTTGTTGTTTTTGACATTGTTGTTGTTGTTGTTTATTTGACGTAGTTGTTGTTGTTGTTAACGTTGTTGTTATTGTTGTTGTTTATTTGACGTTTTTGTTGTTGTTGATGTTGTTGTTATTGTTGTTTATTTGACGTTGTTGTTATTGTTGTTTATTTGACGTTGTTGTTGTTGTTGTTTATATGACGTTTTTGTTGTTGTTATTGTTGTTGTTTATTTGACGTTGTTATTGTTGTTGTTGTTTATTTGACATTATGTTGTTGTTGTTGTTGACGTTGTTGGTGTTGTTGTTTATTTGACGTTGTTGTTGTTGTTGTTGTTGTTGTTGTTTATTTGACGTTGTTTTAGTTGTTGTTGTTTATTTGACGTTGTTGTTGTTGTTTATTTGACGTTGTTGTTGTTGTTGTTTATTTGACGTGGTTGTTGTTGACATTGTTGTTGTTGTAGTTTATTTGACGTTGTTTTTGTTGTTGTTGTTTATTTGGCGTTGTTATTGTTGTTTATTTGACATTGTTGTTGTTGACATTGTTGTTGTTGTTGTTTATTTGACGTAGTTTTTGTTGTTGACGTTGTTGTTGTTGTTGTTGTTTATTTGACGTTTTTGTTGTTGTCGATGTTGTTGTTGTTGTTTATTTGACGTTGTTGTTGTTGTTGTTGTTAATTTGACGTTGTTGTTGTTGTTGTTCATTTGACGTTGTTGTTGTTGTTGTTGTTTATTTGACGTTGTTGTTGTTATTGATGTTGTTTATTTGACGTTGTTGTTGTTGTTGTTTATTTAATGTTGTTGTTGTTGTTGTTGTTGTTTATTTGACATTGTTGTTGTTGTTGACGTTGTTGTTGTTGTTGTTTATTTGACATTGTTGTTGTTGTTGTTGTTGTTGACGTTGTTGTTGTTGTTGTTGTTTATTTGACGTTGTTGTTGTTGTTTATTTGACGTTGTTTTAGATGTTGTTGTTTATTTGACGTTGTTGTTGTTGTTGTTTATTTAACGTTGTTTTAGATGTTGTTGTTTATTTGACGTTGTTGTTGTTGTTTATTTAACGTTGTTTTATATGTTGTTGTTTATTTGACGGTGTTGTTGTTTATTTGACAGTGTTGTTGTTTATTTGACATTGTTGTTGTTGTTGTTGACGTTGTTGGTGTTGTTGTTTATTTGACGTTGTTGTTGTTGTTTATTTGACGTTTTTGTTATTGACATTGTTGTTGTTGTTGTTTATATGACGTTGTTGTTGTTGTTTATTTGACATAGTTGTTGTTGTTGACGTTGTTGTTGTTGTTGTTGTTGTTGTTTATTTGACGTTTTTGTTGTTGTTGATGTTGTTGTTGTTGTTTATTTGACGTTGTTGTTATTGTTTATTTGACGTTGTTGTTGTTGTTTATTTGACGTTGTTGTTGTTGTTATTGTTGTTGTTTATTTGACGTTGTTGTTGTTGTTGTTATTGTTTATTTGACGTTGGTGTTGTTGTTGTTTATTTGACGTTGTTGTTGTTGTTATTTATTTGACGTTGTTGTTGTTGTTATTGTTTATTTGACGTTGTTGTTGTTGACGTTGTTGTTGTTGTTGTTTATTTGACGTTGTTATTGTTGTTGCTGTTGTTTATTTGACATTGTTGTTGTTGTTGTTGTTTATTTGTTGTTGTTGTTGTTTATTTGACATTGTTGTTGTTGTTGACGTTGTTGTTGTTGTTGTTGTTGTTTATTTGACATTGTTGTTGTTGTTGTTTATTTGACGTTGTTGTTGTTGTTTGTTTGACGTAGTTGTTGTTGCTGACGTTGTTGTTGTTGTTAGTTATTTGACGTTATTGTTGTTGTTGATGTTGTTGTTGTTGTTTATGTGACGTTGTTGTTATTGTCTATTTGACGTTGTTGTTTTTTGTTTATTTGACGTTGTTGTTGTTGTTATTGTTGTTGTTTATTTGAGGTTGTTATTGTTGTTTATTTGATGTTGTTGTTGTTGTTGTTTATTTGACGTTGGTGTTGTTGTTGTTTATTTGACGTTGTTGTTGTGATTATTTATTTGACGTTGTTGTTGTTATTGTTTATTAGAAGTTGTTGTTGTTGTTGTTGTTTATTTGACGTTGTTATTGTTGTTTATTTGACGTTGTTGTTATTGTTTTTCTTTATTTGACGTTGTTGTTGTTGTTGTTTATTGGACGTTGTTATTGTTGTTGTTGTTGTTGTTGTTGTTTATTTGACGTTGTTGTTGTCGTTGTTGTTGTTTATTTGACGTTGTCGTTGCTGTTGTTTATTTGACGTTGTTGTTGTTGTTATTTATTTGACGTTGTTGTTTTTTATTTGACGTTGTTGTTGTTGTTTATTTGACGTTGTTGTTCTTGTTGTTGTTTATTTGACGTTGTTGTTGTTTATTTGACATTGTTGTTGTTGTTGACATTGTTGTTGTTGTTTATTTGACATTGTTGTTGTTGTTGTTGGTGTTGTTGTTTATTTGACGTTGTTGTTGTTGTTTATTTGACGTTGTTTTAGTTGTTATTGTTTTTTTGGCGTTGTTGTTGTTTATTTGACATTGTTGTTGTTGACATTGTTGTTGTTGTTGTTGTTTATTTGACGTATTGTTGTTGTTGACGTTGTTGTTGTTGTTGTTGTTTATTTGACGTTTTTGTTGTTGTTGATGTTGTTGATGTTGTTGTTTATTTGACGTTGTTGTTGTTGTTGTTTATTTGACGTTGTTGTTGTTGTTATTGTTGTTGTTTATTTGACGTTGTTGTTGTTGTTTATTTGATGTTGTTGTTGTTGTTTATTTGACATTGTGGTTGTTTATTTGACGTTGTTGTTGTTGTTGTTTATTTGACGTTGTTGTTGTTGTTTATTGGACGTTGATGTTGTTGTTGTATATTTGATGGTGTTGTTGTTGTTGTTGTTTATTTGACGTTGTTGTTGTTATTTATTTGACGTTGTTGTTTTTGACATTGTTGTTGTTGTTGTTTATTTGACGTAGTTGTTGTTGTTGTTAACGTTGTTGTTATTGTTGTTGTTTATTTGACGTTTTTGTTGTTGTTGATGTTGTTGTTATTGTTGTTTATTTGACGTTGTTGTTATTGTTGTTTATTTGACGTTGTTGTTGTTGTTGTTTATATGACGTTTTTGTTGTTGTTATTGTTGTTGTTTATTTGACGTTGTTATTGTTGTTGTTGTTTATTTGACATTATGTTGTTGTTGTTGTTGACGTTGTTGGTGTTGTTTTTTATTTGACGTTGTTGTTGTTGTTGTTGTTGTTGTTGTTGTTTATTTGACGTTGTTTTAGTTGTTGTTGTTTATTTGACGTTGTTGTTGTTGTTTATTTGACGTTGTTGTTGTTGTTGTTTATTTGACGTGGTTGTTGTTGACATTGTTGTTGTTGTAGTTTATTTGACGTTGTTTTTGTTGTTGTTGTTTATTTGGCGTTGTTATTGTTGTTTATTTGACATTGTTGTTGTTGACATTGTTGTTGTTGTTGTTTATTTAACGTAGTTTTTGTTGTTGACGTTGTTGTTGTTGTTGTTGTTTATTTGACGTTTTTGTTGTTGTCGATGTTGTTGTTGTTGTTTATTTGACGTTGTTGTTGTTGTTGTTGTTGTTAATTTGACGTTGTTGTTGTTGTTGTTCATTTGACGTTGTTGTTGTTGTTGTTGTTTATTTGACGTTGTTGTTGTTATTGATGTTGTTTATTTGACGTTGTTGTTGTTGTTGTTTATTTAATGTTGTTGTTGTTGTTGTTGTTGTTTATTTGACATTGTTGTTGTTGTTGACGTTGTTGTTGTTGTTGTTTATTTGACATTGTTGTTGTTGTTGTTGTTGTTGACGTTGTTGTTGTTGTTGTTGTTTATTTGACGTTGTTGTTGTTGTTTATTTGACGTTGTTTTAGATGTTGTTGTTTATTTGACGTTGTTGTTGTTGTTGTTTATTTAACGTTGTTTTAGATGTTGTTGTTTATTTGACGTTGTTGTTGTTGTTTATTTAACGTTGTTTTATATGTTGTTGTTTATTTGACGGTGTTGTTGTTTATTTGACAGTGTTGTTGTTGTTGACGTTGTTGTTGTTGTTGTTTATTTGACATTGTTGTTGTTGTTGTTGACGTTGTTGGTGTTGTTGTTTATTTGACGTTGTTGTTGTTGTTTATTTGACGTTTTTGTTATTGACATTGTTGTTGTTGTTGTTTATATGACGTTGTTGTTGTTGTTTATTTGACATAGTTGTTGTTGTTGACGTTGTTGTTGTTGTTGTTGTTGTTGTTTATTTGACGTTTTTGTTGTTGTTGATGTTGTTGTTGTTGTTTATTTGACGTTGTTGTTATTGTTTATTTGACGTTGTTGTTGTTGTTTATTTGACGTTGTTGTTGTTGTTGTTATTGTTGTTGTTTATTTGACGTTGTTGTTGTTGTTGTTATTGTTTATTTGACGTTGGTGTTGTTGTTGTTTATTTGACGTTGTTGTTGTTGTTATTTATTTGACGTTGTTGTTGTTGTTATTGTTTATTTGACGTTGTTGTTGTTGTTGTTGTAGTTTATTTGACGTTGTTATTGTTGTTTATTTGACGTTGTTTTTGTTATTTGACGTTGTTGTTGTTGTTGTTGTATTTGTTGTTGTTGTTGTTGTTGTATTTGTTGTTGTTGTTGTTGCTTATTTGACGTTGTTGTTATTGTTGTTGTTTATTTGACGTTTTTATTGCTGTTGTTTATTTGACGTTGTTGTTGTTGTTGTTGTTGTTGTTTATTTGATGTTGTTGTTGTTGTTTATTTGACATTGTTGTTGTTGACGTTGTTGTTGTTGTTGTTGTTTATTTGACGTTGTTATTGTTGTTGTTGTTGTTTATTTGACGTTGTTGTTGTCATTGTTGTTGTTTATTTGACGTTGTTGTTGTTTATTTAACGTTGTTGTTGTTATTTATTTAACGTTGTTGTTGTTGTTTATTTGACGTTGTTGTTGTTGTTTATTTGACGTTGTTGTTGTTGTTGTTGTTATTTATTTGACATTGTTGTTCTTGTTGTTGACGTTGTTGTTGTTGTTTAATTGACATTGTTGTTGTTGTTGGTGGTGTTGTTGTTTATTTGACGTTGTTTTAGTTGTTTTTGTTTATTTGGCGTTGTTGTTGTTTATTTGACATTGTTGTTATTGTTGTTTATTTGACGTAGTTGTTGTTGTTGACGTTGTTGTTGTTGTTTATTTGACATTTTTGTTGTTGTTGATGTTGTTGTTGTTGTTTATTTGACGTTGTTGTTGTTTATTTGACGTTGTTGTTGTTGTTGTTATTGTTGTTGTTTATTTGACGTTGTTGTTGTTGTTATTGTTGTTGTTGTTGTTGTTGTTGTTGTTTATTTGATGTTGTTGTTGTTGTTGACGTTGTTGTTGTTGTTGTTGTTTATTTGACATTGTTGTTGTTGTTGTTTATTTGACGTTGTTGTTGTTGTTTATTTGACGTAGTTGTTGTTGTTGACGTTGTTGTTGTTGTTGTTTATTTGATGTTTTTGTTGTTGTTGATGTTGTTGATGTTGTTGTTAATTGACGTTGTTGTTATTGTCTATTTGACGTTGTTGTTGTTGTTTATTTGACGTTGTTGTTGTTGTTGTTGTTATTGTTGTTGTTTATTTGACGTTGTTATTATTGTTTATTTGATGTTGTTGTTGTTTATTTGACATTGTGGTTGCTTATTTGACGTTGTTGTTGTTGTTATTTATTTGACGTTGTTGTTGTTGTTGTTATTTATTTGACGTTGTTGTTGTTTTATTGTTTATTAGACGTTGTTGTTGTTGTTGTTTATTTGACGTTGTTATTGTTGTTTATTTGACGTTGTTGTTATTGTTGTTGTTTATTTGACGTTGTTGTTATTGTTGTTGTTTATTTGTTGTTGTTGTTTATTTGACATTGTTGTTGTTGTTTTTTATTTGACGTAGTTGTTGTTGTTGACGTTGTTGTTGTTGTTGTTTATTTGACGTTTTTGTTGTTGTTGATGTTGTTAATGTTGTTGTTTATTTGACGTTGTTGTTGTTGTTATTGTTGTTGTTTATTTGACGTTGTTGTTGTTGTTGTTGTTTATTTGATGTTGTTGTTGTTGTTTATTTGACATTGTGGTTGTTTATTTGACGTTGTTGTTGTTGTTGTTTATTTGACGTTGTTGTTGTTGTTTATTGGACGTTGATGTTGTATATTTGACGGTGTTGTTGTTATTGTTCATTTGATGTTGTTGTTGTTGTTTATTTGACGTTGTTGTTGTTGACATTGTTGTTGTTGTTTATTTGACGTAGTTGTTGTTGTTAACATTGTTATTGTTGTTGTTTATTTGACGTTTTTGTTGTTGTTGATGTTGTTGTTGTTGTTTATTTGACGTTGTTGTTATTGTTGTTTATTTGACGTTGTTGTTCTTGTTGTTGATTATATGACGTTGTTGTTGTTATTGTTGTTGTTTATTTGACGTTGTTGTTGTTGTTTATTTGATGTTATTGTTGTTGTTGCTGTTTATTTGACATTGTTGTTGTTGTTGACGTTGTTGTTGTTGTTTATTTGACATTGTTGTTGTTGACGTTGTTGGTGTTGTTGTTTATTTGACGTTGTTGTTGTTGTTTATTTGACGTTGTTTTAGTTGTTGTTGTTTATTTGACGTTGTTGTTGTTGTTGTTGTTTATTTGACATTGTTGTTGTTGTTGACGTTGTTGTTGTTGTTTATTTGACATTGTTGTTGTTGTTGCTGTTGACGTTGTTGGTGTTGTTGTTTATTTGACGTTGTTGTTGTTGTTGTTTATTTGATGTTGTTTTAGTTGTTGTTGTTTATTTGACGTTGTTGTTGTTGTTTATTTGACGTTGTTGTTGTTGACATTGTTGTTGTTGTTGTTTATTTGAATTTGTTTTTGTTGTTGTTGTTTATTTGGCGTTGTTGTTGTTGTTGTTTATTTGACATTGTTGTTGTTGACATTGTTGTGGTGTTTATTTGACGTAGTTTTTGTTGTTGACGTTGTTGTTGTTGTTGTTGTTGTTGTTTATTTGACGTTTTTGTTGTTCTTGATGTTGTTTATTTGACGTTGTTGTTGTTGTTGTTTATTTAATGTTGTTGTTGTTGTTGTTTATTTGACATTGTTGTTGCTGTTGTTGACGTTGTTGTTGTTGTTGTTTATTTGACATTGTTGTTGTTGTTGTTGACGTTGTTGGTGTTATTGTTTAATTGACGTTGTTGTTGTTTATTTGACGTTGTTTTAGATGTTGTTGTTTATTTGACGTTGTTGTTGTTTATTTAACGTTGTTTTAGATGTTGTTGTTTATTTGACGGTGTTGTTGTTTATTTGACATTGTTGTTGCTGTTGTTGACGTTGTTGTTGTTGTTGTTTATTTGACATTGTTGTTGTTGTTGTTGACGTTGTTGGTGTTGTTGTTTATTTGACGTTGTTGTTGTTTATTTGACGTTGTTTTAGATGTTGTTGTTTATTTGACGTTGTTGTTGTTTATTTAACGTTGTTTTAGATGTTGTTGTTTATTTGACGGTGTTGTTGTTTATTTGACATTGTTGTTGTTGTTGACGTTGTTTATTTGACATTGTTGTTGTTGTTGACGTTGTTTATTTGACATTGTTGTTGTTGTTGACGTTGTTGGTGTTGTTGTTTATTTGACGTTGTTGTTGTTTATTTGACGTTGTTTTAGTTGTTGTTGTTTATTTGACATTTGTTGTTGTTGTTTATTTGACGTTTTTGTTTTTGACATTGTTGTTGTTGTTGTTTATATGACGTTTTTTCTGTTGTTGTTTATTTGACATAGTTGTTGTTGTTGACGTTGTTGTTGTTGTTGTTGTTGTTTATTTGACGTTTTTGTTGTTGATGATGTTGTTGTTGTTGTTTATTTAACGTTGTTGTTATTGTTTATTTGACGTTGTTGTTGTTGTTTATTTGACGTTGTTGTTGTTGTTGTTATTGTTGTTGTTTATTTGACGTTGTTGTTGTTGTTTATTTGATGTTGTTGTTGTTTATTTGACGTTGGTGTTGTTGTTGTTTATTTGACGTTGTTGTTGTTGTTGTTATTTATTTGACGTTGTTGTTGTTATTGTTTATTTGACGTTGTTGTTGTTGTTGTTTTTTATTTGACGTTGTTATTGTTGTTTATTTGACGTTGTTTTTGTTATTTGACGTTGTTGTTGTTGTTGTTGTATTTGTTGTTGTTGTTGTTGTTGCTTATTTGACGTTGTTGTTATTGTTGTTGTTTATTTGACGTTGTTGCTGTTGTTTATTTGACGTTGTTGTTGTTGTTTATTTGATGTTGTTGTTGTTGTTTATTTGACGTTGTTGTTGTTGACGTTGTTGTTGTTGTTGTTTATTTGACGTTGTTATTGTTGTTGCTGTTGTTTATTTGACGTTGTTGTTGTCGTTGTTGTTGTTTATTTGACGTTGTTGTTGTTGTTGTTGTTTACTTGACGTTGTTGTTGTTGTTATTTATTTAACGTTGTTGTTGTTTATTTGACGTTGTTGTTGTTGTTGTTGTTGTTGTTTATTTGACGTTGTTGTTGTTGTTGTTTATTTGACGTTGTTGTTGTTGTTGTTTATTTGACATTGTTGTTGTTGTTGTTGACGTTGTTGTTGTTGTTTATTTGACATTGTTGTTGTTGTTGTTGTTGTTTATTTGACGTTGTTGTTGTTGTTGTTTATTTGACGTTGTTGTTGTTGTTGTTGTTGTTTATTTGACGTTGTTTTAGTTGTTGTTGTTTATTTGGCGTTGTTGTTGTTTATTTGACATTGTTGTTGTTTTTGTTTATTTGACGTAGTTGTTATTGTTGACGTTGTTGTTGTTGTTGCTTATTTGACGTTTTTGTTGTTGTTGATGTTGTTATTGTTGTTTATTTGACGTTGTTGTTGTTAATGTTTATTTGACCTTGTTGTTGTTGTTATTGTTGTTGTTTATTTGACGTTGTTGTTGTTGTTTATTTGTTGTTGTTGTTGTTTATTTGACATTGTTGTTGTTGTTGACGTTGTTGTTTATTTGACATTGTTGTTGTTGTTTATTTGACGTTGTTGTTGTTGTTGTTTGTTTGACGTAGTTGTTGTTGCTGACGTTGTTGTTGTTGTTGTTGTTTATTTGACGTTTTTGTTGTTGTTGATGTTGTTGTTGTTGTTGTTGTTTATTTGACGTTGTTGTTATTGTCTATTTGACGTTGTTGTTGTTGTTGTTTATTTGACGTTGTTGTTGTTGTTATTGTTGTTGTTTATTTGAGGTTGTTATTGTTGTTTATTTGATGTTGTTCTTGTTGTTATTTATTTGACGTTGTTGTTGTTGTTATTGTTTATTAGAAGTTGTTGTTGTTGTTGTTGTTTATTTGACATCGTTATTGTTGTTTATTTGACGTTGTTGTTATTGTTGTTGTTTATTTGACGTTGTTGTTGTTGTTTATTGGACGTTGTTATTGTTGTTGTTGTTGTTTATTTGACGTTGTTGTTGTCGTTGTTGTTGTTTATTTGACGTTGTTGTTGTTGTTGTTGTTTATTTGACGTTGTTGTTGTTATTTATTTGACGTTGTTGTTGTTTATTTGACGTTATTGTTGTTATTTATTTGACGTTGTTGTTGTTGTTGTTGTTTATTTGACGTTGTTGTTGTTGTTGTTGTTGTTGTTTATTTGACATTGTTGTTGTTGTTGTTGACGTTTTTGTTGTTGTTTATTTGATATTGTTGTTGTTGTTGTTGGTGTTTTTGTTTATTTGACGTTGTTGTTTATTTGACGTTGTTTTAGTTGTTATTGTTTATTTGGCGTTGTTGTTGTTTATTTGACATTGTTGTTGTTGTTTTTTATTTGACGTAGTTGTTGTTGTTGACGTTGTTGTTGTTGTTGTTTATTTGACGTTTTTGTTGTTGTTGATGTTGTTAATGTTGTTAATGTTATTGTTTATTTGACGTTGTTGTTGTTTATTTGACGTTGTTGTTGTTGTTGTTGTTATTGTTGTTGTTTATTTGACGTTGTTCTTGTTGTTGTTGTTTATTTGATGTTGTTGTTGTTGTTTATTTGACATTGTGGTTGTTTATTTGACGTTGTTGTTGTTGTTGTTTATTTGACGTTGTTGTTGTTGTTTATTGGACGTTGATGTTGTATATTTGACGGTGTTGTTGTTATTGTTTATTTGATGTTGTTGTTGTTGTTTATTTGACGTTGTTGTTGTTGACATTTGTTGTTGTTGTTTATTTGACGATTTTGTTTTTGACATTGTTGTTGTTGTTGTTTATATGACGTTTTTGTTGTTGTTGTTTATTTGACATAGTTGTTGTTGTTGACGTTGTTGTTGTTGTTGTTGTTGTTTATTTGACGTTTTTGTTGTTGATGATGTTGTTGTTGTTGTTTATTTAACGTTGTTGTTATTGTTTATTTGACGTTGTTGTTGTTGTTTATTTGACGTTGTTGTTGTTGTTGTTATTGTTGTTGTTTATTTGACGTTGTTATTGTTGTTTATTTGATGTTGTTGTTGTTTATTTGACGTTGGTGTTGTTGTTGTTTATTTGACGTTGTTGTTGTTGTTGTTATTTATTTGACGTTGTTGTTGTTATTGTTTATTTGACGTTGTTGTTGTTGTTGTTTTTTATTTGACGTTGTTATTGTTGTTTATTTGACGTTGTTTTTGTTATTTGACGTTGTTGTTGTTGTTGTATTTGTTGTTGTTGCTGTTGCTTATTTGACGTTGTTGTTATTGTTGTTGTTTATTTGACGTTGTTGCTGTTGTTTATTTGACGTTGTTGTTGTTGTTGTTGTTTATTTGATGTTGTTGTTGTTGTTTATTTGACGTTGTTGTTGTTGACGTTGTTGTTGTTGTTGTTTATTTGACGTTGTTATTGTTGTTGCTGTTGTTTATTTGACGTTGTTGTTGTCGTTGTTGTTGTTTATTTGACGTTGTTGTTGTTGTTGTTTACTTGACGTTGTTGTTGTTGTTATTTATTTAACGTTGTTGTTGTTTATTTGACGTTGTTGTTGTTGTTGTTGTTGTTTATTTGACGTTGTTGTTGTTGTTGTTGTTTATTTGACGTTGTTGTTGTTGTTTATTTGACATTGTTGTTGTTGTTGTTGACGTTGTTGTTGTTGTTTATTTGACATTGTCGTTGTTGTTGTTGTTGTTGTTGTTGTTGTTTATTTGACGTTGTTGTTGTTGTTGTTGTTTATTTGACGTTGTTGTTGTTGTTGTTGTTGTTGTTGTTGTTTATTTGACGTTGTTTTAGATGTTGTTGTTTATTTGACGTTGTTGTTGTTGTTGTTTATTTAACGTTGTTTTAGATGTTGTTGTTTATTTGACGTTGTTGTTGTTGTTTATTTAACGTTGTTTTATATGTTGTTGTTTATTTGACGGTGTTGTTGTTTATTTGACAGTGTTGTTGTTTATTTGACATTGTTGTTGTTGTTGTTGACGTTGTTGGTGTTGTTGTTTATTTGACGTTGTTGTTGTTGTTTATTTGACGTTTTTGTTATTGACATTGTTGTTGTTGTTGTTTATATGACGTTGTTGTTGTTGTTTATTTGACATAGTTGTTGTTGTTGACGTTGTTGTTGTTGTTGTTGTTGTTGTTTATTTGACGTTTTTGTTGTTGTTGATGTTGTTGTTGTTGTTTATTTGACGTTGTTGTTATTGTTTATTTGACGTTGTTGTTGTTGTTTATTTGACGTTGTTGTTGTTGTTATTGTTGTTGTTTATTTGACGTTGTTGTTGTTGTTGTTATTGTTTATTTGACGTTGGTGTTGTTGTTGTTTATTTGACGTTGTTGTTGTTGTTATTTATTTGACGTTGTTGTTGTTGTTATTGTTTATTTGACGTTGTTGTTGTTGACGTTGTTGTTGTTGTTGTTTATTTGACGTTGTTATTGTTGTTGCTGTTGTTTATTTGACATTGTTGTTGTTGTTGTTGTTTATTTGTTGTTGTTGTTGTTTATTTGACATTGTTGTTGTTGTTGACGTTGTTGTTGTTGTTGTTGTTGTTTATTTGACATTGTTGTTGTTGTTGTTTATTTGACGTTGTTGTTGTTGTTTGTTTGACGTAGTTGTTGTTGCTGACGTTGTTGTTGTTGTTAGTTATTTGACGTTATTGTTGTTGTTGATGTTGTTGTTGTTGTTTATGTGACGTTGTTGTTATTGTCTATTTGACGTTGTTGTTTTTTGTTTATTTGACGTTGTTGTTGTTGTTATTGTTGTTGTTTATTTGAGGTTGTTATTGTTGTTTATTTGATGTTGTTGTTGTTGTTGTTTATTTGACGTTGGTGTTGTTGTTGTTTATTTGACGTTGTTGTTGTGATTATTTATTTGACGTTGTTGTTGTTATTGTTTATTAGAAGTTGTTGTTGTTGTTGTTGTTTATTTGACGTTGTTATTGTTGTTTATTTGACGTTGTTGTTATTGTTTTTCTTTATTTGACGTTGTTGTTGTTGTTGTTTATTGGACGTTGTTATTGTTGTTGTTGTTGTTGTTGTTGTTTATTTGACGTTGTTGTTGTCGTTGTTGTTGTTTATTTGACGTTGTCGTTGCTGTTGTTTATTTGACGTTGTTGTTGTTGTTATTTATTTGACGTTGTTGTTTTTTATTTGACGTTGTTGTTGTTGTTTATTTGACGTTGTTGTTCTTGTTGTTGTTTATTTGACGTTGTTGTTGTTTATTTGACATTGTTGTTGTTGTTGACGTTGTTGTTGTTGTTTATTTGACATTGTTGTTGTTGTTGTTGGTGTTGTTGTTTATTTGACGTTGTTGTTGTTGTTTATTTGACGTTGTTTTAGTTGTTATTGTTTTTTTGGCGTTGTTGTTGTTTATTTGACATTGTTGTTGTTGACATTGTTGTTGTTGTTGTTGTTTATTTGACGTATTGTTGTTGTTGACGTTGTTGTTGTTGTTGTTGTTTATTTGACGTTTTTGTTGTTGTTGATGTTGTTGATGTTGTTGTTTATTTGACGTTGTTGTTGTTGTTGTTTATTTGACGTTGTTGTTGTTGTTATTGTTGTTGTTTATTTGACGTTGTTGTTGTTGTTTATTTGATGTTGTTGTTGTTGTTTATTTGACATTGTGGTTGTTTATTTGACGTTGTTGTTGTTGTTGTTTATTTGACGTTGTTGTTGTTGTTTATTGGACGTTGATGTTGTTGTTGTATATTTGATGGTGTTGTTGTTGTTGTTGTTTATTTGACGTTGTTGTTGTTATTTATTTGACGTTGTTGTTTTTGACATTGTTGTTGTTGTTGTTTATTTGACGTAGTTGTTGTTGTTGTTAACGTTGTTGTTATTGTTGTTGTTTATTTGACGTTTTTGTTGTTGTTGATGTTGTTGTTATTGTTGTTTATTTGACGTTGTTGTTATTGTTGTTTATTTGACGTTGTTGTTGTTGTTGTTTATATGACGTTTTTGTTGTTGTTATTGTTGTTGTTTATTTGACGTTGTTATTGTTGTTGTTGTTTATTTGACATTATGTTGTTGTTGTTGTTGACGTTGTTGGTGTTGTTGTTTATTTGACGTTGTTGTTGTTGTTGTTGTTGTTGTTGTTGTTTATTTGACGTTGTTTTAGTTGTTGTTGTTTATTTGACGTTGTTGTTGTTGTTTATTTGACGTTGTTGTTGTTGTTGTTTATTTGACGTGGTTGTTGTTGACATTGTTGTTGTTGTAGTTTATTTGACGTTGTTTTTGTTGTTGTTGTTTATTTGGCGTTGTTATTGTTGTTTATTTGACATTGTTGTTGTTGACATTGTTGTTGTTGTTGTTTATTTGACGTAGTTTTTGTTGTTGACGTTGTTGTTGTTGTTGTTGTTTATTTGACGTTTTTGTTGTTGTCGATGTTGTTGTTGTTGTTTATTTGACGTTGTTGTTGTTGTTGTTGTTGTTAATTTGACGTTGTTGTTGTTGTTGTTCATTTGACGTTGTTGTTGTTGTTGTTGTTTATTTGACGTTGTTGTTGTTATTGATGTTGTTTATTTGACGTTGTTGTTGTTGTTGTTTATTTAATGTTGTTGTTGTTGTTGTTGTTGTTTATTTGACATTGTTGTTGTTGTTGACGTTGTTGTTGTTGTTGTTTATTTGACATTGTTGTTGTTGTTGTTGTTGTTGACGTTGTTGTTGTTGTTGTTGTTTATTTGACGTTGTTGTTGTTGTTTATTTGACGTTGTTTTAGATGTTGTTGTTTATTTGACGTTGTTGTTGTTGTTGTTTATTTAACGTTGTTTTAGATGTTGTTGTTTATTTGACGTTGTTGTTGTTGTTTATTTAACGTTGTTTTATATGTTGTTGTTTATTTGACGGTGTTGTTGTTTATTTGACAGTGTTGTTGTTGTTGACGTTGTTGTTGTTGTTGTTTATTTGACATTGTTGTTGTTGTTGTTGACGTTGTTGGTGTTGTTGTTTATTTGACGTTGTTGTTGTTGTTTATTTGACGTTTTTGTTATTGACATTGTTGTTGTTGTTGTTTATATGACGTTGTTGTTGTTGTTTATTTGACATAGTTGTTGTTGTTGACGTTGTTGTTGTTGTTGTTGTTGTTGTTTATTTGACGTTTTTGTTGTTGTTGATGTTGTTGTTGTTGTTTATTTGACGTTGTTGTTATTGTTTATTTGACGTTGTTGTTGTTGTTTATTTGACGTTGTTGTTGTTGTTGTTATTGTTGTTGTTTATTTGACGTTGTTGTTGTTGTTGTTATTGTTTATTTGACGTTGGTGTTGTTGTTGTTTATTTGACGTTGTTGTTGTTGTTATTTATTTGACGTTGTTGTTGTTGTTATTGTTTATTTGACGTTGTTGTTGTTGTTGTTGTAGTTTATTTGACGTTGTTATTGTTGTTTATTTGACGTTGTTTTTGTTATTTGACGTTGTTGTTGTTGTTGTTGTATTTGTTGTTGTTGTTGTTGTTGTATTTGTTGTTGTTGTTGTTGCTTATTTGACGTTGTTGTTATTGTTGTTGTTTATTTGACGTTTTTATTGCTGTTGTTTATTTGACGTTGTTGTTGTTGTTGTTGTTGTTGTTTATTTGATGTTGTTGTTGTTGTTTATTTGACATTGTTGTTGTTGACGTTGTTGTTGTTGTTGTTGTTTATTTGACGTTGTTATTGTTGTTGTTGTTGTTTATTTGACGTTGTTGTTGTCATTGTTGTTGTTTATTTGACGTTGTTGTTGTTTATTTAACGTTGTTGTTGTTATTTATTTAACGTTGTTGTTGTTGTTTATTTGACGTTGTTGTTGTTGTTTATTTGACGTTGTTGTTGTTGTTGTTGTTATTTATTTGACATTGTTGTTCTTGTTGTTGACGTTGTTGTTGTTGTTTAATTGACATTGTTGTTGTTGTTGGTGGTGTTGTTGTTTATTTGACGTTGTTTTAGTTGTTTTTGTTTATTTGGCGTTGTTGTTGTTTATTTGACATTGTTGTTATTGTTGTTTATTTGACGTAGTTGTTGTTGTTGACGTTGTTGTTGTTGTTTATTTGACATTTTTGTTGTTGTTGATGTTGTTGTTGTTGTTTATTTGACGTTGTTGTTGTTTATTTGACGTTGTTGTTGTTGTTGTTATTGTTGTTGTTTATTTGACGTTGTTGTTGTTGTTATTGTTGTTGTTGTTGTTGTTGTTGTTGTTTATTTGATGTTGTTGTTGTTGTTGACGTTGTTGTTGTTGTTGTTGTTTATTTGACATTGTTGTTGTTGTTGTTTATTTGACGTTGTTGTTGTTGTTTATTTGACGTAGTTGTTGTTGTTGACGTTGTTGTTGTTGTTGTTTATTTGATGTTTTTGTTGTTGTTGATGTTGTTGATGTTGTTGTTAATTGACGTTGTTGTTATTGTCTATTTGACGTTGTTGTTGTTGTTTATTTGACGTTGTTGTTGTTGTTGTTGTTATTGTTGTTGTTTATTTGACGTTGTTATTATTGTTTATTTGATGTTGTTGTTGTTTATTTGACATTGTGGTTGCTTATTTGACGTTGTTGTTGTTGTTATTTATTTGACGTTGTTGTTGTTGTTGTTATTTATTTGACGTTGTTGTTGTTTTATTGTTTATTAGACGTTGTTGTTGTTGTTGTTTATTTGACGTTGTTATTGTTGTTTATTTGACGTTGTTGTTATTGTTGTTGTTTATTTGACGTTGTTGTTATTGTTGTTGTTTATTTGTTGTTGTTGTTTATTTGACATTGTTGTTGTTGTTTTTTATTTGACGTAGTTGTTGTTGTTGACGTTGTTGTTGTTGTTGTTTATTTGACGTTTTTGTTGTTGTTGATGTTGTTAATGTTGTTGTTTATTTGACGTTGTTGTTGTTGTTATTGTTGTTGTTTATTTGACGTTGTTGTTGTTGTTGTTGTTTATTTGATGTTGTTGTTGTTGTTTATTTGACATTGTGGTTGTTTATTTGACGTTGTTGTTGTTGTTGTTTATTTGACGTTGTTGTTGTTGTTTATTGGACGTT
This sequence comes from Vicia faba, assembly GCA_948472305.1. Classification (NCBI taxonomy): domain Eukaryota; kingdom Viridiplantae; phylum Streptophyta; class Magnoliopsida; order Fabales; family Fabaceae; genus Vicia; species Vicia faba. Next base: position 368,513,763 of record OX451737.1, on the reverse strand, counting down.
GATGTTGTATATTTGACGGTGTTGTTGTTATTGTTTATTTGATGTTGTTGTTGTTGTTTATTTGACGTTGTTGTTGTTGACATTGTTGTTGTTGTTTATTTGACGTAGTTGTTGTTGTTAACATTGTTATTGTTGTTGTTTATTTGACGTTTTTGTTGTTGTTGATGTTGTTGTTGTTGTTTATTTGACGTTGTTGTTATTGTTGTTTATTTGACGTTGTTGTTCTTGTTGTTGTTTATATGACGTTGTTGTTGTTATTGTTGTTGTTTATTTGACGTTGTTGTTGTTGTTTATTTGATGTTATTGTTGTTGTTGCTGTTTATTTGACATTGTTGTTGTTGTTGACGTTGTTGTTGTTGTTTATTTGACATTGTTGTTGTTGACGTTGTTGGTGTTGTTGTTTATTTGACGTTGTTGTTGTTGTTTATTTGACGTTGTTTTAGTTGTTGTTGTTTATTTGACGTTGTTGTTGTTGTTGTTTATTTGACATTGTTGTTGTTGTTGACGTTGTTGTTGTTGTTTATTTGACATTGTTGTTGTTGTTGCTGTTGACGTTGTTGGTGTTGTTGTTTATTTGACGTTGTTGTTGTTGTTGTTTATTTGATGTTGTTTTAGTTGTTGTTGTTTATTTGACGTTGTTGTTGTTGTTTATTTGACGTTGTTGTTGTTGACATTGTTGTTGTTGTTGTTTATTTGAATTTGTTTTTGTTGTTGTTGTTTATTTGGCGTTGTTGTTGTTGTTGTTTATTTGACATTGTTGTTGTTGACATTGTTGTGGTGTTTATTTGACGTAGTTTTTGTTGTTGACGTTGTTGTTGTTGTTGTTGTTGTTGTTGTTTATTTGACGTTTTTGTTGTTCTTGATGTTGTTTATTTGACGTTGTTGTTGTTGTTGTTTATTTAATGTTGTTGTTGTTGTTGTTTATTTGACATTGTTGTTGTTGTTGTTGACGTTGTTGTTGTTGTTGTTTATTTGACATTGTTGTTGTTGTTGTTGACGTTGTTGGTTTTATTGTTTAATTGACGTTGTTGTTGTTTATTTGACGTTGTTTTAGATGTTGTTGTTTATTTGACGTTGTTGTTGTTTATTTAACGTTGTTTTAGATGTTGTTGTTTATTTGACGGTGTTGTTGTTTATTTGACATTGTTGTTGCTGTTGTTGACGTTGTTGTTGTTGTTGTTTATTTGACATTGTTGTTGTTGTTGTTGACGTTGTTGGTGTTGTTGTTTATTTGACGTTGTTGTTGTTTATTTGACGTTGTTTTAGATGTTGTTGTTTATTTGACGTTGTTGTTGTTTATTTAACGTTGTTTTAGATGTTGTTGTTTATTTGACGGTGTTGTTGTTTATTTGACATTGTTGTTGTTGTTGACGTTGTTTATTTGACATTGTTGTTGTTGTTGACGTTGTTTATTTGACATTGTTGTTGTTGTTGACGTTGTTGGTGTTGTTGTTTATTTGACGTTGTTGTTGTTTATTTGACGTTGTTTTAGTTGTTGTTGTTTATTTGACATTTGTTGTTGTTGTTTATTTGACGTTTTTGTTTTTGACATTGTTGTTGTTGTTGTTTATATGACGTTTTTTCTGTTGTTGTTTATTTGACATAGTTGTTGTTGTTGACGTTGTTGTTGTTGTTGTTGTTGTTTATTTGACGTTTTTGTTGTTGATGATGTTGTTGTTGTTGTTTATTTAACGTTGTTGTTATTGTTTATTTGACGTTGTTGTTGTTGTTTATTTGACGTTGTTGTTGTTGTTGTTATTGTTGTTGTTTATTTGACGTTGTTGTTGTTGTTTATTTGATGTTGTTGTTGTTTATTTGACGTTGGTGTTGTTGTTGTTTATTTGACGTTGTTGTTGTTGTTGTTATTTATTTGACGTTGTTGTTGTTATTGTTTATTTGACGTTGTTGTTGTTGTTGTTTTTTATTTGACGTTGTTATTGTTGTTTATTTGACGTTGTTTTTGTTATTTGACGTTGTTGTTGTTGTTGTTGTATTTGTTGTTGTTGTTGTTGTTGCTTATTTGACGTTGTTGTTATTGTTGTTGTTTATTTGACGTTGTTGCTGTTGTTTATTTGACGTTGTTGTTGTTGTTTATTTGATGTTGTTGTTGTTGTTTATTTGACGTTGTTGTTGTTGACGTTGTTGTTGTTGTTGTTTATTTGACGTTGTTATTGTTGTTGCTGTTGTTTATTTGACGTTGTTGTTGTCGTTGTTGTTGTTTATTTGACGTTGTTGTTGTTGTTGTTGTTTACTTGACGTTGTTGTTGTTGTTATTTATTTAACGTTGTTGTTGTTTATTTGACGTTGTTGTTGTTGTTGTTGTTGTTGTTTATTTGACGTTGTTGTTGTTGTTGTTTATTTGACGTTGTTGTTGTTGTTGTTTATTTGACATTGTTGTTGTTGTTGTTGACGTTGTTGTTGTTGTTTATTTGACATTGTTGTTGTTGTTGTTGTTGTTTATTTGACGTTGTTGTTGTTGTTGTTTATTTGACGTTGTTGTTGTTGTTGTTGTTGTTTATTTGACGTTGTTTTAGTTGTTGTTGTTTATTTGGCGTTGTTGTTGTTTATTTGACATTGTTGTTGTTTTTGTTTATTTGACGTAGTTGTTATTGTTGACGTTGTTGTTGTTGTTGCTTATTTGACGTTTTTGTTGTTGTTGATGTTGTTATTGTTGTTTATTTGACGTTGTTGTTGTTAATGTTTATTTGACCTTGTTGTTGTTGTTATTGTTGTTGTTTATTTGACGTTGTTGTTGTTGTTTATTTGTTGTTGTTGTTGTTTATTTGACATTGTTGTTGTTGTTGACGTTGTTGTTTATTTGACATTGTTGTTGTTGTTTATTTGACGTTGTTGTTGTTGTTGTTTGTTTGACGTAGTTGTTGTTGCTGACGTTGTTGTTGTTGTTGTTGTTGTTTATTTGACGTTTTTGTTGTTGTTGATGTTGTTGTTGTTGTTGTTGTTTATTTGACGTTGTTGTTATTGTCTATTTGACGTTGTTGTTGTTGTTGTTTATTTGACGTTGTTGTTGTTGTTATTGTTGTTGTTTATTTGAGGTTGTTATTGTTGTTTATTTGATGTTGTTCTTGTTGTTATTTATTTGACGTTGTTGTTGTTGTTATTGTTTATTAGAAGTTGTTGTTGTTGTTGTTGTTTATTTGACATCGTTATTGTTGTTTATTTGACGTTGTTGTTATTGTTGTTGTTTATTTGACGTTGTTGTTGTTGTTTATTGGACGTTGTTATTGTTGTTGTTGTTGTTTATTTGACGTTGTTGTTGTCGTTGTTGTTGTTTATTTGACGTTGTTGTTGTTGTTGTTGTTTATTTGACGTTGTTGTTGTTATTTATTTGACGTTGTTGTTGTTTATTTGACGTTATTGTTGTTATTTATTTGACGTTGTTGTTGTTGTTGTTGTTTATTTGACGTTGTTGTTGTTGTTGTTGTTGTTGTTTATTTGACATTGTTGTTGTTGTTGTTGACGTTTTTGTTGTTGTTTATTTGATATTGTTGTTGTTGTTGTTGGTGTTTTTGTTTATTTGACGTTGTTGTTTATTTGACGTTGTTTTAGTTGTTATTGTTTATTTGGCGTTGTTGTTGTTTATTTGACATTGTTGTTGTTGTTTTTTATTTGACGTAGTTGTTGTTGTTGACGTTGTTGTTGTTGTTGTTTATTTGACGTTTTTGTTGTTGTTGATGTTGTTAATGTTGTTAATGTTATTGTTTATTTGACGTTGTTGTTGTTTATTTGACGTTGTTGTTGTTGTTGTTATTGTTGTTGTTTATTTGACGTTGTTCTTGTTGTTGTTGTTTATTTGATGTTGTTGTTGTTGTTTATTTGACATTGTGGTTGTTTATTTGACGTTGTTGTTGTTGTTGTTTATTTGACGTTGTTGTTGTTGTTTATTGGACGTTGATGTTGTATATTTGACGGTGTTGTTGTTATTGTTTATTTGATGTTGTTGTTGTTGTTTATTTGACGTTGTTGTTGTTGACATTTGTTGTTGTTGTTTATTTGACGATTTTGTTTTTGACATTGTTGTTGTTGTTGTTTATATGACGTTTTTGTTGTTGTTGTTTATTTGACATAGTTGTTGTTGTTGACGTTGTTGTTGTTGTTGTTGTTGTTTATTTGACGTTTTTGTTGTTGATGATGTTGTTGTTGTTGTTTATTTAACGTTGTTGTTATTGTTTATTTGACGTTGTTGTTGTTGTTTATTTGACGTTGTTGTTGTTGTTGTTATTGTTGTTGTTTATTTGACGTTGTTATTGTTGTTTATTTGATGTTGTTGTTGTTTATTTGACGTTGGTGTTGTTGTTGTTTATTTGACGTTGTTGTTGTTGTTGTTATTTATTTGACGTTGTTGTTGTTATTGTTTATTTGACGTTGTTGTTGTTGTTGTTTTTTATTTGACGTTGTTATTGTTGTTTATTTGACGTTGTTTTTGTTATTTGACGTTGTTGTTGTTGTTGTATTTGTTGTTGTTGCTGTTGCTTATTTGACGTTGTTGTTATTGTTGTTGTTTATTTGACGTTGTTGCTGTTGTTTATTTGACGTTGTTGTTGTTGTTGTTGTTTATTTGATGTTGTTGTTGTTGTTTATTTGACGTTGTTGTTGTTGACGTTGTTGTTGTTGTTGTTTATTTGACGTTGTTATTGTTGTTGCTGTTGTTTATTTGACGTTGTTGTTGTCGTTGTTGTTGTTTATTTGACGTTGTTGTTGTTGTTGTTGTTTACTTGACGTTGTTGTTGTTATTTATTTAACGTTGTTGTTGTTTATTTGACGTTGTTGTTGTTGTTGTTGTTGTTTATTTGACGTTGTTGTTGTTGTTGTTGTTTATTTGACGTTGTTGTTGTTGTTTATTTGACATTGTTGTTGTTGTTGACGTTGTTGTTGTTGTTTATTTGACATTGTCGTTGTTGTTGTTGTTGTTGTTGTTGTTGTTTATTTGACGTTGTTGTTGTTGTTGTTGTTTATTTGACGTTGTTGTTGTTGTTGTTGTTGTTGTTGTTGTTGTTTATTTGACGTTGTTTTAGTTGTTGTTGTTTATTTGGCGTTGTTGTTGTTTATTTGACATTGTTGTTGTTGTTGTTTATTTGACGTAGTTGTTATTGTTGACGTTGTTGTTGTTGTTGCTTATTTGACGTTTTTGTTGTTGTTGATGTTGTTGTTGTTGTTTATTTGACGTTGTTGTTGTTAATGTTTATTTGACCTTGTTGTTGTTGTTATTGTTGTTGTTTATTTGACGTTGTTGTTGTTGTTGTTTATTTGTTGTTGTTGTTGTTTATTTAACATTGTTGTTGTTGTTGACGTTGTTGTTGTTGTTTATTTGACATTGTTGTTGTTGTTTATTTGACGTTGTTGTTGTTGTTTGTTTGACGTAGTTGTTGTTGCTGACGTTGTTGTTGTTGTTGTTTATTTGACGTTTTTGTTGTTGTTGATGTTGTTGTTGTTGTTGTTTATTTGACGTTGTTGTTATTGTCTATTTGACGTTGTTGTTGTTGTTGTTGTTTATTTGACGTTGTTGTTGTTGTTATTGTTGTTGTTTATTTGAGGTTGTTATTGTTGTTTATTTGATGTTGTTCTTGTTGTTATTTATTTGACGTTGTTGTTGTTGTTATTGTTTATTAGAAGTTGTTGTTGTTGTTGTTTATTTGACATCGTTATTGTTGGTTATTTGACGTTGTTGTTATTGTTGTTGTTTATTTGACGTTGTTGTTGTTGTTTATTGGACGTTGTTATTGTTGTTGTTGTTGTTTATTTGACGTTGTTGTTGTCGTTGTTGTTGTTTATTTGACGTTGTTGTTGTTGTTGTTTATTTGACGTTGTTGTTGTTATTTATTTGACGTTGTTGTTTATTTGACGTTATTGTTGTTATTTATTTGACGTTGTTGTTGTTGTTGTTGTTTATTTGACGTTGTTGTTGTTGTTGTTGTTGTTTATTTGACATTGTTGTTGTTGTTGACGTTGTTGTTGTTGTTTATTTGATATTGTTGTTGTTGTTGTTGGTGTTTTTGTTTATTTGACGTTGTTGTTGTTGTTTATTTGACGTTGTTTTAGTTGTTATTGTTTATTTGGCGTTGTTGTTGTTTATTTGACATTATTGTTGTTGTTTTTTATTTGACGTAGTTGTTGTTGTTGACGTTGTTGTTGTTGTTGTTTATTTGACGTTTTTGTTGTTGTTGATGTTGTTAATGTTGTTAATGTTGTTGTTTATTTGACGTTGTTGTTGTTTATTTGACGTTGTTGTTGTTGTTATTGTTGTTGTTTATTTGACGTTGTTGTTGTTGTTGTTGTTGTTGTTTATTTGATGTTGTTGTTGTTGTTTATTTGACATTGTGGTTGTTTATTTGACGTTGTTGTTGTTGTTGTTGTTTATTTGACGTTGTTGTTGTTGTTTATTGGACGTTGATGTTGTATATTTGACAGTGTTGTTGTTATTGTTTATTTGATGTTGTTGTTGTTGTTTATTTGACGTTGTTGTTGTTGACATTGTTGTTGTTGTTTATTTGACGATTTTGTTTTTGACATTGTTGTTGTTGTTGTTTATATGACGTTTTTGTTGTTGTTGTTTATTTGACATAGTTGTTGTTGTTGACGTTGTTGTTGTTGTTGTTGTTGTTGTTTATTTGACGTTTTTGTTGTTGATGATGTTGTTGTTGTTGTTTATTTAACGTTGTTGTTATTGTTTATTTGACGTTGTTGTTGTTGTTTATTTGACGTTGTTGTTGTTGTTGTTATTGTTGTTGTTTATTTGACGTTGTTGTTGTTGTTTATTTGATGTTGTTGTTGTTTATTTGACGTTGGTGTTGTTGTTGTTTATTTGACGTTGTTGTTGTTGTTGTTATTTATTTGACGTTGTTGTTGTTATTGTTTATTTGACGTTGTTGTTGTTGTTGTTTTTTATTTGACGTTGTTATTGTTGTTTATTTGACGTTGTTTTTGTTATTTGACGTTGTTGTTGTTGTTGTATTTGTTGTTGTTGTTGTTGCTTATTTGACGTTGTTGTTATTGTTGTTGTTTATTTGACGTTGTTGCTGTTGTTTATTTGACGTTGTTGTTGTTGTTGTTTATTTGATGTTGTTGTTGTTGTTTATTTGACGTTGTTGTTGTTGACGTTGTTGTTGTTGTTGTTGTTGTTGTTTATTTGACGTTGTTATTGTTGTTGCTGTTGTTTATTTGACGTTGTTGTTGTCGTTGTTGTTGTTTATTTGACGTTGTTGTTGTTGTTGTTGTTTACTTGACGTTGTTGTTGTTGTTATTTATTTAACGTTGTTGTTGTTTATTTGACGTTGTTGTTGTTGTTGTTGTTTATTTGACGTTGTTGTTGTTGTTGTTGTTTATTTGACGTTGTTGTTGTTGTTTATTTGACATTGTTGTTGTTGTTGTTGACGTTGTTGTTGTTGTTTATTTGACATTGTCGTTGTTGTTGTTGTTGTTGTTGTTGTTTATTTGACGTTGTTGTTGTTGTTGTTGTTTATTTGACGTTGTTGTTGTTGTTGTTGTTGTTGTTGTTGTTGTTGTTGTTGTTTATTTGACGTTGTTTTAGTTGTTGTTGTTTATTTGGCGTTGTTGTTGTTTATTTGACATTGTTGTTGTTGTTGTTTATTTGACGTAGTTGTTATTGTTGACGTTGTTGTTGTTGTTGCTTATTTGACGTTTTTGTTGTTGTTGATGTTGTTGTTGTTGTTTATTTGACGTTGTTGTTGTTAATGTTTATTTGACCTTGTTGTTGTTGTTATTGTTGTTGTTTATTTGACGTTGTTGTTGTTGTTGTTTATTTGTTGTTGTTGTTGTTTATTTAACATTGTTGTTGTTGTTGACGTTGTTGTTGTTGTTTATTTGACATTGTTGTTGTTGTTTATTTGACGTTGTTGTTGTTGTTTGTTTGACGTAGTTGTTGTTGCTGACGTTGTTGTTGTTGTTGTTTATTTGACGTTTTTGTTGTTGTTGATGTTGTTGTTGTTGTTGTTGTTGTTTATTTGACGTTGTTGTTATTGTCTATTTGACGTTGTTGTTGTTGTTGTTTATTTGACGTTGTTGTTGTTGTTATTGTTGTTGTTTATTTGAGGTTGTTATTGTTGTTTATTTGATGTTGTTCTTGTTGTTATTTATTTGACGTTGTTGTTGTTGTTATTGTTTATTAGAAGTTGTTGTTGTTGTTGTTTATTTGACATCGTTATTGTTGGTTATTTGACGTTGTTGTTATTGTTGTTGTTTATTTGACGTTGTTGTTGTTGTTTATTGGACGTTGTTATTGTTGTTGTTGTTGTTTATTTGACGTTGTTGTTGTCGTTGTTGTTGTTTATTTGACGTTGTTGTTGTTGTTGTTTATTTGACGTTGTTGTTGTTATTTATTTGACGTTGTTGTTTATTTGACGTTATTGTTGTTATTTATTTGACGTTGTTGTTGTTGTTGTTGTTTATTTGACGTTGTTGTTGTTGTTGTTGTTGTTGTTGTTGTTTATTTGACATTGTTGTTGTTGTTGACGTTGTTGTTGTTGTTTATTTGATATTGTTGTTGTTGTTGTTGGTGTTTTTGTTTATTTGACGTTGTTGTTGTTGTTTATTTGACGTTGTTTTAGTTGTTATTGTTTATTTGGCGTTGTTGTTGTTTATTTGACATTGTTGTTGTTGTTTTTTATTTGACGTAGTTGTTGTTGTTGACGTTGTTGTTGTTGTTGTTTATTTGACGTTTTTGTTGTTGTTGATGTTGTTAATGTTGTTAATGTTGTTGTTTATTTGACGTTGTTGTTGTTTATTTGACGTTGTTGTTGTTGTTATTGTTGTTGTTTATTTGACGTTGTTGTTGTTGTTGTTGTTGTTTATTTGATGTTGTTGTTGTTGTTTATTTGACATTGTGGTTGTTTATTTGACGTTGTTGTTGTTGTTGTTTATTTGACGTTGTTGTTGTTGTTTATTGGACGTTGATGTTGTATATTTGACAGTGTTGTTGTTATTGTTTATTTGATGTTGTTGTTGTTGTTTATTTGACGTTGTTGTTGTTGACATTGTTGTTGTTGTTTATTTGACGATTTTGTTTTTGACATTGTTGTTGTTGTTGTTTATATGACGTTTTTGTTGTTGTTGTTTATTTGACATAGTTGTTGTTGTTGACGTTGTTGTTGTTGTTGTTGTTGTTTATTTGACGTTTTTGTTGTTGATGATGTTGTTGTTGTTGTTTATTTAACGTTGTTGTTATTGTTTATTTGACGTTGTTGTTGTTGTTTATTTGACGTTGTTGTTGTTGTTGTTATTGTTGTTGTTTATTTGACGTTGTTGTTGTTGTTTATTTGATGTTGTTGTTGTTTATTTGACGTTGGTGTTGTTGTTGTTTATTTGACGTTGTTGTTGTTGTTGTTATTTATTTGACGTTGTTGTTGTTATTGTTTATTTGACGTTGTTGTTGTTGTTGTTTTTTATTTGACGTTGTTATTGTTGTTTATTTGACGTTGTTTTTGTTATTTGACGTTGTTGTTGTTGTTGTTGTATTTGTTGTTGTTGTTGTTGCTTATTTGACGTTGTTGTTATTGTTGTTGTTTATTTGACGTTGTTGCTGTTGTTTATTTGACGTTGTTGTTGTTGTTGTTTATTTGATGTTGTTGTTGTTGTTTATTTGACGTTGTTGTTGTTGACGTTGTTGTTGTTGTTGTTGTTTATTTGACGTTGTTATTGTTGTTGCTGTTGTTTATTTGACGTTGTTGTTGTCGTTGTTGTTGTTTATTTGACGTTGTTGTTGTTGTTGTTGTTTACTTGACGTTGTTGTTGTTGTTATTTATTTAACGTTGTTGTTGTTTATTTGACGTTGTTGTTGTTGTTGTTGTTTATTTGACGTTGTTGTTGTTGTTGTTTATTTGACGTTGTTGTTGTTGTTTATTTGACATTGTTGTTGTTGTTGTTGTTGACGTTGTTGTTGTTGTTTATTTGACATTGTTGTTGTTGTTGTTGTTGTTGTTGTTTATTTGACGTTGTTGTTGTTGTTGTTGTTTATTTGACGTTGTTGTTGTTGTTGTTGTTGTTGTTGTTGTTTATTTGACGTTGTTTTAGTTGTTGTTGTTTATTTGAAGTTGTTGTTGTTTATTTGACATTGTTGTTGTTGTTGTTTATTTGACGTAGTTGTTATTGTTGACGTTGTTGTTGTTGTTGCTTATTTGACGTTTTTGTTGTTGTTGATGTTGTTGTTGTTGTTTATTTGACGTTGTTGTTGTTAATGTTTATTTGACCTTGTTGTTGTTGTTATTGTTGTTGTTTATTTGACGTTGTTGTTGTTGTTGTTTATTTGTTGTTGTTGTTGTTGTTGACGTTGTTGTTGTTGTTTATTTGACATTGTTGTTGTTGTTTATTTGACGTTGTTGTTGTTGTTTGTTTGACGTAGTTGTTGTTGCTGACGTTGTTGTTGTTGTTGTTTATTTGACGTTTTTGTTGTTGTTGATGTTGTTGTTGTTGTTGTTTATTTGACGTTGTTGTTATTGTCTATTTGACGTTGTTGTTGTTGTTGTTGTTTATTTGACGTTGTTGTTGTTGTTATTGTTGTTGTTTATTTGAGGTTGTTATTGTTGTTTATTTGATGTTGTTCTTGTTGTTATTTATTTGACGTTGTTGTTGTTGTTATTGTTTATTAGAAGTTGTTGTTGTTGTTGTTGTTTATTTGACATCGTTATTGTTGGTTATTTGACGTTGTTGTTATTGTTGTTGTTTATTTGACGTTGTTGTTGTTGTTTATTGGACGTTGTTATTGTTGTTGTTGTTGTTTATTTGACGTTGTTGTTGTCGTTGTTGTTGTTTATTTGACGTTGTTGTTGTTGTTGTTGTTGTTTATTTGACATTGTTGTTGTTGTTGACGTTGTTGTTGTTGTTTATTTGATATTGTTGTTGTTGTTGTTGGTGTTTTTGTTTATTTGACGTTGTTGTTGTTGTTTATTTGACGTTGTTTTAGTTGTTATTGTTTATTTGGCGTTGTTGTTGTTTATTTGACATTGTTGTTGTTGTTTTTTATTTGACGTAGTTGTTGTTGTTGATGTTGTTGTTGTTGTTGTTTATTTGACGTTTTTGTTGTTGTTGATGTTGTTAATGTTGTTAATGTTGTTGTTTATTTGACGTTGTTGTTGTTTATTTGACGTTGTTGTTGTTGTTATTGTTGTTGTTTATTTGACGTTGTTGTTGTTGTTGTTGTTGTTGTTTATTTGATGTTGTTGTTGTTGTTTATTTGACATTGTGGTTGTTTATTTGACGTTGTTGTTGTTGTTGTTTATTTGACGTTGTTGTTGTTGTTTATTGGACGTTGATGTAATATATTTGACGGTGTTGTTGTTATTGTTTATTTGATGTTGTTGTTGTTGTTTATTTGACGTTGTTGTTGTTGACATTGTTGTTGTTGTTTATTTGACATAGTTGTTGTTGTTAACATTGTTATTGTTGTTGTTTATTTGACGTTTTTGTTGTTGTTGATGTTGTTGTTGTTGTTTATTTGACGTTGTTGTTATTGTTATTTATTTGACGTTGTTGTTCTTGTTGTTGTTTATATGACGTTGTTGTTGTTGTTATTGTTGTTGTTTATTTGACGTTGTTGTTGTTGTTTATTTGATGTTGTTGTTGTTGTTGCTGTTTATTTGACATTGTTGTTGTTGTTGACGTTGTTGTTGTTGTTTATTTGACATTGTTGTTGTTGTTGTTGACGTTGTTGGTGTTGTTGTTTATTTGACGTTGTTGTTGTTGTTTATTTGACGTTGTTTTAGTTGTTGTTGTTTATTTGACGTTGTTGTTGTTGTTGTTGTTTATTTGACATTGTTGTTGTTGTTGACGTTGTTTATTTGACATTGTTGTTGTTGTTGACGTTGTTTATTTGACATTGTTGTTGTTGTTGACGTTGTTGGTGTTGTTGTTTATTTGACGTTGTTGTTGTTTATTTGACGTTGTTTTAGTTGTTGTTGTTTATTTGACATTTGTTGTTGTTGTTTATTTGACGTTTTTGTTTTTGACATTGTTGTTGTTGTTGTTTATATGACGTTTTTGTTGTTGTTGTTTATTTGACATAGTTGTTGTTGTTGACGTTGTTGTTGTTGTTGTTGTTGTTGTTTATTTGACGTTTTTGTTGTTGATGATGTTGTTGTTGTTGTTTATTTAACGTTGTTGTTATTGTTTATTTGACGTTGTTGTTGTTGTTTATTTGACGTTGTTGTTGTTGTTGTTATTGTTGTTGTTTATTTGACGTTGTTGTTGTTGTTTATTTGATGTTGTTGTTGTTTATTTGACGTTGGTGTTGTTGTTGTTTATTTGACGTTGTTGTTGTTGTTGTTATTTATTTGACGTTGTTGTTGTTATTGTTTATTTGACGTTGTTGTTGTTGTTGTTTTTTATTTGACGTTGTTATTGTTGTTTATTTGACGTTGTTTTTGTTATTTGACGTTGTTGTTGTTGTTGTTGTATTTGTTGTTGTTGTTGTTGCTTATTTGACGTTGTTGTTATTGTTGTTGTTTATTTGACGTTGTTGCTGTTGTTTATTTGACGTTGTTGTTGTTGTTGTTTATTTGATGTTGTTGTTGTTGTTTATTTGACGTTGTTGTTGTTGACGTTGTTGTTGTTGTTGTTTATTTGACGTTGTTATTGTTGTTGCTGTTGTTTATTTGACGTTGTTATTGTCGTTGTTGTTGTTTATTTGACGTTGTTGTTGTTGTTGTTGTTTACTTGACGTTGTTGTTGTTGTTATTTATTTAACGTTGTTGTTGTTTATTTGACGTTGTTGTTGTTGTTGTTGTTGTTGTTGTTGTTTATTTGACGTTGTTGTTGTTGTTGTTATTTATTTGACGTTGTTGTTGTTGTTGTTTATTTGACATTGTTGTTGTTGTTGTTGACGTTGTTGTTGTTTATTTGACATTGTTGTTGTTGTTGTTGTTGTTGTTGTTGTTGTTGTTTATTTGACGTTGTTGTTGTTGTTGTTTATTTGACGTTGTTGTTGTTGTTGTTGTTGTTTATTTGACGTTGTTTTAGTTGTTGTTGTTTATTTGCCGTTGTTGTTGTTTATTTGACATTGTTGTTGTTTTTGTTTATTTGACGTAGTTGTTATTGTTGACGTTGTTGTTGTTGTTGCTTATTTGACGTTTTTGTTGTTGTTGATGTTGTTGTTGTTGTTGTTTATTTGACGTTGTTGTTGTTAATGTTTATTTGACCTTGTTGTTGTTGTTATTGTTGTTGTTTATTTGACGTTGTTGTTGTTGTTTATTTGTTGTTGTTGTTGTTTATTTGACATTGTTGTTGTTGTTGACGTTGTTGTTGTTGTTGTTTATTTGACATTGTTGTTGTTGTTTATTTGACGTTGTTGTTGTTGTTTGTTTGACGTAGTTGTTGTTGTTGACGTTGTTGTTGTTGTTGTTTATTTGACGTTTTTGTTGTTGTTGATGTTGTTGTTGTTGTTGTTGTTTATTTGACGTTGTTGTTATTGTCTATTTGACGTTGTTGTTGTTGTTGTTTATTTGACGTTGTTGTTGTTGTTATTGTTGTTGTTTATTTGAGGTTGTTATTGTTGTTTATTTGATGTTGTTCTTGTTGTTATTTATTTGACGTTGTTGTTGTTGTTATTGTTTATTAGAAGTTGTTGTTGTTGTTGTTTATTTGACATCGTTATTGTTGTTTATTTGACGTTGTTGTTATTGTTGTTGTTTATTTGACGTTGTTGTTGTTGTTTATTGGACGTTGTTATTGTTGTTGTTGTTGTTTATTTGACGTTGTTGTTGTCGTTGTTGTTGTTTATTTGACGTTGTTGTTGTTGTTGTTTATTTGACGTTGTTGTTGTTATTTATTTGACGTTGTTGTTGTTTATTTGACGTTATTGTTGTTATTTATTTGACGTTGTTGTTGTTGTTGTTGTTTATTTGACGTTGTTGTTGTTGTTGTTGTTGTTTATTTGACATTGTTGTTGTTGTTGTTGACGTTGTTGTTGTTGTTTATTTGATATTGTTGTTGTTGTTGTTGGTGTTTTTGTTTATTTGGCGTTGTTGTTGTTTATTTGACATTGTTGTTGTTGTTTTTTATTTGACGTAGTTGTTGTTGTTGACGTTGTTGTTGTTGTTGTTTATTTGACGTTTTTGTTGTTGTTGATGTTGTTAATGTTGTTAATGTTGTTGTTTATTTGACGTTGTTGTTGTTTATTTGACGTTGTTGTTGTTGTTATTGTTGTTGTTTATTTGACGTTGTTGTTGTTGTTGTTGTTGTTTATTTGATGTTGTTGTTGTTTATTTGACATTGTGGTTGTTTATTTGACGTTGTTGTTGTTGTTGTTGTTTATTTGACGTTGTTGTTGTTGTTTATTGGACGTTGATGTTGTATATTTGACGGTGTTGTTGTTATTGTTTATTTGATGTTGTTGTTGTTGTTTATTTGACGTTGTTGTTGTTGACATTTGTTGTTGTTGTTTATTTGACGTTTTTGTTTTTGACATTGTTGTTGTTGTTGTTGTTTATATGATGTTTTTGTTGTTGTTGTTTATTTGACATAGTTGTTGTTGTTGACGTTGTTGTTGTTGTTGTTGTTGTTTATTTGACGTTTTTGTTGTTGATGATGTTGTTGTTGTTGTTGTTTATTTAACGTTGTTGTTATTGTTTATTTGACGTTGTTGTTGTTGTTTATTTGACGTTGTTGTTGTTGTTGTTGTTGTTATTGTTGTTGTTTATTTGACGTTGTTGTTGTTGTTTATTTGATGTTGTTGTTGTTTATTTGACGTTGTTGTTGTGGTTGTTATTTATTTTACGTTGTTGTTGTTATTGTTTATTTGACGTTGTTGTTGTTGTTTTTTATTTGACGTTGTTATTGTTGTTTATTTGACGTTGTTTTTGTTATTTGACGTTGTTGTTGTTGTTGTATTTGTTGTTGTTGTTGTTGCTTATTTGACGTTGTTGTTATTGTTGTTGTTTATTTGACGTTGTTGCTGTTGTTTATTTGACGTTGTTGTTGTTGTTGTTTATTTGATGTTGTTGTTGTTGTTTATTTGACGTTGTTGTTGTTGATGTTGTTGTTGTTGTTGTTTATTTGACGTTGTTATTGTTGTTGCTGTTGTTTATTTGACGTTGTTGTTGTCGTTGTTGTTGTTTATTTGACGTTGTTGTTGTTGTTGTTGTTGTTTACTTGACGTTGTTGTTGTTGTTATTTATTTAACGTTGTTGTTGTTTATTTGACGTTGTTGTTGTTGTTGTTGTTTATTTGACGTTGTTGTTGTTGTTGTTATTTATTTGACGTTGTTGTTGTTGTTTATTTGACATTGTTGTTGTTGTTGTTGACGTTGTTGTTGTTGTTTATTTGACATTGTTGTTGTTGTTGTTGTTGTTTATTTGACGTTGTTGTTGTTGTTGTTGTTTATTTGACGTTGTTGTTGTTGTTGTTGTTGTTGTTGTTTATTTGACGTTGTTTTAGTTGTTGTTGTTTATTTGGCGTTGTTGTTGTTTATTTGACATTGTTGTTGTTGTTGTTTATTTGACGTAGTTGTTATTGTTGACGTTGTTGTTGTTGTTGCTTATTTGACGTTTTTGTTGTTGTTGATGTTGTTGTTGTTGTTTATTTGACGTTGTTGTTGTTAATGTTTATTTGACCTTGTTGTTGTTGTTATTGTTGTTGTTTATTTGACGTTGTTGTTGTTGTTGTTGTTTATTTGTTGTTGTTGTTGTTTATTTGACATTGTTGTTGTTGTTGACGTTGTTGTTGTTGTTTATTTGACATTGTTGTTGTTGTTTATTTGACGTTGTTGTTGTTGTTTGTTTAACGTAGTTGTTGTTGCTGACGTTGTTGTTGTTGTTGTTTATTTGACGTTTTTGTTGTTGTTGATGTTGTTGTTGTTGTTGTTTATTTGACGTTGTTGTTATTGTCTATTTGACGTTGTTGTTGTTGTTGTTGTTTATTTGACGTTGTTGTTGTTGTTATTGTTGTTGTTTATTTGAGGTTGTTATTGTTGTTTATTTGATGTTGTTCTTGTTGTTATTTATTTGACGTTGTTGTTGTTGTTATTGTTTATTAGAAGTTGTTGTTGTTGTTGTTTATTTGACATCGTTATTGTTGGTTATTTGACGTTGTTGTTATTGTTGTTGTTTATTTGACGTTGTTGTTGTTGTTTATTGGACGTTGTTATTGTTGTTGTTGTTGTTTATTTGACGTTGTTGTTGTCGTTGTTGTTGTTTATTTGACGTTGTTGTTGTTGTTGTTTATTTGACGTTGTTGTTGTTATTTATTTGACGTTGTTGTTGTTTATTTGACGTTATTGTTGTTATTTATTTGACGTTGTTGTTGTTGTTGTTTATTTGACGTTGTTGTTGTTGTTGTTGTTGTTGTTTATTTGACATTGTTGTTGTTGTTGTTGACGTTGTTGTTGTTGTTTATTTGATATTGTTGTTGTTGTTGTTGGTGTTTTTGTTTATTTGACGTTGTTGTTGTTGTTTATTTGACGTTGTTTTAGTTGTTATTGTTTATTTGGCGTTGTTGTTGTTTATTTGACATTGTTGTTGTTGTTTTTTATTTGACGTAGTTGTTGTTGTTGACGTTGTTGTTGTTGTTGTTTATTTGACGTTTTTGTTGTTGTTGATGTTGTTAATGTTGTTAATGTTGTTGTTTATTTGACGTTGTTGTTGTTTATTTGACGTTGTTGTTGTTGTTATTGTTGTTGTTTATTTGACGTTGTTGTTGTTGTTGTTGTTGTTTATTTGATGTTGTTGTTGTTGTTTATTTGACATTGTGGTTGTTTATTTGACGTTGTTGTTGTTGTTGTTTATTTGACGTTGTTGTTGTTGTTTATTGGACGTTGATGTTGTATATTTGACGGTGTTGTTGTTATTGTTTATTTGATGTTGTTGTTGTTGTTGTTTATTTGACGTTGTTGTTGTTGACATTTGTTGTTGTTGTTTATTTGACGTTTTTGTTTTTGACATTGTTGTTGTTGTTGTTTATATGACGTTTTTGTTGTTGTTGTTTATTTGACATAGTTGTTGTTGTTGACGTTGTTGTTGTTGTTGTTGTTGTTTATTTGACGTTTTTGTTGTTGATGATGTTGTTGTTGTTATTGTTTATTTAACGTTGTTGTTATTGTTTATTTGACGTTGTTGTTGTTGTTTATTTGACGTTGTTGTTGTTGTTGTTATTGTTGTTGTTTATTTGACGTTGTTGTTGTTGTTTATTTGATGTTGTTGTTGTTTATTTGACGTTGGTGTTGTTGTTGTTTATTTGACGTTGTTGTTGTTGTTGTTATTTATTTGACGTTGTTGTTGTTATTGTTTATTTGACGTTGTTGTTGTTGTTGTTTTTTATTTGACGTTGTTATTGTTGTTTATTTGACGTTGTTTTTGTTATTTGACGTTGTTGTTGTTGTATTTGTTGTTGTTGTTGTTGCTTATTTGACGTTGTTGTTATTGTTGTTGTTTATTTGACGTTGTTGCTGTTGTTTATTTGACGTTGTTGTTGTTGTTATTTATTTGATGTTGTTGTTGTTGTTTATTTGACGTTGTTGTTGTTGACGTTGTTGTTGTTGTTGTTTATTTGACGTTGTTATTGTTGTTGCTGTTGTTTATTTGACGTTGTTGTTGTCGTTGTTGTTGTTTATTTGACGTTGTTGTTGTTGTTGTTGTTTACTTGACGTTGTTGTTGTTGTTGTTATTTATTTAACATTGTTGTTGTTTATTTGACGTTGTTGTTGTTGTTGTTGTTGTTTATTTGACGTTGTTGTTGTTGTTGTTATTTATTTGACGTTGTTGTTGTTGTTTATTTGACATTGTTGTTGTTGTTGTTGACGTTGTTGTTGTTGTTTATTTGACATTGTTGTTGTTGTTGTTGTTGTTGTTTATTTGACGTTGTTGTTGTTGTTGTTGTTTATTTGACGTTGTTGTTGTTGTTGTTGTTGTTGTTTATTTGACGTTGTTTTAGTTGTTGTTGTTTATTTGGCGTTGTTGTTGTTTATTTGACATTGTTGTTGTTGTTGTTTATTTGACGTAGTTGTTATTGTTGACGTTGTTGTTGTTGTTGCTTATTTGACGTTTTTGTTGTTGTTGATGTTGTTGTTGTTGTTTATTTGACGTTGTTGTTGTTAATGTTTATTTGACCTTGTTGTTGTTGTTATTGTTGTTGTTTATTTGACGTTGTTGTTGTTGTTGTTTATTTGTTGTTGTTGTTGTTTATTTGACATTGTTGTTGTTGTTGACGTTGTTGTTGTTGTTTATTTGACATTGTTGTTGTTGTTTATTTGACGTTGTTGTTGTTGTTTGTTTGACGTAGTTGTTGTTGCTGACGTTGTTGTTGTTGTTGTTTATTTAACGTTTTTGTTGTTGTTGATGTTGTTGTTGTTGTTGTTTATTTGACGTTGTTGTTATTGTCTATTTGACGTTGTTGTTGTTGTTGTTGTTTATTTGACGTTGTTGTTGTTGTTATTGTTGTTGTTTATTTGAGGTTGTTATTGTTGTTTATTTGATGTTGTTCTTGTTGTTATTTATTTGACGTTGTTGTTGTTGTTATTGTTTATTAGAAGTTGTTGTTGTTGTTGTTTATTTGACATCGTTATTGTTGGTTATTTGACGTTGTTGTTATTGTTGTTGTTTATTTGACGTTGTTGTTGTTGTTTATTGGACGTTGTTATTGTTGTTGTTGTTGTTTATTTGACGTTGTTGTTGTCGTTGTTGTTGTTTATTTGACGTTGTTGTTGTTGTTGTTTATTTGACGTTGTTGTTGTTATTTATTTGACGTTGTTGTTGTTTATTTGACGTTATTGTTGTTATTTATTTGACGTTGTTGTTGTTGTTGTTGTTTATTTGACGTTGTTGTTGTTGTTGTTGTTTATTTGACATTGTTGTTGTTGTTGTTGACGTTGTTGTTGTTGTTTATTTGATATTGTTGTTGTTGTTGTTGGTGTTTTTGTTTATTTGACGTTGTTGTTGTTGTTTATTTGACGTTGTTTTAGTTGTTATTGTTTATTTGGCGTTGTTGTTGTTTATTTGACATTGTTGTTGTTGTTTTTTATTTGACGTAGTTGTTGTTGTTGACGTTGTTGTTATTGTTGTTTATTTGACGTTTTTGTTGTTGTTGATGTTGTTAATGTTGTTAATGTTGTTGTTTATTTGACGTTGTTGTTGTTGTTTATTTGACGTTGTTGTTGTTGTTATTGTTGTTGTTTATTTGACGTTGTTGTTGTTGTTGTTGTTGTTTATTTGATGTTGTTGTTGTTGTTTATTTGACATTGTGGTTGTTTATTTGACGTTGTTGTTGTTGTTGTTTATTTGACGTTGTTGTTGTTTATTGGACGTTGATGTAATATATTTGACGGTGTTGTTGTTATTGTTTATTTGATGTTGTTGTTGTTGTTTATTTGACGTTGTTGTTGTTGACATTGTTGTTGTTGTTTATTTGACGTAGTTGTTGTTGTTAACATTGTTATTGTTGTTGTTTATTTGACGTTTTTGTTGTTGTTGATGTTGTTGTTGTTGTTTATTTGACGTTGTTGTTATTGTTGTTTATTTGACGTTGTTGTTCTTGTTGTTGTTTATATGACGTTGTTGTTGTTGTTATTGTTGTTGTTTATTTGACGTTGTTGTTGTTGTTTATTTGATGTTGTTGTTGTTGTTGCTGTTTATTTGACATTGTTGTTGTTGTTGACGTTGTTGTTGTTGTTGTTTATTTGACATTGTTGTTGTTGTTGTTGACGTTGTTGGTGTTGTTGTTTATTTGACGTTGTTGTTGTTGTTTATTTGACGTTGTTTTAGTTGTTGTTGTTTATTTGACGTTGTTGTTGTTGTTGTTGTTTATTTGACATTGTTGTTGTTGTTGACGTTGTTGTTGTTGTTTATTTGACATTGTTGTTGTTGTTGCTATTGACGTTGTTGGTGTTGTTGTTTATTTGACGTTGTTGTTGTTGTTGTTGTTTATTTGATGTTGTTTTAGTTGTTGTTGTTTATTTGACGTTGTTGTTGTTGTTTATTTGACGTTGTTGTTGTTGTTGTTTATTTGATGTTGTTTTAGTTGTTGTTGTTTATTTGACGTTGTTGTTGTTGTTTATTTGACGTTGTTGTTGACATTGTTGTTGTTGTTGTTTATTTGAAGTTGTTTTTGTTGTTGTTGTTTATTTGGCGTTGTTGTTGTTGTTGTTTATTTGACAGTGTTGTTGTTGACATTGTTGTTGTGTTTATTTGACGTAGTTTTTGTTGTTGACGTTGTTGTTGTTGTTGTTGTTGTTTATTTGACGTTTTTGTTGTTCTTGATGTTGTTTATTTGACGTTGTTGTTGTTGTTGTTTATTTAATGTTGTTGTTGTTGTTGTTGTTTATTTGACATTGTTGTTGCTGTTGTTGACGTTGTTGTTGTTGTTGTTTATTTGACATTGTTGTTGTTGTTGTTGACGTTGTTGGTGTTGTTGTTTATTTGACGTTGTTGTTGTTTATTTGACGTTGTTTTAGATGTTGTTGTTTATTTGACGTTGTTGTTGTTTATTTAACGTTGTTTTAGATGTTGTTGTTTATTTGACGGTGTTGTTGTTTATTTGACATTGTTGTTGTTGTTGACGTTGTTTATTTGACATTGTTGTTGTTGTTGTTGACGTTGTTGGTGTTGTTGTTTATTTGACGTTGTTGTTGTTTATTTGACGTTGTTTTAGTTGTTGTTGTTTATTTGACATTTGTTGTTGTTGTTTATTTGACGTTTTTGTTTTTGACATTGTTGTTGTTGTTGTTTATATGACGTTTTTGTTGTTGTTGTTTATTTGACATAGTTGTTGTTGTTGACGTTGTTGTTGTTGTTGTTGTTGTTGTTGTTGTTTATTTGACGTTTTTGTTGTTGATGATGTTGTTGTTGTTGTTTATTTAACGTTGTTGTTATTGTTTATTTGGCGTTGTTGTTGTTGTTTATTTGACGTTGTTGTTGTTGTTGTTATTGTTGTTGTTTATTTGACGTTGTTGTTGTTGTTTATTTGATGTTGTTGTTGTTTATTTGACGTTGGTGTTGTTGTTGTTTATTTGACGTTGTTGTTGTTGTTGTTATTTATTTGACGTTGTTGTTGTTATTGTTTATTTGACGTTGTTGTTGTTGTTGTTTTTTATTTGACGTTGTTATTGTTGTTTATTTGACGTTGTTTTTGTTATTTGACGTTGTTGTTGTTGTTGTTGTATTTGTTGTTGTTGTTGTTGCTTATTTGACGTTGTTGTTATTGTTGTTGTTTATTTGACGTTGTTGCTGTTGTTTATTTGACGTTGTTGTTGTTGTTGTTTATTTGATGTTGTTGTTGTTGTTTATTTGACGTTGTTGTTGTTGACGTTGTTGTTGTTGTTGTTTATTTGACGTTGTTATTGTTGTTGCTGTTGTTTATTTGACGTTGTTGTTGTTGTTGTTGTTGTTGTTGTTTACTTGACGTTGTTGTTGTTGTTATTTATTTAACGTTGTTGTTGTTTATTTGACGTTGTTGTTGTTGTTGTTGTTGTTGTTTATTTGACGTTGTTGTTGTTGTTGTTGTTGTTGTTTATTTGACGTTGTTGTTGTTGTTGTTTATTTGACATTGTTGTTGTTGTTGTTGACGTTGTTGTTGTTGTTTATTTGACATTGTTGTTGTTGTTGTTGTTGTTGTTGTTTATTTGACGTTGTTGTTGTTGTTGTTTATTTGACGTTGTTGTTGTTGTTGTTGTTGTTTATTTGACGTTGTTTTAGTTGTTGTTGTTTATTTGGCGTTGTTGTTGTTTATTTGACATTGTTGTTGTTTTTGTTTATTTGACGTAGTTGTTATAGTTGACGTTGTTGTTGTTGTTGCTTATTTGACGTTTTTGTTGTTGTTGATGTTGTTGTTGTTGTTTATTTGACGTTGTTGTTGTTAATGTTTATTTGACCTTGTTGTTGTTGTTATTGTTGTTGTTTATTTGACGTTGTTGTTGTTGTTTATTTGTTGTTGTTGTTGTTTATTTGACATTGTTGTTGTTGTTGACGTTGTTGTTGTTGTTTATTTGACATTGTTGTTGTTGTTTATTTGACGTTGTTGTTGTTGTTTGTTTGACGTAGTTGTTGTTGCTGACGTTGTTGTTGTTGTTGTTTATTTGACGTTTTTATTGTTGTTGATGTTGTTGTTGTTGTTGTTGTTTATTTGACGTTGTTGTTATTGTCTATTTGACGTTGTTGTTGTTGTTGTTGTTTATTTGACGTTGTTGTTGTTGTTATTGTTGTTGTTTATTTGAGGTTGTTATTGTTGTTTATTTGATGTTGTTCTTGTTGTTATTTATTTGACGTTGTTGTTGTTGTTATTGTTTATTAGAAGTTGTTGTTGTTGTTGTTTATTTGACATCGTTATTGTTGTTTATTTGACGTTGTTGTTATTGTTGTTGTTTATTTGACGTTGTTGTTGTTGTTTATTGGACGTTGTTATTGTTGTTGTTGTTGTTTATTTGACGTTGTTGTTGTCGTTGTTGTTGTTTATTTGACGTTGTTGTTGTTGTTGTTTATTTGACGTTGTTGTTGTTATTTATTTGACGTTGTTGTTGTTTATTTGACGTTATTGTTGTTATTTATTTGACGTTGTTGTTGTTGTTTATTTGACGTTGTTGTTGTTGTTGTTGTTGTTGTTTATTTGACATTGTTGTTGTTGTTGTTGACGTTGTTGGTGTTGTTGTTTATTTGACGTTGTTGTTGTTTATTTGACGTTGTTTTAGATGTTGTTGTTTATTTGACGTTGTTGTTGTTTATTTAACGTTGTTTTAGATGTTGTTGTTTATTTGACGGTGTTGTTGTTTATTTGACATTGTTGTTGTTGTTGACGTTGTTTATTTGACATTGTTGTTGTTGTTGACGTTGTTTATTTGACATTGTTGTTGTTGTTGACGTTGTTGGTGTTGTTGTTTATTTGACGTTGTTGTTGTTTATTTGACGTTGTTTTAGTTGTTGTTGTTTATTTGACATTTGTTGTTGTTGTTTATTTGACGTTTTTGTTTTTGACATTGTTGTTGTTGTTGTTTATATGACGTTTTTGTTGTTGTTGTTTATTTGACATAGTTGTTGTTGTTGACGTTGTTGTTGTTGTTGTTGTTGTTGTTTATTTGACGTTTTTGTTGTTGATGATGTTGTTGTTGTTGTTTATTTAACGTTGTTGTTATTGTTTATTTGACGTTGTTGTTGTTGTTTATTTGACGTTGTTGTTGTTGTTGTTGTTGTTATTGTTGTTGTTTATTTGACGTTGTTGTTGTTGTTTATTTGATGTTGTTGTTGTTTATTTGACGTTGGTGTTGTTGTTGTTTATTTGACGTTGTTGTTGTTGTTGTTATTTATTTGACGTTGTTGTTGTTATTGTTTATTTGACGTTGTTGTTGTTGTTGTTTTTTATTTGACGTTGTTATTGTTGTTTATTTGACGTTGTTTTTGTTATTTGACGTTGTTGTTGTTGTTGTTGTATTTGTTGTTGTTGTTGTTGCTTATTTGACATTGTTGTTATTGTTGTTGTTTATTTGACGTTGTTGCTGTTGTTTATTTGACGTTGTTGTTGTTGTTGTTTATTTGATGTTGTTGTTGTTGTTTATTTGACGTTGTTGTTGTTGACGTTGTTGTTGTTGTTGTTTATTTGACGTTGTTATTGTTGTTGCTGTTGTTTATTTGACGTTGTTGTTGTTTATTTGACGTTGTTGTTGTTGTTGTTGTTGTTTACTTGACGTTGTTGTTGTTGTTATTTATTTAACGTTGTTGTTGTTTATTTGACGTTGTTGTTGTTGTTGTTGTTGTTGTTTATTTGACGTTGTTGTTGTTGTTGTTTATTTGACGTTGTTGTTGTTGTTGTTTATTTGACATTGTTGTTGTTGTTGTTGACGTTGTTGTTGTTGTTTATTTGACATTGTTGTTGTTGTTGTTGTTGTTGTTGTTTATTTGACGTTGTTGTTGTTGTTGTTTATTTGACGTTGTTGTTGTTGTTGTTGTTGTTTATTTGACGTTGTTTTAGTTGTTGTTGTTTATTTAGCGTTGTTGTTGTTTATTTGACATTGTTGTTGTTTTTGTTTATTTGACGTAGTTGTTATTGTTGACGTTGTTGTTGTTGTTGCTTATTTGACGTTTTTGTTGTTGTTGATGTTGTTGTTGTTGTTTATTTGACGTTGTTGTTAATGTTTATTTGACCTTGTTGTTGTTGTTATTGTTGTTGTTTATTTGACGTTGTTGTTGTTGTTTATTTGTTGTTGTTGTTGTTTATTTGACATTGTTGTTGTTGTTGACGTTGTTGTTGTTGTTTATTTGACATTGTTGTTGTTGTTTATTTGACGTTGTTGTTGTTGTTTGTTTGACGTAGTTGTTGTTGCTGACGTTGTTGTTGTTGTTGTTTATTTGACGTTTTTGTTGTTGTTGATGTTGTTGTTGTTGTTGTTGTTTATTTGACGTTGTTGTTATTGTCTATTTGACGTTGTTGTTGTTGTTGTTGTTTATTTGACGTTGTTGTTGTTGTTATTGTTGTTGTTTATTTGAGGTTGTTATTGTTGTTTATTTGATGTTGTTCTTGTTGTTATTTATTTGACGTTGTTGTTGTTGTTATTGTTTATTAGAAGTTGTTGTTGTTGTTGTTTATTTGACATCGTTATTGTTGTTTATTTGACGTTGTTGTTATTGTTGTTGTTTATTTGACGTTGTTGTTGTTGTTTATTGGACGTTGTTATTGTTGTTGTTGTTGTTTATTTGACGTTGTTGTTGTCGTTGTTGTTGTTTATTTGACGTTGTTGTTGTTGTTGTTTATTTGACGTTGTTGTTGTTATTTATTTGACGTTGTTGTTGTTTATTTGACGTTATTGTTGTTATTTATTTGACGTTGTTGTTGTTGTTGTTGTTTATTTGACGTTGTTGTTGTTGTTGTTGTTTATTTGACATTGTTGTTGTTGTTGTTGACGTTGTTGTTGTTGTTTATTTGATATTGTTGTTGTTGTTGTTGGTGTTTTTGTTTATTTGACGTTGTTATTGTTGTTTATTTGACGTTGTTTTAGTTGTTATTGCTTATTTGGCGTTGTTGTTGTTTATTTGACATTGTTGTTGTTGTTTTTTATTTGACGTAGTTGTTGTTGTTGACGTTGTTGTTGTTGTTGTTTATTTGACGTTTTTGTTGTTGTTGATGTTGTTAATGTTGTTAATGTTGTTGTTTATTTGACGTTGTTGTTGTTTATTTGACGTTGTTGTTGTTGTTATTGTTGTTGTTTATTTGACGTTGTTGTTGTTGTTGTTGTTTATTTGATGTTGTTGTTGTTGTTTATTTGACATTGTGGTTGTTTATTTGACGTTGTTGTTGTTGTTGTTTATTTGACGTTGTTGTTGTTGTTTATTGGACGTTGATGTTGTATATTTGACGGTGTTGTTGTTATTGTTTATTTGATGTTGTTGTTGTTGTTTATTTGACGTTGTTGTTGTTGACATTGTTGTTGTTGTTTATTTGACGTAGTTGTTGTTGTTAACATTGTTATTGTTGTTGTTTATTTGACGTTTTTGTTGTTGTTGATGTTGTTGTTGTTGTTTATTTGACGTTGTTGTTATTGTTGTTTATTTGACGTTGTTGTTCTTGTTGTTGTTTATATGACGCTGTTGTTGTTGTTATTGTTGTTGTTTATTTGACGTTGTTGTTGTTGTTTATTTGATGTTGTTGTTGTTGTTGCTGTTTATTTGACATTGTTGTTGTTGTTGACGTTGTTGTTGTTGTTGTTGTTTATTTGACATTGTTGTTGTTGTTGTTGACGTTGTTGGTGTTGTTGTTTATTTGACGTTGTTGTTGTTGTTTATTTGACGTTGTTTTAGTTGTTGTTGTTTATTTGACGTTGTTGTTGTTGTTGTTTATTTGACGTTGTTGTTGTTGTTTATTTGACGTTGTTGTTGTTGACATTGTTGTTGTTGTTGTTGTTGTTGTTTATTTGACGTTGTTTTTGTTGTTGTTGTTTATTTGGCGTTGTTATTGTTGTTTATTTGACATTGTTGTTGTTGACATTATTTTTGTTGTTGTTTATTTGACGTAGTTTTTGTTGTTGACGTTGTTGTTGTTGTTGTTTATTTGACGATTTTGTTGTTGTTGTTGATGTTGTTGTTGTTGTTGTTTATTTGACGTTGTTGTTGTTGTTTATTTGACGTTGTTGTTGTGGTTGTTCATTTGACGTTGTTGTTGTTGTTGTTTATTTGACGTTGTTGTTGTTATTGTTGTTGTTTATTTGACATTGTTGTTGTTGTTGTTGTTGACGTTGTTGTTGTTGTTGTTGTTTATTTGACGTTGTTGTTGTTGTTTATTTGACGTTGTTTTAGATGTTGTTGTTTATTTGACGTTGTTGTTGTTGTTGTTGTTCATTTAACGTTGTTTTAGATGATGTTGTTTATTTGACGGTGTTGTTGTTTATTTGACAGTGTTGTTGTTGTTGACGTTGTTGTTGTTGTTGTTTATTTGACATTGTTGTTGTTGTTGTTGTTGACGTTGTTGGTGTTGTTGTTTATTTGACGTTGTTGTTGTTGTTGTTGTTTATTTAACGTTGTTTTAGTTGTTGTTGTTTATTTGACGTTGTTGTTGTTGTTTATTTGATGTTTTTGTTATTGACATTGTTGTTGTTGTTGTTTATATGACGTTGTTGTTGTTTATTTGACATAGTTGTTGTTGTTGACGTTGTTGTTGTTGTTGTTGTTGTTGTTTATTTGACATTTTTGTTGTTGTTGATGTTGTTGTTGTTGTTTAATTGACGTTGTTGTTATTGTTTATTTGACGTTGTTGTTGTTGTTTATTTGACGTTGTTGTTGTTATTGTTGTTTATTTGACGTTGTGATTGTTGTTATTTATTTGACGTTGTTGTTGTTGTTATTGTTTATTTGACGTTGTTGCTGTTGTTGTTGTTGTTTATTTGACGTTGTTATTGTTGTTTATTTGACGTTATTTTTGTTATTTGACGTTGTTGTTGTTGTTGTTGTTGTTATTGCTTATTTGACGTTGTTGTTATTGTTGTTGTTTATTTGACGTTGTTATTGCTGTTGTTTATTTGACGTTGTTGTTGTTGTTGTTTATTTGATGTTGTTGTTGTTGTTTATTTGATGTTGTTGTTGTTGACGTTGTTGTTGTTGTTGTTTATTTGACGTTGTTATTGTTGTTGCTGTTGTTTATTTGACGTTGTTGTTGTCATTGTTGTTGTTTATTTGACGTTGTTGTTGTTGTTGTTGTTTATTTAACGTTGTTGTTGTTATTTATTTGACATTGTTGTTGTTGTTTATTTGACGTTGTTGTTGTTTTTTATTTGACGTTGTTGTTGTTGTTGTTGTTTATTTGACGTTGTTGTTGTTATTTATTTGACATTGTTGTTGTTGTGGACGTTGTTGTTGTTGTTTATTTGACATTGTTGTTGTTGTTGTTGGTGTTGTTGTTTATTTGACGTTGTTTTAGTTGTTTTTGTTTATTTGGCGTTGTTGTTGTTTATTTGACATTGTTGTTGTTGTTGTTTATTTGACGTAGTTGTTGTTGTTGACGTTGTTGTTGTTTATTTGACGTTTTTGTTGTTGTTGATGTTGTTGTTGTTGTTTATTTGACGTTGTTGTTGTTGTTATTGTTGTTGTTTATTTGACGTTGTTGTTGTTGTTATTGTTGTTGTTTATTTGACGTTGTTGTTGTTGTTGTTTATTTGATGTTGTTGTTGTTGTTTATTTGACGTTGTTGTTGTTGACATTGTTGTTGTTGTTTATTTGACGTAGTTGTTGTTGTTAACATTGTTATTGTTGTTGTTTATTTGACGTTTTTGTTGTTGTTGATGTTGTTGTTGTTTATTTGACGTTGTTGTTATTGTTGTTTATTTGACGTTGTTGTTCTTGTTGTTGTTTATATGACGTTGTTGTTGTTGTTATTGTTGTTGTTTATTTGACGTTGTTGTTGTTGTTTATTTGATGTTGTTGTTGTTGTTGCTGTTTATTTGACATTGTTGTTGTTGTTGACGTTGTTGTTGTTGTTTATTTGACATTGTTGTTGTTGTTGTTGACGTTGTTGGTGTTGTTGTTTATTTGACGTTGTTGTTGTTGTTTATTTGACGTTGTTTTAGTTGTTGTTGTTTATTTGACGTTGTTGTTGTTGTTGTTTATTTGACGTTGTTGTTGTTGTTTATTTGACGTTGTTGTTGTTGACATTGTTGTTGTTGTTGTTGTTGTTGTTTATTTGACGTTGTTTTTGTTGTTGTTGTTTATTTGGCGTTGTTATTGTTGTTTATTTGACATTGTTGTTGTTGACATTATTTTTGTTGTTGTTTATTTGACGTAGTTTTTGTTGTTGACGTTGTTGTTGTTGTTGTTGTTGTTTATTTGACGATTTTGTTGTTATTTATTTGACGTTGTTATTGTTTATTTGACGTTATTGTTGTTATTTATTTGACGTTGTTGTTGTTGTTGTTGTTTATTTGACGTTGCTGTTGTTGTTGTTGTTGTTGTTGTTGTTTATTTGACATTGTTGTTGTTGTTGTTGACGTTGTTGTTGTTGTTTATTTGATATTGTTGTTGTTGTTGGTGGTGTTTTTGTTTATTTGACGTTGTTATTGTTGTTTATTTGACGTTGTTTTAGTTGTTATTGTTTATTTGGCGTTGTTGTTGTTTATTTGACATTGTTGTTGTTGTTTTTTATTTGACGTAGTTGTTGTTGTTGACGTTGTTGTTGTTGTTGTTTATTTGACGTTTTTGTTGTTGTTGATGTTGTTAATGTTGTTAATGTTGTTGTTTATTTGACGTTGTTGTTGTTTATTTGACGTTGTTGTTGTTGTTATTGTTGTTGTTTATTTGACGTTGTTGTTGTTGTTGTTGTTGTTTATTTGATGTTGTTGTTGTTGTTTATTTGACATTGTGGTTGTTTATTTGACGTTGTTGTTGTTGTTGTTTATTTGACGTTGTTGTTGTTGTTTATTGGACGTTGATGTTGTATATTTGACGGTGTTGTTGTTATTGTTTATTTGATGTTGTTGTTGTTGTTTATTTGACGTTGTTGTTGTTGACATTGTTGTTGTTGTTTATTTGACGTAGTTGTTGTTGTTAACATTGTTATTGTTGTTGTTTATTTGACGTTTTTGTTGTTGTTGATGTTGTTGTTGTTGTTTATTTGACGTTGTTGTTATTGTTGTTTATTTGACGTTGTTGTTCTTGTTGTTGTTTATATGACGCTGTTGTTGTTGTTATTGTTGTTGTTTATTTGACGTTGTTGTGGTTGTTTATTTGATGTTGTTGTTGTTGTTGTTGCTGTTTATTTGACATTGTTGTTGTTGTTGACGTTGTTGTTGTTGTTGTTTATTTGACATTGTTGTTGTTGTTGTTGACGTTGTTGGTGTTGTTGTTTATTTGACGTTGTTGTTGTTGTTTATTTGACGTTGTTTTAGTTGTTGTTGTTTATTTGACGTTGTTGTTGTTGTTGTTTATTTGACGTTGTTGTTGTTGTTTATTTGACGTTGTTGTTGTTGACATTGTTGTTGTTGTTGTTGTTGTTTATTTGACGTTGTTTTTGTTGTTGTTGTTGTTGTTGTTGTTTATTTGACGTAGTTTTTGTTGTTGACGTTGTTGTTGTTGTTGTTTATTTGACGATTTTGTTGTTGTTGTTGATGTTGTTGTTGTTGTTGTTGTTTATTTGACGTTGTTGTTGTTGTTTATTTGACGTTGTTGTTGTGGTTGTTCATTTGACGTTGTTGTTGTTGTTGTTGTTTATTTGACGTTGTTGTTGTTATTGTTGTTGTTTATTTGACATTGTTGTTGTTGTTGTTGTTGACGTTGTTGTTGTTGTTGTTGTTTATTTGACGTTGTTGTTGTTGTTTATTTGACGTTGTTTTAGATGTTGTTGTTTATTTGACGTTGTTGTTGTTGTTGTTCATTTAACGTTGTTTTAGATGATGTTATTTATTTGACGGTGTTGTTGTTTATTTGACAATGTTGTTGTTGTTGACGTTGTTGTTGTTGTTGTTGTTTATTTGACATTGTTGTTGTTGTTGTTGTTGACGTTGTTGGTGTTGTTGTTTATTTGACGTTGTTGTTGTTGTTGTTTATTTAACGTTGTTTTAGTTGTTGTTGTTTATTTGACGTTGTTGTTGTTGTTTATTTGATGTTTTTGTTATTGACATTGTTGTTGTTGTTGTTTATATGACGTTGTTGTTGTTTATTTGACATTGTTGTTGTTGTTGACGTTGTTGTTGTTGTTGTTGTTGTTGTTTATTTGACATTTTTGTTGTTGTTGATGTTGTTGTTGTTGTTTATTTGACGTTGTTGTTATTGTTTATTTGACGTTGTTGTTGTTGTTTATTTGACGTTGTTGTTGTTATTGTTGTTTATTAGACGTTGTTGTTGTTGTTATTTATTTGACGTTGTTGTTGTTGTTATTGTTTATTTGACGTTGTTGCTGTTGTTGTTGTTGTTTATTTGACGTTGTTATTGTTGTTTATTTGACGTTATTTTTGTTATTTGACGTTGTTGTTGTTGTTGTTGTTGATGTTATTGCTTATTTGACGTTGTTGTTATTGTTGTTGTTTATTTGACGTTGTTATTGCTGTTGTTTATTTGACGTTGTTGTTGTTGTTGTTTATTTGATGTTGTTGTTGTTGTTTATTTGATGTTGTTGTTGTTGACGTTGTTGTTGTTGTTGTTTATTTGACGTTGTTATTGTTGTTGCTGTTGTTTATTTGACGTTGTTGTTGTCATTGTTGTTGTTTATTTGACGTTGTTGTTGTTGTTGTTGTTGTTATTTATTTGACATTGTTGTTGTTGTTTATTTGACGTTGTTGTTGTTTTTTATTTGACGTTGTTGTTGTTGTTGTTGTTTATTTGACGTTGTTGTTGTTATTTATTTGACATTGTTGTTGTTGTGGACGTTGTTGTTGTTGTTGTTTATTTGACATTGTTGTTGTTGTTGTTGGTGTTGTTGTTTATTTGACGTTGTTTTAGTTGTTTTTGTTTATTTGGCGTTGTTGTTGTTTATTTGACATTGTTGTTGTTGTTGTTTATTTGACGTAGTTGTTGTTGTTGACGTTGTTGTTGTTTATTTGACGTTTTTGTTGTTGTTGATGTTGTTGTTGTTGTTTATTTGACGTTGTTGTTGTTTATTTGACGTTGTTGTTGTTGTTATTGTTGTTGTTTATTTGACGTTGTTGTTGTTGTTGTTTATTTGATGTTGTTGTTGTTGTTTATTTGACGTTGTTGTTGTTGACATTGTTGTTGTTGTTTATTTGACGTAGTTGTTGTTGTTAACATTGTTATTGTTGTTGTTTATTTGACGTTTTTGTTGTTGTTGATGTTGTTGTTGTTGTTTATTTGACGTTGTTGTTATTGTTGTTTATTTGACGTTGTTGTTCTTGTTGTTGTTTATATGACGTTGTTGTTGTTGTTATTGTTGTTGTTTATTTGACGTTGTTGTTGTTGTTTATTTGATGTTGTTGTTGTTGTTGCTGTTTATTTGACATTGTTGTTGTTGTTGACGTTGTTGTTGTTGTTTATTTGACATTGTTGTTGTTGTTGTTGACGTTGTTGGTGTTGTTGTTTATTTGACGTTGTTGTTGTTGTTTATTTGACGTTGTTTTAGTTGTTGTTGTTTATTTGACGTTGTTGTTGTTGTTGTTTATTTGACGTTGTTGTTGTTGTTTATTTGACGTTGTTGTTGTTGACATTGTTGTTGTTGTTGTTGTTTATTTGAAGTTGTTTTTGTTGTTGTTGTTTATTTGGCGTTGTTATTGTTGTTTATTTGACATTGTTGTTGTTGACATTATTTTTGTTGTTGTTTATTTGACGTAGTTTTTGATGTTGACGTTGTTGTTGTTGTTGTTGTTTATTTGACGATTTTGTTGTTGTTGTTGATGTTGTTGTTGTTGTTGTTTATTTGACGTTGTTGTTGTTGTTTATTTGACGTTGTTGTTGTGGTTGTTCATTTGACGTTGTTGTTGTTGTTGTTGTTTATTTGACGTTGTTGTTGTTATTGTTGTTGTTTATTTGACATTGTTGTTGTTGTTGTTGTTGACGTTGTTGTTGTTGTTGTTGTTTATTTGACGTTGTTGTTGTTGTTTATTTGACGTTGTTTTAGATGTTGTTGTTTATTTGACGTTGTTGTTGTTGTTGTTGTTGTTTATTTAACGTTGTTTTAGATGATGTTGTTTATTTGACGGTGTTGTTGTTTATTTGACAGTGTTGTTGTTGTTGACGTTGTTGTTGTTGTTGTTTATTTGACATTGTTGTTGTTGTTGTTGTTGTTGACGTTGTTGGTGTTGTTGTTTATTTGACGTTGTTTTGTTGTTGTTGTTTATTTAACGTTGTTTTAGTTGTTGTTGTTTATTTGACGTTGTTGTTGTTGTTTATTTGATGTTTTTGTTATTGACATTGTTGTTGTTGTTGTTTATATGACGTTGTTGTTGTTTATTTGACATAGTTGTTGTTGTTGACGTTGTTGTTGTTGTTGTTGTTGTTTATTTGACATTTTTGTTGTTGTTGATGTTGTTGTTGTTGTTTATTTGACGTTGTTGTTATTGTTAATTTGACGTTGTTGTTGTTGTTTATTTGACGTTGTTGTTGTTATTGTTGTTTATTTGACGTTGTTGTTGTTGTTATTTATTTGACGTTGTTGTTGTTGTTATTGTTTATTTGACGTTGTTGCTGTTGTTGTTGTTGTTTATTTGACGTTGTTATTGTTGTTTATTTGACGTTATTTTTGTTATTTGACGTTGTTGTTGTTGTTGTTGTTGTTATTGCTTATTTGACGTTGTTGTTATTGTTGTTGTTTATTTGACGTTGTTATTGCTGTTGTTTATTTGACGTTGTTGTTGTTGTTGTTTATTTGATGTTGTTGTTGTTGTTTATTTGATGTTGTTGTTGTTGACGTTGTTGTTGTTGTTGTTTATTTGACGTTGTTATTGTTGTTGCTGTTGTTTATTTGACGTTGTTGTTGTCATTGTTGTTGTTTATTTGACGTTGTTGTTGTTGTTGTTGTTTATTTAACGTTGTTGTTATTATTTATTTGACATTGTTGTTGTTGTTTATTTGACGTTGTTGTTGTTTTTTATTTGACGTTGTTGTTGTTGTTGTTTATTTGACGTTGTTGTTGTTATTTATTTGACATTGTTGTTGTTGTGGACGTTGTTGTTGTTGTTTATTTGACATTGTT
Organism: Vicia faba; assembly: GCA_948472305.1. NCBI lineage: Eukaryota > Viridiplantae > Streptophyta > Magnoliopsida > Fabales > Fabaceae > Vicia > Vicia faba. The sequence continues at coordinate 368,480,709 of OX451737.1, read as the reverse complement.
GTTGTTGTTGTTGGTGTTGTTGTTTATTTGACGTTGTTTTAGTTGTTTTTGTTTATTTGGCGTTGTTGTTGTTTATTTGACATTGTTGTTTTTGTTGTTTATTTGACGTAGTTGTTGTTGTTGACGTTGTTGTTGTTTATTTGACGTTTTTGTTGTTGTTGATGTTGTTGTTGTTGTTTATTTGACGTTGTTGTTGTTGTTTATTTGACGTTGTTGTTGTTGTTATTGTTGTTGTTTATTTGACGTTGTTGTTGTTGTTATTGTTGTTGTTTATTTGACGTTGTTGTTGTTGTTGTTTATTTGATGTTGTTGTTGTTGTTTATTTGACGTTGTTGTTGTTGACATTGTTGTTGTTGTTTATTTGACGTAGTTGTTGTTGTTAACATTGTTATTGTTGTTGTTTATTTGACGTTTTTGTTGTTGTTGATGTTGTTGTTGTTGTTTATTTGACGTTGTTGTTATTGTTGTTTATTTGACGTTGTTGTTCTTGTTGTTGTTTATATGACGTTGTTGTTGTTGTTATTGTTGTTGTTTATTTGACGTTGTTGTTGTTGTTTATTTGATGTTGTTGTTGTTGTTGCTGTTTATTTGACATTGTTGTTGTTGTTGACGTTGTTGTTGTTGTTTATTTGACATTGTTGTTGTTGTTGTTGACGTTGTTGGTGTTGTTGTTTATTTGACGTTGTTGTTGTTGTTTATTTGACGTTGTTTTAGTTGTTGTTGTTTATTTGACGTTGTTGTTGTTGTTGTTTATTTGACGTTGTTGTTGTTGTTTATTTGACGTTGTTGTTGTTGACATTGTTGTTGTTGTTGTTGTTTATTTGACGTTGTTTTTGTTGTTGTTTATTTGGCGTTGTTATTGTTGTTTATTTGACATTGTTGTTGTTGACATTATTTTTGTTGTTGTTTATTTGACGTAGTTTTTGTTGTTGACGTTGTTGTTGTTGTTGTTGTTTATTTGACGATTTTGTTGTTGTTGTTGATGTTGTTGTTGTTGTTGTTTATTTGACGTTGTTGTTGTTGTTTATTTGACGTTGTTGTTGTGGTTGTTCATTTGACGTTGTTGTTGTTGTTGTTGTTTATTTGACGTTGTTGTTGTTATTGTTGTTGTTTATTTGACATTGTTGTTGTTGTTGTTGTTGACGTTGTTGTTGTTGTTGTTGTTTATTTGACGTTGTTGTTGTTGTTTATTTGACGTTGTTTTAGATGTTGTTGTTTATTTGACGTTGTTGTTGTTGTTGTTGTTGTTGTTTATTTAACGTTGTTTTAGATGATGTTGTTTATTTGACGGTGTTGTTGTTTATTTGACAGTGTTGTTGTTGTTGACGTTGTTGTTGTTGTTGTTTATTTGACATTGTTGTTGTTGTTGTTGTTGACGTTGTTGGTGTTGTTGTTTATTTGACGTTGTTGTTGTTGTTGTTGTTTATTTAACGTTGTTTTAGTTGTTGTTGTTTATTTGACGTTGTTGTTGTTGTTTATTTGATGTTTTTGTTATTGACATTGTTGTTGTTGTTGTTTATATGACGTTGTTGTTGTTTATTTGACATAGTTGTTGTTGTTGACGTTGTTGTTGTTGTTGTTGTTGTTGTTTATTTGACATTTTTGTTGTTGTTGATGTTGTTGTTGTTGTTTATTTGACGTTGTTGTTATTGTTTATTTGACGTTGTTGTTGTTGTTTATTTGACGTTGTTGTTGTTATTGTTGTTTATTTGACGTTGTTGTTGTTGTTATTTATTTGACGTTGTTGTTGTTGTTATTGTTTATTTGACGTTGTTGCTGTTGTTGTTGTTGTTTATTTGACGTTGTTATTGTTGTTTATTTGACGTTATTTTTGTTATTTGACGTTGTTGTTGTTGTTGTTGTTATTGCTTATTTGACGTTGTTGTTATTGTTGTTGTTTATTTGACGTTGTTATTGCTGTTGTTTATTTGACGTTGTTGTTGTTGTTGTTTATTTGATGTTGTTGTTCTTGTTTATTTGATGTTGTTGTTGTTGACGTTGTTGTTGTTGTTGTTTATTTGACGTTGTTATTGTTGTTGCTGTTGTTTATTTGACGTTGTTGTTGTCATTGTTGTTGTTTATTTGACGTTGTTGTTGTTGTTGTTGTTTATTTAACGTTGTTGTTGTTATTTATTTGACATTGTTGTTGTTGTTTATTTGACGTTGTTGTTGTTTTTTATTTGACGTTGTTGTTGTTGTTGTTGTTTATTTGACGTTGTTGTTGTTATTTATTTGACATTGTTGTTGTTGTGGACGTTGTTGTTGTTGTTTATTTGACATTGTTGTTGTTGTTGTTGTTGGTGTTGTTGTTTATTTGACGTTGTTTTAGTTGTTTTTGTTTATTTGGCGTTGTTGTTGTTTATTTGACATTGTTGTTGTTGTTGTTTATTTGACGTAGTTGTTGTTGTTGACGTTGTTGTTGTTTATTTGACGTTTTTGTTGTTGTTGATGTTGTTGTTGTTGTTTATTTGACGTTGTTGTTGTTGTTTATTTGACGTTGTTGTTGTTGTTGTTGTTATTGTTGTTGTTTATTTGACGTTGTTGTTGTTGTTATTGTTGTTGTTTATTTGACGTTGTTGTTGTTGTTTATTTGATGTTGTTGTTGTTGTTTATTTGACATTGTTGTTGTTGTTGTTGTTTATTTGACGTTGTTGTTGTTGTTATTGTTGTTGTTTATTTGAGGTTGTTATTGTTGTTTATTTGATGTTGTTCTTGTTGTTATTTATTTGACGTTGTTGTTGTTGTTATTGTTTATTAGAAGTTGTTGTTGTTGTTGTTTATTTGACATCGTTATTGTTGTTTATTTGACGTTGTTGTTATTGTTGTTGTTTATTTGACGTTGTTGTTGTTGTTTATTGGACGTTGTTATTGTTGTTGTTGTTTATTTGACGTTGTTGTTGTCGTTGTTGTTGTTTATTTGACGTTGTTGTTGTTGTTGTTTATTTGACGTTGTTGTTGTTATTTATTTGACGTTGTTGTTGTTTATTTGACGTTATTGTTGTTATTTATTTGACGTTGTTGTTGTTGTTGTTGTTTATTTGACGTTGTTGTTGTTGTTGTTGTTGTTGTTGTTGTTGTTGTTTATTTGACATTGTTGTTGTTGTTGTTGACGTTGTTGGTGTTGTTGTTTATTTGACGTTGTTGTTGTTTATTTGACGTTGTTTTAGATGTTGTTGTTTATTTGACGTTGTTGTTGTTTATTTAACGTTGTTTTAGATGTTGTTGTTTATTTGACGGTGTTGTTGTTGACGTTGTTTATTTGACATTGTTGTTGTTGTTGACGTTGTTGGTGTTGTTGTTTATTTGACGTTGTTGTTGTTTATTTGACGTTGTTTTAGTTGTTGTTGTTTATTTGACATTTGTTGTTGTTGTTTATTTGACGTTTTTGTTTTTGACATTGTTGTTGTTGTTGTTTATATGACGTTTTTGTTGTTGTTGTTTATTTGACATAGTTGTTGTTGTTGACGTTGTTGTTGTTGTTGTTGTTGTTGTTGTTGTTGTTTATTTGACGTTTTTGTTGTTGATGATGATGTTGTTGTTGTTTATTTAACGTTGTTGTTATTGTTTATTTGACGTTGTTGTTGTTGTTTATTTGACGTTGTTGTTGTTGTTGTTGTTATTGTTGTTGTTTATTTGACGTTGTTGTTGTTGTTTATTTGATGTTGTTGTTGTTTATTTGACGTTGGTGTTGTTGTTGTTTATTTGACGTTGTTGTTGTTGTTGTTATTTATTTGACGTTGTTGTTGTTATTGTTTATTTGACGTTGTTGTTGTTGTTGTTTTTTATTTGACGTTGTTATTGTTGTTTATTTGACATTGTTTTTGTTATTTGACGTTGTTGTTGTTGTTGTTGTATTTGTTGTTGTTGTTGTTGCTTATTTGACGTTGTTGTTATTGTTGTTGTTTATTTGACGTTGTTGCTGTTGTTTATTTGACGTTGTTGTTGTTGTTGTTTATTTGATGTTGTTGTTGTTGTTTATTTGACGTTGTTGTTGTTGACGTTGTTGTTGTTGTTGTTTATTTGACGTTGTTATTGTTGTTGCTGTTGTTTATTTGACGTTGTTGTTGTTTATTTGACGTTGTTGTTGTTGTTGTTGTTGTTTACTTGACGTTGTTGTTGTTGTTATTTATTTAACATTGTTGTTGTTTATTTGACGTTGTTGTTGTTGTTGTTGTTGTTGTTGTTTATTTGACGTTGTTGTTGTTGTTGTTGTTGTTTATTTGACGTTGTTGTTGTTGTTGTTTATTTGACATTGTTGTTGTTGTTGTTGACGTTGTTGTTGTTGTTTATTTGACATTGTTGTTGTTGTTGTTGTTGTTGTTTATTTGACGTTGTTGTTGTTGTTGTTTATTTGACGTTGTTGTTGTTGTTGTTGTTTATTTGACGTTGTTTTAGTTGTTGTTGTTTATTTGGCGTTGTTGTTGTTTATTTGACATTGTTGTTGTTTTTGTTCATTTGACGTAGTTGTTATTGTTGACGTTGTTGTTGTTGTTGCTTATTTGACGTTTTTGTTGTTGTTGATGTTGTTGTTGTTGTTTATTTGACGTTGTTGTTGTTAATGTTTATTTGACCTTGTTGTTGTTGTTATTGTTGTTGTTTATTTGACGTTGTTGTTGTTGTTTATTTGTTGTTGTTGTTGTTTATTTGACATTGTTGTTGTTGTTGACGTTGTTGTTGTTGTTTATTTGACATTGTTGTTGTTGTTTATTTGACGTTGTTGTTGTTGTTTGTTTGACGTAGTTGTTGTTGCTGACGTTGTTGTTGTTGTTGTTTATTTGACGTTTTTGTTGTTGTTGATGTTGTTGTTGTTGTTGTTGTTTATTTGACGTTGTTGTTATTGTCTATTTGACGTTGTTGTTGTTGTTGTTTATTTGACGTTGTTGTTGTTGTTATTGTTGTTGTTTATTTGAGGTTGTTATTGTTGTTTATTTGATGTTGTTCTTGTTGTTATTTATTTGACGTTGTTGTTGTTGTTATTGTTTATTAGAAGTTGTTGTTGTTGTTGTTTATTTGACATCGTTATTGTTGTTTATTTGACGTTGTTGTTATTGTTGTTGTTTATTTGACGTTGTTGTTGTTGTTTATTGGACGTTGTTATTGTTGTTGTTGTTGTTTATTTGACGTTGTTGTTGTCGTTGTTGTTGTTTATTTGACGTTGTTGTTGTTGTTGTTTATTTGACGTTGTTGTTGTTATTTATTTGACGTTGTTGTTGTTTATTTGACGTTGTTGTTGTTATTTATTTGACGTTGTTGTTGTTTATTTGACGTTATTGTTGTTATTTATTTGACGTTGTTGTTGTTGTTGTTGTTGTTTATTTGACGTTGTTGTTGTTGTTGTTGTTGTTGTTTATTTGACATTGTTGTTGTTGTTGTTGACGTTGTTGTTGTTGTTTATTTGATATTGTTGTTGTTGTTGTTGGTGTCTTTGTTTATTTGACGTTGTTGTTGTTGTTTATTTGACGTTGTTTTAGTTGTTATTGTTTATTTGGCGTTGTTGTTGTTTATTTGACATTGTTGTTGTTGTTTTTTATTTGACGTAGTTGTTGTTGTTGACGTTGTTGTTGTTGTTGTTTATTTGACGTTTTTGTTGTTGTTGATGTTGTTAATGTTGTTAATGTTGTTGTTTATTTGACGTTGTTGTTGTTTATTTGACGTTGTTGTTGTTGTTATTGTTGTTGTTTATTTGACGTTGTTGTTGTTGTTGTTGTTTATTTGATGTTGTTGTTGTTGTTTATTTGACATTGTGGTTGTTTATTTGACGTTGTTGTTGTTGTTGTTTATTTGACGTTGTTGTTGTTGTTTATTGGACGTTGATGTTGTATATTTGACGGTGTTGTTGTTATTGTTTATTTGATGTTGTTGTTGTTGTTTATTTGACGTTGTTGTTGTTGACATTGTTGTTGTTGTTTATTTGACGTAGTTGTTGTTGTTAACATTGTTATTGTTGTTGTTTATTTGACGTTTTTGTTGTTGTTGATGTTGTTGTTGTTGTTTATTTGACGTTGTTGTTATTGTTGTTTATTTGACGTTGTTGTTCTTGTTGTTGTTTATATGACGTTGTTGTTGTTGTTATTGTTGTTGTTTATTTGACGTTGTTGTTGTTGTTTATTTGATGTTGTTGTTGTTGTTGCTGTTTATTTGACATTGTTGTTGTTGTTGACGTTGTTGTTGTTGTTTATTTGACATTGTTGTTGTTGTTGTTGACGTTGTTGGTGTTGTTGTTTATTTGACATTGTTGTTGTTGTTTATTTGACGTTGTTTTAGTTGTTGTTGTTTATTTGACGTTGTTGTTGTTGTTGTTTATTTGACGTTGTTGTTGTTGTTTATTTGACGTTGTTGTTGTTGACATTGTTGTTGTTGTTGTTGTTGTTTATTTGACGTTGTTTTTGTTGTTGTTGTTTATTTGGCGTTGTTATTGTTGTTTATTTGACATTGTTGTTGTTGACATTATTTTTGTTGTTGTTTATTTGACGTAGTTTTTGTTGTTGACGTTGTTGTTGTTGTTGTTGTTGTTTATTTGACGATTTTGTTGTTGTTGTTGATGTTGTTGTTGTTGTTGTTTATTTGACGTTGTTGTTGTGGTTGTTCATTTGACGTTGTTGTTGTTGTTGTTGTTTATTTGACGTTGTTGTTGTTATTGTTGTTGTTTATTTGACATTGTTGTTGTTGTTGTTGTTGACGTTGTTGTTGTTGTTGTTGTTTATTTGACGTTGTTGTTGTTGTTTATTTGACGTTGTTTTAGATGTTGTTGTTTATTTGATGTTGTTGTTGTTGTTGTTGTTGTTTATTTAACGTTGTTTTAGATGTTGTTGTTTATTTGACGGTGTTGTTGTTTATTTGACAGTGTTGTTGTTGTTGACGTTGTTGTTGTTGTTGTTTATTTGACATTGTTGTTGTTGTTGTTGTTGACGTTGTTGGTGTTGTTGTTTATTTGACGTTGTTGTTGTTGTTGTTGTTTATTTAACGTTGTTTTAGTTGTTGTTGTTTATTTGACGTTGTTGTTGTTGTTTATTTGATGTTTTTGTTATTGACATTGTTGTTGTTGTTGTTTATATGACGTTGTTGTTGTTTATTTGACATAGTTGTTGTTGTTGACGTTGTTGTTGTTGTTGTTGTTTTTGTTTATTTGACATTTTTGTTGTTGTTGATGTTGTTGTTGTTGTTTATTTGACGTTGTTGTTATTGTTTATTTGACGTTGTTGTTGTTGTTTATTTGACGTTGTTGTTGTTATTGTTGTTTATTTGACGTTGTTGTTGTTGTTATTTATTTGACGTTGTTGTTGTTGTTATTGTTTATTTGACGTTGTTGCTGTTGTTGTTGTTGTTTATTTGACGTTGTTATTGTTGTTTATTTGACGTTATTTTTGTTATTTGACGTTGTTGTTGTTGTTGTTGTTGTTATTGCTTATTTGACGTTGTTGTTATTGTTGTTGTTTATTTGACGTTGTTATTGCTGTTGTTTATTTGACGTTGTTGTTGTTGTTGTTTATTTGATGTTGTTGTTCTTGTTTATTTGATGTTGTTGTTGTTGACGTTGTTGTTGTTGTTGTTGTTTATTTGACGTTGTTATTGTTGTTGCTGTTGTTTATTTGACGTTGTTGTTGTCATTGTTGTTGTTTATTTGACGTTGTTGTTGTTGTTGTTTATTTAACGTTGTTGTTGTTATTTATTTGACATTGTTGTTGTTGTTTATTTGACGTTGTTGTTGTTTTTTATTTGACGTTGTTGTTGTTGTTGTTGTTTATTTGACGTTGTTATTGTTATTTATTTGACATTGTTGTTGTTGTGGACGTTGTTGTTGTTGTTTATTTGACATTGTTGTTGTTGTTGTTGGTGTTGTTGTTTATTTGACGTTGTTTTAGTTGTTTTCGTTTATTTGGCGTTGTTGTTGTTTATTTGACATTGTTGTTATTGTTGTTTATTTGACGTAGTTGTTGTTGTTGACGTTGTTGTTGTTTATTTGACGTTTTTGTTGTTGTTGATGTTGTTGTTGTTGTTTATTTGACGTTGTTGTTGTTGTTTATTTAACGTTGTTGTTGTTGTTATTGTTGTTGTTTATTTGACGTTGTTGTTGTTGTTATTGTTGTTGTTTATTTGACGTTGTTGTTGTTGTTTATTTGATGTTGTTGTTGTTGTTTATTTGACATTGTTGTTGTTGTTGTTGACGTTGTTGTTGTTGTTGTTTATTTGACGTTGTTGTTGTTGTTATTGTTGTTGTTTATTTGAGGTTGTTATTGTTGTTTATTTGATGTTGTTCTTGTTGTTATTTATTTGACGTTGTTGTTGTTGTTATTGTTTATTAGAAGTTGTTGTTGTTGTTGTTTATTTGACATCGTTATTGTTGTTTATTTGACGTTGTTGTTATTGTTGTTGTTTATTTGACGTTGTTGTTGTTGTTTATTGGACGTTGTTATTGTTGTTGTTGTTGTTTATTTGACGTTGTTGTTGTCGTTGTTGTTGTTTATTTGACGTTGTTGTTGTTGTTGTTTATTTGACATTGTTGTTGTTATTTATTTGACGTTGTTGTTGTTTATTTGACGTTATTGTTGTTATTTATTTGACGTTGTTGTTGTTGTTGTTGTTTATTTGACGTTGTTGTTGTTGTTGTTGTTGTTGTTTATTTGACATTGTTGTTGTTGTTGTTGACGTTGTTGGTGTTGTTGTTTATTTGACGTTGTTGTTGTTTATTTGACGTTGTTTTAGATGTTGTTGTTTATTTGACGTTGTTGTTGTTTATTTAACGTTGTTTTAGATGTTGTTGTTTATTTGACGGTGTTGTTGTTTATTTGACAGTGTTGTTGTTGTTGACGTTGTTGTTGTTGTTGTTTATTTGACATTGTTGTTGTTGTTGTTGTTGACGTTGTTGGTGTTGTTGTTTATTTGACGTTGTTGTTGTTGTTGTTGTTTATTTAACGTTGTTTTAGTTGTTGTTGTTTATTTGACGTTGTTGTTGTTGTTTATTTGATGTTTTTGTTATTGACATTGTTGTTGTTGTTGTTTATATGACGTTGTTGTTGTTTATTTGACATAGTTGTTGTTGTTGACGTTGTTGTTGTTGTTGTTGTTTTTGTTTATTTGACATTTTTGTTGTTGTTGATGTTGTTGTTGTTGTTTATTTGACGTTGTTGTTATTGTTTATTTGACGTTGTTGTTGTTGTTTATTTGACGTTGTTGTTGTTATTGTTGTTTATTTGACGTTGTTGTTGTTGTTATTTATTTGACGTTGTTGTTGTTGTTATTGTTTATTTGACGTTGTTGCTGTTGTTGTTGTTGTTTATTTGACGTTGTTATTGTTGTTTATTTGACGTTATTTTTGTTATTTGACGTTGTTGTTGTTGTTGTTGTTGTTATTGCTTATTTGACGTTGTTGTTATTGTTGTTGTTTATTTGACGTTGTTATTGCTGTTGTTTATTTGACGTTGTTGTTGTTGTTGTTTATTTGATGTTGTTGTTCTTGTTTATTTGATGTTGTTGTTGTTGACGTTGTTGTTGTTGTTGTTGTTTATTTGACGTTGTTATTGTTGTTGCTGTTGTTTATTTGACGTTGTTGTTGTCATTGTTGTTGTTTATTTGACGTTGTTGTTGTTGTTGTTTATTTAACGTTGTTGTTGTTATTTATTTGACATTGTTGTTGTTGTTTATTTGACGTTGTTGTTGTTTTTTATTTGACGTTGTTGTTGTTGTTGTTGTTTATTTGACGTTGTTATTGTTATTTATTTGACATTGTTGTTGTTGTGGACGTTGTTGTTGTTGTTTATTTGACATTGTTGTTGTTGTTGTTGGTGTTGTTGTTTATTTGACGTTGTTTTAGTTGTTTTTGTTTATTTGGCGTTGTTGTTGTTTATTTGACATTGTTGTTATTGTTGTTTATTTGACGTAGTTGTTGTTGTTGACGTTGTTGTTGTTTATTTGACGTTTTTGTTGTTGTTGATGTTGTTGTTGTTGTTTATTTGACGTTGTTGTTGTTGTTTATTTAACGTTGTTGTTGTTGTTATTGTTGTTGTTTATTTGACGTTGTTGTTGTTGTTATTGTTGTTGTTTATTTGACGTTGTTGTTGTTGTTTATTTGATGTTGTTGTTGTTGTTTATTTGACATTGTTGTTGTTGTTGTTGACGTTGTTGTTGTTGTTGTTTATTTGACGTTGTTGTTGTTGTTATTGTTGTTGTTTATTTGAGGTTGTTATTGTTGTTTATTTGATGTTGTTCTTGTTGTTATTTATTTGACGTTGTTGTTGTTGTTATTGTTTATTAGAAGTTGTTGTTGTTGTTGTTTATTTGACATCGTTATTGTTGTTTATTTGACGTTGTTGTTATTGTTGTTGTTTATTTGACGTTGTTGTTGTTGTTTATTGGACGTTGTTATTGTTGTTGTTGTTGTTTATTTGACGTTGTTGTTGTCGTTGTTGTTGTTTATTTGACGTTGTTGTTGTTGTTGTTTATTTGACATTGTTGTTGTTATTTATTTGACGTTGTTGTTGTTTATTTGACGTTATTGTTGTTATTTATTTGACGTTGTTGTTGTTGTTGTTGTTTATTTGACGTTGTTGTTGTTGTTGTTGTTGTTGTTTATTTGACATTGTTGTTGTTGTTGTTGACGTTGTTGGTGTTGTTGTTTATTTGACGTTGTTGTTGTTTATTTGACGTTGTTTTAGATGTTGTTGTTTATTTGACGTTGTTGTTGTTTATTTAACGTTGTTTTAGATGTTGTTGTTTATTTGACGGTGTTGTTGTTTATTTGACATTGTTGTTGTTGTTGACGTTGTTTATTTGACATTGTTGTTGTTGTTGACGTTGTTTATTTGACATTGTTGTTGTTGTTGACGTTGTTTATTTGACATTGTTGTTGTTGTTGACGTTGTTGGTGTTGTTGTTTATTTGACGTTGTTGTTGTTTATTTGACGTTGTTTTAGTTGTTATTGTTTATTTGACATTTGTTGTTGTTGTTTATTTGACGTTTTTGTTTTTGACATTATTGTTGTTGTTGTTTATATGACGTTTTTGTTGTTGTTGTTTATTTGAC